>CM076575.1:276871881-277226248 GCA_034641835.2 Pinus albicaulis | reverse complement strand
TGTAAAATATGAACCTTTCAAAAGTGACTTTTCCTCATGTGCGTTTAGATATTTTTGTACATGATTAGTTATGAAAAGTGAATATATTTCCATTTTTTAGAATTTTTGAGATATTTTATTAGATATTTTGTGCCTTGGGCTTTGCAAAGCCTCAAGGACAAAATCAGATATTTTGGATAGGCCAATGAGATTGCAAGTTGACCTGGGAGGTTTTCCTCACTTGGCCTATATATTCCAAAGGCTTTCATTGTAAACAGAGCTGAACTTGATGAATAGAAGCAATATATGGTCATACAAGCTTGGAAGAAACACTTGTCTCATGCTTTTGGATAGTTTCTTGAATGTTTTTGGATGATGAAGGAGGTTTGTTGTTGGATTCCATGACTTGGTAAAATGGTATAGTGTCCCTCTCTGTTTTTCTTCTTAGTTTTCATTCATAATTCCATGTTCTTGCTTGCTATAAGACAGTAGAGAATAGATTTAAGACATGCCCTTGGAGGCACCTCAAGTTTCCTATTTCTTTATAGCTTCTATGTTTTCCTCCTTAGTCATATAAAAGAATCCTTGATTGCTCTTTGATAACTGAAGAGATTGTCTGCTTGTTTCATTTATGGTTTTATGCATGCTAATTATGATTCACAGTATGCCCTGCTTACTCATGGCTAGTCATAGCTCAACCTCTGAAACCTTTCTTTGATTGATTAGATTGGCATTTGTTGAACCAAGGAGGTCTTGTATTGATCTTTCCCTTTGCCTAAAACTATGCAATCTTGCTTCAAAGTGCGCAATAGCTTGAAATACTATGTTTAGGCGTTCCTTCATAGTGATTTAAGTTGTTTGTTTGCCTTAAATGTATTTTGTTACACCATTTTTTGGTCATCTAACCTATTATCATTAGATGAACCCAAGTACACCATGTAAGACCAATTTTACCCTAAGTAAAATTGCTTTCACCATGTGAAATAACTTATTTGTTTATATTTCCCGGTCATATTTAACCCAAAACAAGGAAATTAATTAAATAAATCCCTATTTATTTAATTATTTCCTAAGAATAAGTTATTTAAATAAATAAAAAATAATTTAATTATTTAATTATTTCCCTCCCAACAAATATAATAAAATATTCCTAAAGTGTGATTCTAGAATTCGATTAATAATATTTTATTCATGCATTGAGTTCTGAAACGCCCCAATATTTTGTTATAAATAGAAGGGTTTTCCCTATTCATTAGTCACCTCCATTGCATTAGATCACTCTGGATCTACTCTTGGTCACCATTTTCCATTTTTGCCTTGTGAGCTCCCATTGAGTTCTATGTTTGTCTGGGTTTTTCTACACCAATAAGAGAGGAATTTTAGATCTAAAACGCTGAGGACTTTCAAGAACCCATCCCATTGAGGAGAACCGGAAAACACCTTTCTTGTTTTCCTCTTAGGTGCCCCCTTTTAATATAATACAAAAATTCTTTCATATACACTGTTCTTGTCTTGTCCATTGGATGCATGGAGCCATATTTTACTTTATCTGCTTAATGTCTTTTATGCTTAGATTTGGATTTGTGCAATATTATTTGGATCATCTAATTGCAGATTTAAAGATGTTTGGCAGCCATAATCGATGTTAGGGTTATTTTTTATGCATAGCTAAAGTGATCTTTTACGACAAAAGATTCATACTAACAATTGGCGACTCCACACAGGTTTTCTTTTGTGACCGCTGTCGTTTTATATATTCCTACATATCCAACTGTTTCATACCCTAGGGTTTCTCTTACATTTTCTATTTTTCCTATTTTTATGGTTCTTTCCACCTCTAAAAACCCTCAAACAGTGAAATTTTTAACTTATGTGTGTTTCTGGTCTTATTGCGCAGGTGACAGACATCAGCCACAGCTGAGATGACAAATTTTTCTGAAATCTACGGCGAGGTAAGTCGTAAAGGTCACTTATCGGCCAAAAAATATGACCTGGCCTTGAGGTCACTATTACTTAAAATCTGCAACCTGGATTGAAAATAGGTTAGAACATAAACTGCACTTTTCTTGCAATTTCCAGCCACTTTTTTTGGGTTTGTCTAAAAGCCTGTCGGGGGTTTTCGACTACGTCTTGCCGTTTAGGCATTTCCATTCATTTCACTCAACTAAGTGGGACTCTTGCCCCTTAGGGCTCTAGTACCCTTCACTTTTTGTGGGAGAGTTTTTTCTGTTTCAGAAGTCTGAATTTCCAGAGTTTCAGCCTTATTTCTTTCAGATCTGATACCTCATTTTCAAATCCCTTTCGATCAGCTCTTATCCCTTTCAAATCACCTCATATAGTTTTGTTTGGGTTCATTTCTAGGGCCGCCTCGTTGTCCCTTCTATGTTTAGCTTATCTCCTCCTTTTTAGCAGCAACCTTGCCTCCGCCTCTTTGTTGTTCTCTGCACCTCTTTTCAGCAGATTTCTCCTTTAGATCCCTGTCCCTCCCAACCTTAGATCTATTGGCCTCTTTTTAGCATGATTTGCTTAGATTTTTTCCTCCTATAGACTAGTTTTGAGAGACCTGCCTTCTTGGGTTAGATTGATGCATTGTTAGCTATTAATTTTCTGTTCTTTCATTCTTATTTACTACAGATTCATTTTCAGTTATGCAGCACGCTTTTTATTTTACTCTCAAAACGTCTGGGTTTAATAAATTAAAATCAACTCATGCCACACACTGACCCTAAGTGAAGAAGAGCCTGGTTAACACCGCCTGGCAAAGACTTTAAAATCAATTGTCACTGCACCTCTCTGCCCTTGACCTCACTTGATTTTGTCCCTCCCCACCCTTGTCGGTTTTTCTTCTTCCTGTCATCATTGCGCCCCCAAGGCGCTTCTCCCGGAGACTTCTTGGCCTTCACCCTCAATTTCCGGTTGGTCGACTTCCTCCTTCCTGTCATCATCGAGTAAGTTCTCCCCCGAGTTCGCACTCTGACTCTTCTTCTGATTTTTCGGGTTCTCCCCCTACTCCTAGTTCTCCCCCTGTTACCTTCACCATGTCTAGTTTAGGGCCTAGCGCCAGCAGTAACCCCAGTTCTACTGCTGGGTCCGTTTCCAGCGGAACCACTACGAGACCTACCTCGACTACCCCATTGCTCCCTTATATGGCCGACCTTAGTGTCCATGACTTCAATCAGCTGATCAATGATCCTATCTGCCACGATGTTAGTTGGCCTGCTATGCCAACCAAGCTCCCCTCCGACATTCCCAAGTTTGAAGGCCGTGCTAGTGAATATCCCTCTAACCATATCCGATCTTTCCATATGTGGTGTTCATCCAATTCCATTACCACTGATTCCATCCATCTTCGGTTGTTCCAATGCATGCTTACTGGCGACGCTTATAAGTGGTATGTTGACCAGCCCACCTCTTCCCATACCACCTTTGCGACCCTTTCTCGTGCCTTCTTATCTTATTTCCAGCTTCCCCCTCGTTATGACACCGGTATCAAAATTTTGACTTCTTTCCGTCAATCATCTACAACTCGCCTATTCGATCATGTTAAAGAATGGCAGAGAAGAAGGAGCCTATGTCAAGCCCCTACCTTTGAAGAACGTGTCTATATGGACTGGTTCCTTCGCTCTCTCTTACCTCCCATTGGAAAAGATGTCGCATCCCACTTCCCTCAAACCGAAGAAGCTGCCCTCTAAATAGCCTTGAAATATGAGCTGATCTATGCTCAATCTGGTTATGATTATACTGTCCTTCCTGACCTCCCCAGACCCAGTGGAACTAATGCACCGACGACACCTCATGCTGCTGACGGTATTGTTGGATCTCTCTCTCATCCATCTGCTCAACCTCCCATGAACTATTGTTTTCCTGGGGGAGGGGGAACCTCCCCCTACACTTCTCCCCCTCTCGGTAGCACGCATCCAGGATCCAGCATGCCTCCTCGTTCTGCCCAACCTTCGGTTTACCACATTGTTACCCAACCTCATTATCATCCATATCCACAGCCTAGTGCTCTAGCTCCTCCAGCATTCGTACCCCCACCTCCCTTGTCTTCTCAACCCCCGCAACATCAGTCACCGCCCCCTCAAGAGTAGGTGGATGCACAGCAGGGGTTTGTGGCTACCCAACCACCTCACGGACCGGTCACCACTCAACCTCCTCCATCTGGTACCTCTGAATACCAAATCCTCATGATGAACTCTGACCAACCAGTCACCATCGACCTCAACCTTCAAACTCAGTCCCATCCATACCCTCAACCTCTTTCTCCATCTGTCCCTGAGTCACCTTCTTCAGGTTCTACAGAGCCTCTTTCGACAACTAATGGTCCCTTGCATATCCCTCAGCCCAAAGCCGAGCTTCATACCATGATTCCTAAGGGACCATTACGCTGAAATGATGCTTCTAACCGAGCTGCCCATTCATATAGCATAGTAGATGAGCTGGCCCAATCTCCTGCTGCCATTTCAATGCTGGAACTCCTCCAGTCATGCCCCTCTCAAAGAAAATCTCTATTATCTACCCTGGGTGATGTAGATCCAGCAGATGACCAATTGATTATTTTCGATGCCCATCAGTCAGACTCTCCTCCTCTTCCTTCTTCCGTAGCTTTCCAAATCCCAGTCAAATTCTGGAATGCTAACATTTCCCGGTGCATCATTGATGAGGGGGCATCCACCTATGTGATGTCCGCTTTGGTTTGGAAACAACTCGGATCTCCTGAGTTGGCCCCTCCCACGATCACTCTTCGAGCGTGGAATGGCCACGCCTCCCATCCCATTGGCATTTTCCGCAACTGTCCTATCACTCTTGCGGGAAAGACTGTTTGCGTTGACATTGAAGTCATCGACGCCCCTCTTGATTATAACATTCTTTTGGGGCATAGCTACACCTATTCCATGTCTGTTGTCCCATTCGCGGTCCATCGCAAGATGTTTTTCCCTCATAATGGAAAGATAGTCACCATTGACCAGTTGACATATCATGAGCCAAAATCTCAGCCCTCCCTTGAGTCGACCATCTCTTCTATAGCCAATACGCAAACCATCGATTCTTTGAATAGTGTCTCCCCCGGCGTCTACAAAGACTCCTCCTTGCTTGGAACTTTCCCTGGTATTCCTCTTCCTCCTGTCTCTAATCCCAGCTTAGCGAATGTTTTCATGATGCAATTGTCTCGGGCTGACCTTAAACGACCTGCTTCGGCTAGTCAACAACCTCAACCTCAACCTTGCCCGCCACAACCTACTCCTATCCCTTCACCTTAGCCAGCCAGACCTCTTCCTTTTGGCCCTTCTCCTACAGCTGGTACCCATGCGCCCCTCTATCCTCCCGGGTCGGTTCCACCAGGTCTCAACCATCTTGGAGCCATCCCTCCTAGCCATTACCCCACTGGTCAGATACCTTTCCTTGCTCCCCCTCCCGGAGTCTCTTCGGTTCCCATCATGGGCACCCTCTTCCTCCCCAATTTGACCCTGAGCATACCCGTCTAGTACCTTGACCCTCCAGCCACTCCCCCGCCTGGTTAACCCAAACCTTATCTTGCTTTGACACCGGTTCAACCGGTCCCCATGAATTCTCCCACTGCAACAGTGCCTCAGTCACCTCAACAAGAACCACCTCCTGTTGCGACCGCTTCGGGTAAGAAGGGCAAAGCTTGCAAGGGGGCATCAAAGGACAAGGCTGCCCTGACAAACCTTGCCCCTCCTTGGCCTCCAAATCATACCATCTAGTGTGCCTTGTGTGATGTTGTCAGTCATGCCACCCATACCTGTCCTAAATTGCATCATCTCAAGCCCCTGGTTACTTTCGCGTTCCCTGAGTCCATGGTCCCGGAAGCCTTTGTTCCTTCCATGACCATGCCAAGAACCCCAAGACTATTCACACCAACCACCCCTGTGCTTTGTGTGATCTCCATGGCCATTACACCCACCTTTGTCCCCGCCTCGAGGACTTCCGCACCTCTCTAGCCGTGGTCTGCCAATTCGAGGCCAAGCACAATGAGCCCACCTCTCCCCTATTTGCGCATTTTTCTTTGGCAGAACTACCAGACATGACTGCTCCCATTGACATTCCCCCTCCTGATGTCAAGATGATGGAGCCTTCATCCATCATTTTTTACCTATCATCATCCATAAGACCCTCGGGGAACATTCCCTCTAAATCCTCCCCTGTTGTTTCGCTTGACCTTCCTTCAATGATCACCTTGGGCTCAACATCAATAGATCCTTTATCTTCTTACTCTTCGGTCACTTCTGGTGACAATGCACATGTGAACCTCTCTTCTCATGATGATGAGTTAGGTAGCTTCCCCGCGTCAGGTGGTCTTTCTTCCACCAGTCACCCCATATTCTATCACGATGATGACATTATGGAAGGAATCATCTCCCCTGACTTTCTATATTCCCCCTTACATCAAAACCATGCATTTGAACCACATACACCTTGTGGCCATTACATTGCAACCCAATGTTTGGGTAAGGGGGCACCCATATTTGAGAGACCAGGAGAAGTAATTCTCCATAACTCTCCTAGTGTATCTGGTCATGTCAACTCTAGTACCATTATTCTTCCACACTTAGAAGAACCTCTAGAGTCCCATACCACTTCAGATCACTCTCGGGATGATACCCCTTATCTTTCCTTCATTTTACATTCGCAACCCAGTCTTTTAGACATTGTTGTTGACCAACCTATAAGTTTTCTAGGAGAGCACCAGTTCATTATCTCCAAATCCTCTCTTTGGGATAGTGACACCAGGTATGCCAACCCAAAAACTTAAAGTCCATTTGATTCATATATGTAGTACTAAAAGAGATTGGCAATCCTCCATTTCCTTTCTCAAGCTGCATAACCATAATGAAAACAAATGGCGCACCACATCATTAAAATGTGTTTAGATCCCCCTTTTCCTAAATACATTTTGGCACGAACACAACATGCTTGGGGGCACCTAGGCCCCTCAACCATAAAAATCCCAGATCTCAGCCAAAAATAGCACTGAAACCCCCTTTCTGCGACGAATTCGCCGCACCGAGGATCATTTGTGCGACCTAGCCTGTTCATGAGCTCTAGGTACCTGTTAGTTTTCAGTACCTTGATACTTCACCAGGACCCATTGTGTCCACGAAGTGTCTATTCACCTCTCCTCCAAATCGAATTTCCTCACTTACAACACTTGTACTGGGGGCACCACTTTGCCTCCTTACTTGTCCTTGTTCGTGTTGATTTTCGTCATGAGATACCCTATTGTACTCATGTTTTTATGGTCCCCCATTGGACCTTTACTGTGTGGCAGCACCATCGATTCGCCCTTGTTTAGAGCATCCGAGTTGAGTCATCATCACATTCATGGAATCTATCTCGAGTCCCTTTGTATCCCGCTATAGCCCTCCATCCTTCATTGCTCGATCCCTCTCTCGTGTCACACATTATGGCCTTCAGTCCCACTGTCCCCTATCCCTCATGATATTCTGTCAGTCGCTGCCAAGCCATTCATGCCCTTTATGCTCTAACAAGGGAAGTCTTCCATCTGCTACTCAGTATCCCCCATTTCATCATAATCATTAGTGTCCGTCTCTTAGTCACTCTATTATTTTCTCCCATGCCTTAGTTGGGGTTCCCTTATCACCTCACCTATGCTGGAGCTACTTCTGTCGACATCAGCTCATTTACTCCAAAAGCCAGGTCCGAGGGGTAGTGTACCTTGGTTCGAGCTCTTTTCAACATGATTGTGATCTATACACTTGATAGTCCAGTGATGCAGCAGCAGCTATTGGTGATTCCCGGGTGTGTGTGAGATGTCTCAACCCTCATGAGGGGGTGGCCCTGCCGGTAACCCCCCACATGCCCGGATGACTTCTTCACTTCAGCCCTTGATGAAGCTCCTCCCATTTGATGATATTGGCCTCAGCCGCTTGCAGCGCCTCTTCGATTTGCATGTATCAGTCAGATTTTGCGAGCCCTTCCCCATGTGTAGGGGGCATTTGGGTGTATTTGTATCTCATGTACTAAAATCTTATTGTATAAGTCCCGACGCTTATTCCAGGCATAATATGTATTGGGGATCCATCATTCTATTTTTCTGGCTCCTATTTAAGCCAACATATTCTTCATGGTTCGGTTCCTTATTTACTGGACTTCCTATTCTTTGTACTTTGTCTCGGTGGACATAGGTATGCCTCCCCCACCGCCTTTAGCACAGGTACCACTTCATAAAATAGAGACTTGTTGCACCTGTAAGTCTTGTCTCCTCAGGGTCTAGTCCTTTAGCACATTATACTACCTTACATTTCTCTCTCTCACTTCCCTCTTGATGACTAGTGATTGAGTTCTTACAACGTACTTCGGTCATACGATTTGCTCCTAACAGTCGTACGTTGGGGGGAAATCTGTTACACCATTTTTTGGTCATCTAACCTATTATCATTAGATGAACCCAATTACACCATGTAAGACCAATTTTACCCTAAGTAAAATTTCTTTCACCATGTCAAATAACTTATTTGTTCATATTTCCCGGTCATATTTAACCCAAAACAAGGAAATTAATTAAATAAATCCTTATTTATTTAATTATTTCCTAAGAATAAGTTGTTTAAATCATTATTTAATTATATTCCCATCAGTTCCATAAAATAATAAATAAATCATTTATTTATTTGTTATTTATAAATAAAATAATTGACCCAAGTCAAAAATCATTTTCCCTCCAACAAATATAATAAAATATTCCTAAAGGGTGATTCTAGAATTCGATTAATAATATTTTATTCATGCACTGAGTTCTAGAACGCCCCAATATTTTTTTATAAATAGAAGGGTTTTCCCCATTTATTAGTCACCTCCATTGCATTAGATCACTCTAGATCTACTCTTGGTCACCATTTTCCATTTTTTCCTTGTGAGCTCCCATTAAGTTCCATGTTTTTCTGGGTTTTCTACACCAATAAGAGAGAGGAATTTTAGATATGAAACACTGAGGATTTTCAAGAACCCATCCCATTGAGGAGAACTGGAAAACACCTTTCTTGTTTTCCTCTTAGGTGCCCCCTTTTAATATAATACAAAAATTATTTCAAATACACTGTTCTTGTCTTGTCTATTGGATGCATGGAGCCTTATTTTACTTTATCTGCTTAATGTCTTTTATGCTTAGATATGGATTTGTGCAACATTATTTGGATCATCTAATTGCAGATTTAAAGATGTTTGGCAGCCATAATCGATGTTAGGGCTATTTGTTATGCGTAGCTAAAGTGATCTTTTACGACAAAATATTCATACTAACATATTTCCCCAAAGTTTGATAGCCATTTCCTAAAGTTAGAGAGTCATATATCTCTATGCATGGCTTGAATGTTTATTTCTATACATTGATTATTTTATAGTTACATTTATCATGATTAATGGTTTGCCCTACCATGTTTATGTCAGCTATTAAACTATTTATGTTTGAAATCCTTTGTTCTTCACAAATTTAATTTCCATCCCACTCCATTTTACCCACAGATCCATTTTACCTCGCTCAAATCGGCCCTTCAACAACCTTGTATCGCCACTTGAAAGCTCTCTTTACCTTTTCGACCCCATAGCCCAGTTGATCTGACATCTTTTTACCTATCTTAGTCTTTGATCAGTTCATCCCTCACAAACCTAAAAACCAAAACCAAAAACCTATTTCATAACTAGCCTAAAATCAAGAATAAAATAAGCAAACACAGAGATATCCCTTACACAAATAGAGAGATCCCTCTCTGAGTCCAGGAAGACTAGGTCCTTGGGCTCCAAATATTGGTTTGATGTTACACTGTCATTTGGCTTGCCAATCAGCCAAATCACGGGACACTAACAGGGTCCTCGCCCTGAATTTGATCTCATCAAACTATTTTTTCTTTTCCAAAATATTTGTTTCAATTTTCTAAATATTTGGACCCTCCTACAAAAAGGTCTATATTTCCATGGTGTCTTCAAATATTTTGCCACAGTCCTTGAATGCGGTCAAGATACCTTCTAGTGCAACCTTCATATCTTTTTCCCGTTGTTCACACACCTCTAGAGTTGTTTTTGGTTACAACCTAATCTATAGCTCGTTAATCTACATCTAAATCTCAAACTTAACCTTGTCCATTTCATTCTTGGACTCTCTGATTATAGTGGCGAGCTTCACAATATTTTCTGCTGGGAATACCTCAAATTGGATCTTTAGGTTGGGAAGCTTGCTGCATGTCTTGGTAATAATCCCCTCCAAGTGTTGTATGTGATGAGTCACCTCATCATGGTCCTTGAGCGCCTTATCCATGTCATCAAAGATATTATTGTTGTCCTTCTTTAATTCCTTAATGACCATAAAAGTGTGTTTCTTGCACACCTTCAATTCATCCATGAACCCCTGGTGAAAATCATGCAGTGTTTAGATGGGTGGCGTAGCAAGATTCAAACTAAGGGTGTGCCAATGATTGACAAAATCATGATTTTATGCATCCTCAAAATGTATCGACCATCCAAGTCCTTGAAAAACATGAACCTCAGTAGTTACTGCTAACTAGTGCACTTGCTGCCATTCTGGGACCATGCTTGCTTGAGTCACACTCGCCTGTGCCATGCTCGCCTGGACTGCGCTCACTTCTACTTTCAATTCGTTGTGTTAGTGTCCCGTGATTTGGAAAATTGGTAAACCAAATGACAGGGTAACATCATATCAGTCTTTGGAGTCCTAGGACCTAGCCTTCCAGGACTTAGAGAGAGATCTCTCTATTATGCAAAGGATGTGAACTTGTTCGCTTTGGATGATTGATTTTAGGCTAGTTGTTAAGTGTCGGTTTGTTTTTTGTTTTTGTTGGGGTAATATGACTAAGTAAGATAGGTGGAGTGAGAGGTTATCAAATCAATTGGGCAATGGAGTCTATGAAATTATTGATATCTCAATAGTGAATCTGGGTACATCACAGGGAAAATCTAGTGTAGTCAATGGATCTTTAAGTTTATGTGTGAGGTGAAATGGACAATAAGTTTGGGAACCAAGGTAGGGCAAAGGGCAGTTAAGAATACTTTTTCAAATACCTACAAACAGGGGGGTATTTAATATCGATAAGAAAAATATACTAATCATGAGATAGGGTGCACCATTTACTCATTGATAATACTCTTAAACACATAAACATTGAAGATAAACAATCCAGTAGAACACGGAAGCAAGACAACTTATCTAACTTCAATGATTCAAATTTCAAGATTTGAAAACATATAAGAAAAAAATAGCATCAATAAATGAAGAGGGAATTCCTAAACATAATTCATTAAACTATAAAGAACTTCGAGGTAAACTGATAAGCATATTCAAAGGGCAAGATTGAAACAAGACCTCTTTGACTTAACCTAACAATCAATACATCAAAGAGAGATTTCAAGACAGTGTTCAGATAGCATTAAAAAATTAGTGATTACCATGAATCATGTTTATAAACTAGCATATTAATCCAACAATGAAATAGAAAATCTTAGGTGGGCCTAAGGAGCAATGAAGAATTTTTTAAGCTAACCCAGTAGAAGAAAACATGAAAGCAACAGCTATCAGGAGGACTGAGGTGCCTCAAGCAACATTTCTCATCCTATACTTTTCTGAGCTATTGCAAAATAGAAATATGGACATATGGAAAATAAGAAAAAACATGAACATATGAGAGATACATCACCATTAACTAAACTCAGGGATCTTGCAAGAAAGCCTTCATCGCCATCAATCAAGGCAATCCATCTACAAGCTCCACAACACTAAATTGTTCTTCAACTTTCAAAAACCATGTATTGATTTTAACACATCAAGTTCCCAACTATTTATAGTGAATACTCATGCCTTATATAACAAGAAAGGAAGAGGAAAACCAAAGAGAGTATCTAGAAGCCTATTGGCCAACAAGAAATATCCTAAGTTTTCCTTGAGGCTTTGCAAAGCCCAAGGCACACAAATATCTAACAAATATAATTTCCAACTATAAATGGAAATTAAATTGACATTTAGGCCTGACGTGCCTTTGAAATTTTTTTAAACACACATTCTTTCCAGTCACCCATAGGAGCGCAGAACACTGTGTCAAACTCTGAGATTATGCCAGGGGCGCAGCACAAAAATAGGCCTTTTTGCAGCAGTGTTTGGAGGCCTTCCCGATGTCAGAAATGGCTCCATGATGGCTCGTTAGAAATCCATTGAAGTCTAATTTCTAGATATACCTTTATTTCTTCAATCTGACCTCTGTAAGTTGCCCAAAAAGTGAAAATTCCAATACTGCTAGGAGCGCAGCACATGCTCAGAAAAGTGGGCAGAAAGGTGAAAAATTGAGTGTTTTTTACCCTTTTGGGGGGTCAAAACAACTCCAACTGAGATGAAATTTGGTGACCATAATCCTCTAATGATGGGGAATCCAAAAATTTAAACCTCTCCTCCTGAAGATGCCCTAGGAAAAAGCGCAGCACAGGGTGTGTTGTGCTCCTAGCCTCAAAATTTTCAAAAAAAAAAAGTTGTTCAATTTCTCTCAAAATTGGTAGGTAGGTGCCTCATGGGTCCCTGGAGACTTGTAGAGAAGTTTGGGCCAAAATACCAAGCCTAGCTTGGAATTTTTCATCTTTTGGTGTCGGGCCCTCATTTTGGGCAGTTTTGAGTTTTTTCCTTGAAAAGTGGTTTCTTTGTTTATAGTGCTCAATAATTCTTCTTTGCAAGTTCAAATCTCTGTTGGCCTTCTCTAGTCTCGTCTCAAGATGTATGTTGGCCCTTTCAAGCCATGATTCTATGTTATGCTCAATTTCTATGGCAAGGAGTTCAGTGAGGGGAAATTGTAGCGCTTGGGCTGATTCTTGCTCCCTTTCTCGTGCCAAAGCCTTTCTTAGACCCATAGTTCTACGCCTCCTTCTAGACTGACCATCCTCATCCTCACTTTCTTCATAGGCACCCATGTACTCCTCCAACTTTACCTGTCCTCTTTGAGCCTCTTTCCGGTATTTGAGTGCCCTTGCTTCATAGATGGCCTACTGTCCACTCATTTGTTTGTTCAAAATTTGTAAGAAATGAATGACATCCTTAGCTCTCTCTAATTCATCTTACCAATCCCTGATCTCTGCATTCTTGTCTTGTAGGAGAGAGTTTGCAATTCTTGTTTCATTTTCCTCATCATTGTCTACGTGAATGAGCTCAAATTCACTATCCTATTCATGATTGTCCTCTTCCTCTTTTACTTGTTCTTTACCTTTTTCAATCATTTAATCTTAGGAGGATTACATGGCCCCTTTCCCTTTGGAGGCAGTAAACACATGCCTCACTCCTCTTTGATAGGTAATGGGAAAAGGTACAACAAGTTCCACTTGCAAACATTCATCATAAGTGACTTTAGGATTGCTTTTTTCCTTATGGATGATCTATGTGAGTGCATCCTTTTCACCTTGCCCTTGACTGCCCTTTTGATAAGCAGTCTCACTATCTCTTATGTCATCATTATTGTTATGACCTTTAGGACTATCATCCTCTACTTTTGCAATGCTAGAGGTGTCTTCATAATTGCTAGGTATATCTTCAGTTCTATGACTGTCCTCTTCTTCATATTTTGACCCACTGTATTCACTGTCTAACTCAGACTTTGTATCACTGTTTGCACTCTTGGTAGGGTCATTGTCTTGGGCATTCTCATCAGCCTTTCCTTTACTGTGATGGTAATTTTCTTCTTCACTAGGTGAGTTCTCTAGGCTGGTTTCTTCTTCACTGTCCTGTTCATCATATTCATTTCTTGGCTCATGATCTTCATTTTTTTGCTCATTGAAATCAATTTCAAACTATGTTTCTTGGCTGCCTTTTCCATCTTGGTCACTATCTTATTTATCCTCTTTGTTTCTTTCATATGCCGCCTCTCCACTGTCCTTTGTATTTTCAGTGTCACTTTCTTCATTGTCTACTTGTTTTCCTTGACTGTCATTTATTTGTTGACTGTCACTAGGCTCACTGTTTTGGTATTTTTGTAGCTCACTTTTTTCCTCTTGATAAGTTGCCTCTGACCCTGTGTCCTTGGAGTCATCCTCTTCACCTTTAGACCCACTATTTTGGCCTTTTTTCTCATCATTTGGCTAACTTATTTCTTCATTTTCATAATCCTCTCCCTCACTTCTTTCTTCATTTGCATCACTTCTTTCTTCACTTTCTTTTGCATCACTGCTTTCTTCTTGGCCATCTTCCTTTTATTCACTACTTTCTTCATTTTCATCATCCTCTTCCTCGTTGCTTTCTTCTTGGCCATCACTGCTTTCTTCTTGGCCATCTTCCTCTCCTTCACTGCTTTCTTCTTGGCCATCACTGCTTTCTTCTTGGACATCTTCCTCTCCTTCACTACTTTCTTCTTGGCCATCTTCCTCTCCTTCACTTCTTTCTTCATTTTCTGATTTCTTAGGGGAAGGTGAATGAGGAAGGTATATTTGAGGAAATGATTCATGTGAAAAAGATGAACCAAGGTTAGTGGAGGGTGATGTAGGTGTGTGAGGAGCATTTTGAGATGATGATGGTAGAATTTGCAGAGGGATGTGATGTGGAGTTGTGAAATCATCATGGGAAATTAAAACCTCCCAGGGGATGCCTTGTTGTTCTAGTTGGTGTGAGACAATCACTTTGATGAGGGAATGATGAAAAAGGCTTAACATTTGTTGGGATGGAGGCCTCTTCTGCATGATGGAAGACATTTTCTCAATATTGTTGCAAAGGTAGTAGGGCATATGTAGCATCTTGGTTTTGGTGGAGTGCATGAGGAGTCTTATGTGGTAGGAGTAGACCCTGGAGAACCTACCCTCGCAAGTGAAGTATTTTATAATGATCTTCATTAGGAGAACATATATGTCCAATAGATGAGATGAGGGGAACATGGTTTTGCAATCAGCTTGACAACTTGATTTCAAGAATGGGCGATAGTGGCTTAGGTCCAGATGCATTTTTTTTGAACCACCTTTCTTCTATGCAAGGTATTCTAGTGGCCTTAGACATGGCATTGGTGGTCAACTCAAATCTCACCCTGTCTAGGTGTACTTGATGATTATGAAGGTTTAGGGCAAAGAGCTTGGTCAAATGAGGGTGACTCTAGATCTTTTTTACTTTTTTACAGAATTCATGGCACCCCAATTCTTGAAAACAGGAAAAAATAGTAGGGGAGGTTATCATCTCTTCAGTGCTTATAGGTTCAAACCTATTTGGCATCCCTCGCTTCCTTTGCTACTTTTTAGGCCTTTGAATTACCTCATCAATGTCAACATTCTCTTCTTCAAACATTTTTTTTTTTTACCCCTGCCTCAAAATATTTAAAGAGAATTGGCATTGCTTATAGAATGATGTGACAATGGTGAATGAGATGGTGAATTTTTTCTAATTAGGTCAAGGCCCAATAGTGTGTAGGACAAGTGTTTTATTTAGGATTTCGTTGCCTTCTCTAAACCAACTTTCAATTTTATTTGTGACCTTATCTTTAGAAAAACGTGAACATGAAGGAAAAGTTCAAAATACCTCTCAAAATTCCATCAACAACAGAAAAAATAGCTCAGAAAAACTTTTGGACAGAGTCGGGTCACCTCTTGAACGAAAATTCAAGCAGAGGTTGCACTTTATGGCAGGAGCGCAACACAGCTTTTGTCGGGTAGCTCAGGTCACCTCCCAAATGTGAAATCGGGTAGAGGCTACATGTTGTGGCAAGAGCGTGGCATGGTGCCGGTCGGGCGGCTCGGGTCACCTTCTGAATGAAAAATTAGACAGAGGCTACATGCTGTGGCAGGAGTGCACCACAGCTTTTTTCGGGTAGCTCAGGTCACCTTCTGAATGAAAAATTGGGCAGAGGCTGCGCACTGTGGTAGGAGCGTAGCACGGTGCCGGGTGGCCCTGAACGGGTTTTCGTGCAGAGGCTGCACGCGGTGTTTTCTACAAGTGCACAGCGCCTCCGGACAGGAATGCAGTGCCGAATGGAAAATAGCACAAGGAGACGTTAGAGGAGTGCAACGCAGCTACTCAGGGGCGCAGCGCCCAGAAAACTTTGCCCAAGGACTCTGTCAGAAAATTCAAAAAAAAACCCTCACTCCTTCTGCAAATATCCAAATGGCGAATGGGAGATGCTTTGCTGGAGTTTTTTTATACCCTTTGATAAAAATTAAAGACAAAACCCACTTTATAAGGTTTGTTCCCTTGTTTATTTTGCTCACTGTCCCTTTGGCTATTTGGTCCTGTAGGTGGCCAGTTTGATTAAAACATTGTTCTTTTTACTACTGGAGGCCTCTTAATTTTCTTTTCAATTTGATAACCTTGCTAAAGAAGCCAAGACTATACCTCTCACCTATATTTGAAAAATGAACCTGTTTTATGACTTTTAACACCTATACACAACAAACTTATATTTTTTGCAATTTCTCCCCGTGACTGATATTCTTCCATGTTTTCATCTTTAAGTAATGAAGAAAAAACCTCTTGGTGGGAGAAATACCCCAGCAGTAAGTATAAACAAAATTTTGGTCTTTTTAGATGTGCCACCTTTATTTGAAACATTGCTTGTCTTGACCTTATCAATTTTCCTGTAAGAAAACACTTTTGACAATCTTGTAAAGTGCCATTCATGTTCATCTATCTTTTGCAGAATAGTCATTTGATAAGGAGGCCCTTGTTGGGAGTTCCACTGCTCTGCTGCAAACCGGGGGTATATCTATTTCTTAGGTCACTTGAATATGCCTCTAACTTTTCTTTAGAAAAAATATCCTTCAACAGACATTTCTTGCCTCTTTTTGCTGATACTCTTCATCATTTTTCTACCTTTGCTGTATTGGAGTATTGATTTTCATGTCTTCCCTTCTTGGTCTTCTTCAAAACCTCTAATTTTACCTTTTGATGAAGTGGAGTTAGTGCTTGTCTGCCAAACCCTAGAAGGTAGTTTGAAAATCTTGAAAACCATCTATTGTGATGAAGGATGCTTCTTTGTCACTATTTGACCATCTTTGTCCATCTTCCCAAACTTCTGAGTTTTTGGGGGATGCTTAGAAAAAGCAAACAGTGTTGTCTTCTAAGTTCTCAAAGAAAAACTTATCAAACTTATTACTTATGTCTAAAAAGTATTCAATGATCATTTGAAGGGGTTGAGGTGTCCTTTTCCTTTGTAACCCTGGTATTGCTTTATTTCTTGATCAAAATAGTCATAAACCTTGATTACCATCAAACCCATATCTTGCTGCTTTCTTCTTGGTTGTGAGTGTTTTTCTTGTGATGGTGCCTCTCATTACTTTACCTCTTGCTAGGTTGATAGTTTTTTTAATCTTTTGCAAAAATGTAAGCAAGGGGTAGTTGTCCCCCTGCAAAACTTGTGCTTCAAGCCAAATACCTTTTGAATGATCTCTTTGATGAGTTTAAGACTAGATCACCAGTCCTTTCCTTCTTTGAATGCAGTTTCTTTATATAGGAAAAACAGAGTTTGTAGGGCACCAAATCCACCTTATGACTTTGTGAAACTCTAGGTGGCCTAGTGGAGGCTTTCTGGGGTTTGGATTTTGGACTGAAACCTAGAACCTGGGATTTATCAAGTGTGAGATAGACTTCATGATAAACTAATGTATTGAAGACCCGAAACCCAATGTACTTGATTTATTAAAGAGTCTACAGAGATAGTTTGAGACTATCAATGTTTAGGAGTAGATTGGGGGACACAACAAGCTGATTGATTGGTGAGCTTAGGTAGTAGTGGGGTTTTTAGGTGAAAAAAAAACAGGGGATTTGAGTCAAAGGTGACAAGATATAGATAAAATGGGTGACTTGGGCTCTTAATGGGTATTTTGAGACCGGTAGGCAAATCTAGATAGGATGAAATGATGAAATAGTGAAAAATTATCTTAAGGATAATGAAGGCAATGAGATTTCTAGAACTCACAATGTCTATGATCTTTGTTTTCTAGAAATATTGGACAAGAATTTAGTCATATAAATAGGTAAAAGTTACTGATGACTAACACGTTGATTCCCTGTTGTAATTCTGTCAATATAGCCTTGTATTGATCTTCTATCCTACTCCATGCATCCTTGATGACATCGCACAACTTATCACTGATCTCATCGATGCCCCCTTCCGTAATGACCATCGACTCCATTCCTGTGGATCTATCTGACTTATGCTTCTTGCATGCACCTTCTGTAGTAGGTATTTTTTTAAGATTTACAACAAATGTGGAGTCTATTATCTCTGTATCTTCAAAGAGATCTTGGCCACCCTGTCTGCCCTTAGTTTCCTCACTAGTATTTTCAGGGTCCTGCCCCCTTTCTTTACCAGTATTATTTTTAACTTCTTTCTTGGGTTCTTTCTCTGTGAATTTGCTTGTATTCTTCTCAGCTTCTTTCCTGGGTTCCTTCTCTATGAATTTGATTTTATTATTTTGTGTGCCTTTTCCTGCGGGTTTTCTGGCTAGCTTTCATGTGGTTCCCTTCTTTGTTGTAGTGGCTTTCCCACTAGTTCTTTCCTGCTTTATATCCGTGTCTGTCGTGGGTGGAATCAACCAATCACTCAGCCATTGGTTTACAATTTGTGCAATATCATTCTTCTTGATCAAATAGGTTAGCCCTTACCATTTCTCTTTAGAGTCCTTCCATGCACTGATATAGACATGATGAAAATCCACCTTATAATTTTCAATTGTTCCATAACCTTCAAACAATAACGGTGAGAGCCTAGGTCATTGAGTCACCACAATACACAAATCCATATCCAACAATACCCAAAAATCTTGTTTTCCTTTTCTCGATCAGGGTCCTTAGTAAACCACAATGAGGCATACATCACAACTTCACATATGTATGGATCCAACTTGGTGAACTATGACTCCTCAGGCTCTCTCCATGCCATGAATGCTATTAATAGAAATAACCATGCGTAGTGGAGTTTATTTCTATCCTCCTATGCATCTTGACAATCATCTAGAAATTTCCTACACAAATATCCAGCCTAGTTATACTGTACTCCTTTAGTGCACTGCGCAGCCAAAGAAACTACTAGTGCCAGCACCTCATTTGCGCGACACTTCCTCATGATTTTTCTGGCTATAATGTGTGTGGCAAAGCATACATCTTGATTGTTAATAAAGTTGAAATCGTATCCTAGAGACTTATTTATGATGCCATATTTTTCCTTCATCACATCTGTAACTGCCTTATCCTGATGTTTCCCTACAAATCCATCTACAGGGTTCTATCCTTGGCATGGTAGCGCAATTATTCTTATAATGATCATATCATCAATAGGGATTTTCTCACCCAACTAGAGACACCCATCATGCACTAATGCCAAAAGATGGTGCACACAAATCATGTATATGTTGTTACTCCTGAAATGTGGAACATATAGCATATTAAGAAACCCAACCTGCTAGATCCTTGAAGCCCACCTATGTGGATATAATATGGTAATGTCATTTCCTCATAATACACCACATGTAGGTATAATCTGGGCTTGAACTAGGGATACTTGCTCCTGTCATTGAAGTCCCAGTCCTCCATTCAAAATTTTGATACCTTTTCCAACATGCCTCCCTCAAACAATACTTCGTCTGGAAGTAATGGTGTAAACACAGTGAATTTGAAAGTGTCTGGGTCCTTCGTTTCCATTGCAGTCGAATTTCTCAGCGATATATACGACAACTTGGAAATGGGCTCAACTTCCTCTGCTATAATGTCTTCAAGTATATATGCTGCAACTTCCTCATTATCACTATCTTGGATCTCCATTGTATTCTTTTTCTTATCAATATGCTCCTTAGCTCTCTGCTCAGTAATATTCTTCCTGTGCGACTGTCTGACAACGAGATTCTTTGGTTTCTTTGTCTGCACTTCTCCTACAACAGATTGCTTCCTGAGTGATCTCGGCCTTGTCACATGCGGTAGTGGTGTAGTATTCATGATTCTAGATAATCATGTCTTGATAAATTCCCTCACAATATCTTCAAAACTCTTCTCGAACATGCAACTCAAAGTTCAGCTCACAATTAGGCACAAAATCACAATTCTAATTCTAAGTGAGCAAAGTTTCAAATTTCGAAGTGGGATGCAATATTTTATAGCAATTTTGAATTTCAGACTCCATGATTGTCTTTAGATGCACTTCATAAATGTGGATTTGGCGGCATATTTACCCAGCTATTCTCATCAAATGCATTTTCCCCATTCCTTTTAACTGAAAATTTTATGTCAAATCAATTGTTTCACTTCCAACGATCATAATTATGATGAAATTTGGCAAACCCTCCTTTATAACAAAATTATTCCTCCCTTGTTATAGTTCCCTCCGACTTCGATATCTTCCTAAGTTTCACGCAGTAATCCATCTTTTGCAAAGTCCTACTTTGGCAGAGTAGTTTATAGTCTCACGACCCCTTTCAACTACATGTGGCACTAAGATTTTTTCCCGCTCATATAGTCAGTGCAAAGTTCCAGGGACATAGTTATCCCTGTATAGATTTAATATACGTCCATTCTCTCGTCCTGGCATCATATGACCATCCCACTTCACAAGATGAACTGTTCCTCCTTCCAAGACATATATGATAATATATGGTCCCAACCAATATGTTTTGAAATTTATTGGGAACTTTGCAAACTTGCTATCATACATCAACACTGGGTCTCCTTCCTTGAATATTTTTTTCTTGATATGCATGTCATGCCAAGATTTTTCCCTTGCTTTTTGTACTTGATGATGATAAATTGCATTAAATCTGTCTTCCTCAAGAACAAGCATCTGTTCCAACATTTATTCCATGATATCTTTGTCTGTCATGTCTATTACTGTTGCAATTATTAGACTAGGCACAATATATTCCATAGGCATAACTACTTCCTGTCCATAAACTAGCCTAAAAGGGGTATGTCCTATTAGATATTTTCTTGTTGTTCTATATGCCCATAATACTGTTGGAATTCTCAGATCCCAATCCTTCTTGTTGACATTGCATACTTTGGTTAGAGAATTTTCCAAAATCTTGTTAAAAGCTTCAACTGTTCCATTTTCCTGAGGGTGATAGGTTGTGCTATTGTGATGATGTACTTGAAATTCCTCAGTTAATGATTCAATGGCTTGATGCAAAAAATGTGACCATCTGTCACTCATCGAAATCTTCGGGCATCCAAATATAGACATAATGTATTCAAATATGAACTGCACAGCAATATATATGCTCCAATCCTTTAATAGCTTTGCTTCAGCCCATCTAGTCAAATAATCTATGGAAGTGATGATATACCTCACACCAATATTCTTCTCTGGTGCATTAATTGGCCCAAAAAATTCTAATTCCCAATTGTCAAATTTCTGCAAGGCCAGTTGTGGGTTCTAGGGAATTTCATCTCTCCTAGATGGTCTTCCCTTTCTTTGAAATGCATCGTAGGGTCTACAATATTCTTTTGCATCCTTGTGCAATGTAGGTCACCACAATATAGCTCTCAAAATATTATGTGCAATGGATTTTCCTGCATAATGTCCTCTTGAAACTCTGCCATGAGCCTCTTCTAAAATTCTCTATCTTTCATGCTCATAGACATATCTACTCAGTATTTCATCTGGCCCCATTTTATAGAAATGTCTTGCAATGAAATAAAAATAAACTTCCTTGACTACTAGCTCCTTTTTCTGCCACGCGGTTTACTCCGCAGGTTCCATCCCTGTAGTAAAAAACTGAATAATGTATGTGAAGTGATCATCTGCAACCCTTATTGAAAATAACTGTGCTTATGGCAGGTTCTCTTCAATGTTTGTGGGTTCTTCACAAGTCTTTATCTTTGACATATGATCATGCCCCACATTCAATCTTCCTAGCTTAACAATAACTTCGAAGTCATACTCCTGAAAAAAAAACAACCATATATGTTAGTCATTAGTATTTTTCACCATCTTTAGATGACTATAGATTGGTTCTGGATTTCTAAAAACAACCTTCCTTGAAAATTGTGATTTTCAGAAATATCACTACCTTCATTATCCTTATAGAAAAATTTTCACTATTCCATTAGCTTGCCATTCCATGGTCACCCTGTCACACCTACAAACTCATTATGGGATTTTACCTATCATTTTCAACCTCTTTCCCTGCCTATAACCTCATTGGCCTATTTTTCCCCTGTCCATAAACTCCACTTTCCCTCTAGGGGTTTCCTATAGCTAACTCATCTCCCATATTCCCCAAGTTCCTCAAGCATTGATGTTCTCAAAACTATCTTTGTAGGCTCTTTAGATAAATCGAGTACATTGGATTTTGGATCTTCAATACATCACTTTTTCCAATACTCTGTTTTCACTTAAAGCCTCCAAGCCAATTTTCAGTCAAGATCAGGTCAAAGAACCCTCCCACTAGGTCAACTAGGGTTTCACATGTTTTAAGGTCATCATTAGTGGTTCAAGCATTGTTTTTCCTTTGTTAGAATCTAGCTCAGATGTAATAGAATGTTGAGACATGGTTATTAAAGAAGGACCTAAAATATTTCCAAAGAGGACTATCCCTTCAGTTCAGAGTCTGCACATGAGGAAAATGGAAAAACTTTGGCACTTCTACAGGAGTGTTGAAAGGTATATTAGCACAAAGTACTGATAAGGTAGGTGGTCTGCTCCTGAATGAAAACAACTTCCAATAAAGGAGAAAAAAAACACTTGGTCTTATAGAGAACTAGGGTTTTTGAGCTTGATGGTCCAGTAGAGTGCCAAACAGTGATCAATTTGTAGAAATGGCCTGGAGGAGGCACACAAAAACCAAACATGAAGAAATTCTATCAAAGACTATTGATGAGATAGGGAAAAAGGTGAGGTAAACTGGATAGAAATGAATGAACTTGAAAGGGCTAAAGATAACTTAGAAGACAACACTAATGATTGCTATAAGACACTCCAAACACCCAGCATTTTCATGAAAGTGGCCAGAGAAGGTGAAATGATGTGTTGAACTCCAAGGTGGGAAAAAAGGATGTTTTTGAAGATGCTGCTTTATGATCAAATCCTAAAGTTGCCAAGCTAAAATTTTCATGCCTCAAGGAGTAAAAGAAAAGTCCAGTTAATTTTTTCAGTCACCTACATGCAAATAGTGTAGAAAGGTTAGTTAAAAAAGTGAAAGGATTAAGTTGAGTTTCATGGTGGAAATTACAAAAGAATTTGAAGAATTTTCTATGTGGCTAAATCAAAAAGGTGTCAAAATGAAATTTTTATGCCTCAAGGAACAAAAAGAGAGTCTAATTCATCACTTCAGTCACCTGCAGAGCAAAAGTGTAAAAATTGTTAGTGAGAAAGGTCAAAAGTTGAGTTAAAATTCATCATGGAAACCACAGAGGATTTTGAAGCTGTTGTTGTGTGTAATTATCACAAAGGTGTCAAAATAAACATGTCAAGGCTCCAGGACTAAAATAAAAGCAATTTTCATAACTCCAGAAACCTACAAGAAAAAAGGCATAAAGGAGTATCAGTGAAAGAGAGAAAAATGGTTTTATACATTAAAAAGTGGGTTGCAAAGTTAAAATCAAATCCATGAGCCTATAAAGCACATCTAAACACTTCAAACAAATCATTTTCACCTTGAAAAATCATCAGAACGCTCAGGAGAAGATAATTTGTGAGTTTTACAAGTGAAAATGAGCAAATATTTTTGGCGCTGCGTGCCTGGGATCGAGCGTTGCGCCCTTGGAAAAAATCCTCCATACAAATTACAAAGGCGCTGTGCGCCTAGAAGTGAGCGCTACGCTCTTTCCCAATATCCACATCATGTTTTCTCTTGGCATTGTGCACTCAATTTTGGCACAACACGCTTGGGACTGGCACTGTGCCCTTAGCCATGGTGTTGCGCTCTTGGCCAGGAGGGCTTCCTAAACCCTATGATCACTCAAAACACCTCAAATTTCTTCCAAGCCTCTGCCAAATGGTCCTCCAAGAATGTTCAAGGGTAAGTACATGCTATACACTCATCTTCAAACAAATTTGGTGTTTTCCTAATAACTAAAATCAAATCCTAATAGAAACCCTAAATCTCATGCTTGAAATCACTGTTTAAACCTCATTCCATATGCCTATGAGGAGTATCAGTCAAAACAAAGGGTAATTACATAGTTGGAGGTTGTCATTAATTTTTTTAGCCTCTCACTCATCCTGATATACTTATACCCTCACTTACTCATTTCCTCATTAGCCTAAACCGTCATTTCATCACCATCTCTTCATTCTATTGCCATTTATACTCTAGGGTTGGAAAAACATAGTTTTCAGAATGTTAGGAGAGGACAGTGGTAGTGGTGGAGAAGCTCAAATTCCAAGGAGGCATGAGCACAAAGGTGGAAATATCAATAGGTTTGAGCCTATCAACACAAGGGATCTAATGGCATCTCCCCTTCCTATTTCATGTTTCAAGCATGTAGGATGCTTTGATTTTTGTGAAAAGGTGCAGCAGGTGCAAAACCACCCTAAACTAACTAGATTATTTATCATTAACTTGCATGAAAAACAAGTTAACCTTGTAGGGGTCACCTTTGAGCTATCTACAGATGTTATTGCCAATGCCACTAGGATACCAAGTGTAGGGGAGAAATGTTTCAAGCAAGCCAATATTGACATGATTTACTTTGAACCCTACCTAAAGCCTAGATACAAAGACCACTGCAAACCCATCTTTTTCTTTCTCACATTTTCTTGATAGATACGCACCTATGATGAGAATTATCATGAAATATTTTACATGTGGAGGAAGATTCCCCTGCCTTTACTCCTATCACATCAGGTTGCTTATGCACTTTACTAGAGTGAGGATGTTGCACATACCCTATTACCTCTATAGAAGAATTGATAAAATTTCCTATATAGTGTAAAAGAGAGACTATCCTCAGCAGATGCAAAGCCTCTCTCATAACTCTCTTATAAAAATGGTTTTTATGCACAAACTATAGTATAAAGTCATTCCATGGGAGACCTTCATAGCAAATGAGGTGTTCACTTCTCCACAAGCCCATCAGTAGTAAGATGTCCCTTCATCTTCTCATCCTCCCATTCCTCCATCCACTCACATTTCCTCACCTCATGATGACTCTTCCACCTCACCATCCACTCACAGTCCTTCAAATCATGATGATCCTCCTTCATCACATTTTCACAATCCCTCACCATCATCTCATGGTACTAGTACATCAAACAATGAAGAAGGCAGTGAGGCAAAGAGCAGTGAGGAGAAAATGGAAGTGACGATGACAGTGAGACAACTAGCACTAAACTGAGTAACATCGAGCCTTTTCCTTTGACCTACCAGAGGGAAAACAGGCATGTGTTTTCTGCCCTTAAGAGGAAAGGGGCCATGCCTTCTACATCAACAAAGCAACATCTTGATAAGGGTAAGGAGAAGTTTGCAGAGGATGTCATTGTTGAAGAGGATGATAAGCATGAAACAGAGCAAGAATTCAAACTCATTCACCTTGAAAGTGATGATGAGAATGAGCAAAGGATCACAAACATGTTGCTCAAGAGCAAGGATGCCAAAATTAGGGGTGTACAATCCAATCTTGGTAGGGCTAAGAATGTCATAAATTTCCTTGATGTAGAAAACAAGCAATTGGAGATAGAGAAGGCCATCTATGAGATCAGAGCTATCAGAGCTCAGAAAGAGGCTGGAAAGGCCAAGGAAAAGCTAGATGAGGTCTTGGAAACTCATGATGACATTGAAGAAGAGGAAGAACAACTTCCTAGGAGGAGGCCAATGACAACTGGCTTGAAGAAGGCTCTAGCCAAGGAAAGAGAGCAAGCGACAGCATTAGTAGAGCATATCACTCCTAGTGAGCTTATTACCATGGAGATAATTTATGATAGGGAACCTTGGATCGAGAGGGAAAACGTGCACTTAGAGGATCAACTAGAGAAGACTAAGAGAAACCTTAACATGCAAAAGAATATGAAAAGGCATTATGCCTTAAGAAACAAAATTGCAAGGCCCAAGCTCAAAAGAGACCTTGCAAAGATTCAAGCCCTAAATAAGGAAAAGGACAAAGAAAATCTTGAAATTCTTGTTGATGCATCCCTACAAGCATCCCAAATTTGATCAACAAGACAAATTCCAATTTTGGCATCTTTTTGAGTTTTTGAAATTTTGACTATTTTGTTCGTAGAAAGAAGGGCCAAGCGCGCAGTGCCACTGATGCTGTGCTCTTTCTTGGGGAACCCATTGGAGGAAACACTTACATTTTCATGATCCTTAGGCCAATAAAATCACTCTCACAAATTTTAAGCTCATTTGGAGCACAATTGGTCCTCCAAAAGTGCCAGAAACAAGCAAAAAAAATCACATTTCTGCCCTATTTTCAGCACTGGCGCTATGCCCTGAGTAGTCTTGGGAGAATGGATTTCTTGAGCAGGTAAATGGACTCCATTCTAAAACTAAAGGTATATTTTGAAACTAGATAGGACAGGATTTCCAATGAGCTATCATGGAGCTCATTTGGACATCGAGAAGGCCTCCAAATCTCAACTACAAAAAGACCAAGTTTTCTAGATTTGGCGTTGCGCCCTTGGCCTGGCACTGCGCCCATGAACCTTGGCATTGTGCCCTTGCCTAAAATTCAAAAAAACACACAAGGAGTTAATGAAAAATATATTTTGAGGGATTTTAAGGATGATCACTCCAGAGTTAGATGAAGAGTTATGTTAGAATTTGTTTTTGCATTTATTAAGTTAGGATATTTGTGCCTTGGGCCTTGCATGGTCTGATTCATAAAATGCCTTAAATGATGTAATTAATGAAATTTTGCAACCCTATCTAGGGTTTTGATCCTCCTTTGCAAGGTAAATACTACATGGAGGCTTCATTAATATTTTTGTTGGTTGACTGTTAAACCCAATATCATAGACTTGGAGTTGAGGAGAAGTTGGCTTTGGAGTTTTGTGAATGCTTTGATTTGAATGAAAATGGAGCAAGCACATTTGCAGGATTCATGAACATGGTTAATGGTAATTTATTTCTTATTTAGTACTTGTCTTCTTATGTTTTCATATTGTTTCATCTTTTCTCATGCAATAGAACAAAAATTTTAGGTTAAGAAATGTTGTTTAGAGGCACCTTAACTAGGTCTTCTTTCCATTACTTAGATGTTTTCCTCTACTAGGTTTGCTTGAAGAAATTATGAGTTCCCTATCTCTCCATGTTCATCTAGTTTGTTTCCTTGAGATTAAATCAGTAGAGTAGGGCTAAAGAAATTTATGGTTTTCCCTGTCCTTTGGTTTTACTTGAAATGTTGTTCTCAAGGTTTTCTTTGAAGTTTACTAATTAGGGTTTATGCTAAAGAAGTTTATGGTTTTCCCTGTCCTTTAGTCTTTCTTGAAATGGTTGCTTTGAATTTCTTTGTATTTTGATTAAATAATTTAGGATTTCCCTACTCTTTAATCATTACTTATGTGTTATCTTGCATGTTTTATTTCTTTGAAGGTAGATAGCTAGAGAAATTTGGAGTTCGCTGCTCTCTAGGGTTTGCTAGATTGTTGTCTTAATGTTTACTTGATAGGGTTTGGTCAAAGAATTTTATGGTTCACCCTGTCCTTTGATTATTTATTATTCATACTGTTATTAAAGACTTTTCTTGTTTAGTACATGTTAAAGGATTCTTAACTGCCCTTTAAACCTACTAATCTCACAATTTAATGTTCACTTCACTCACATAAGCCTTGAAGATCCATTTGGCTTTGTTAAACTTGCCCTCTAAAACACCCTTGACCTATTGTTTTACTTTTAAAGACCTTTTGCAGAATCCATAGCTCAATGGTTTAAAACTCTCTTACTCTATCTGTTATGCTTGGCAAGCAGCCCAACCAAACAAAACAAACAAACAAACCCTATCATTATAACCAGCCTAAAATAAAAACCCTAAAATCAATCAGGTTACATCTTTTACACAAATATAGAGAGAGCCCTCTCTGAGTCCAGGAAGGCAAGGTCCTAGGACTCCAAAGATTGGTTTGATGTTACCCTTGTTAAATTTGGTCTTACCAATCTAATAAATTACAGGGACCTAACAATATTCAAATATTGCCTCGCAGAACAAGATTTTTCACCAAATAATTCAGCGCAGAGTGATCAATGAACATCTTGAAGTGCACTCTTAATAAGTAATGCCTAAATTTCTGCAGTGCATACACCATAGTCAATCCTTTGTATTCTGCTCTAGAATAATTCTTCTCCACATTGGAAAATTTCCTGCTTGTAAAATATATGGGGTGATCAATATATCCATCACCTATCTATGCCATCACTTACTCCTGTCTTCTGGCACAATTTTAATTTGATGGTAACCTGAAAATCCATATGTAAAAGAGTAGGCCTCCTAACCTCCAACATTATCCAATACTTCATCTGTAAAAGGTGCAAGGAATGGGCCATGCACACATGCATAATTAAGCTTCCTCAAATGAACAAAAATTCGGATTTCACCCTTTTTCTTCTTCTCCTAAACAACCATAAGACTTACCCATTCAGATTCCTCCATAGATTCAATTATGCCAACTTTAATCATCTTTTCCAATTCCTCCTTCACCTTTTCTTTTTACTTTGGGTTCAATATATAGGGTCATTGTTTTATAGGCTTCACATATGGTTTCAGATTGATCCTCATAACTCCTAGGTCTCCTAGTATTCCCTTTAGTTCAAAAAACTTCAGGTGAAATATCTCTTGATATTCATGCAGCAACTCCGCAACCTTTCTAATTATATCTACATCCCAATAATCCCCAATCAATGTAAATTTTGGCTCCTCTTCTGACCCTATATTCACCTTCTACATCTTCATCGGTTGCCCTATGTCAAGGATCTCAGGTTTTAGTCCAGTAAATAGTGAGCCCTAGTATTGCACCAAGAATTCTGCAACTCCCAGAGGCTGTCCTAATTTACTTTATCAACTTGGTGTACATACAAAATTGGAGTTGAAAATGCTATATACACACACTACAAGGAAAAGACTCTCCAGTGGAGGTTATAAAGGAGGTTTTTAGTGTTAATAAATTGGCCAAAATTGTTATAAAAAAAAAAATCTACAACATTCGTTTATGGTTACGGAGGTTTTGGCGGAGCTTTTAATGGAAATTCAACATAAATAGAAAAAATGGGCGGCCAGAGGTTATTACGAATGTTTTTTCATCGGTGTGCTACTCTGGCTTTAACGCACCGATGCGTACATGTAGACAATGCCCCGGGGCAGTCTCATTCCAACACATCGGGATGTTTAGGTGTAAAACTGCACCAGGTGTACTGTTGGTCATACAATGCATGGGGTCATTCTAATTGGTATTGGGATTTGTGTGGTGCCCATAGGTCATATCAATGCACCGGTGCGTATACTTATATAAACGAACCAGTGCGTCGTATCACAGAAACGCATCGAGATTTATAATTGGTATTGGTATTCGTGTGATGCCCATAGATCGTAAAAATGCACCATTGCTTATAGATTTGTAAATGCCCTGGTGCACAATATCACACAAACGCACCGATATTTATAACTGGTATCGGTATTTGTGCGGTGCCCATAGATCGTACAATAGCATCGGTGCATATAGACACATAAATGCACCTGTGTACAGTTACTGACACACACTGGTTTTTATTTTGTATTTTTTAGAAACATCAACCTGTGACAGTCCAATTATTGTGATTGCTTTAAATTCATTATTCATCAAAAGTAGACACATCTTATAACAATATTTATATTAATTACATTTTTATTAATGAATTTGAATGTGATATTTGGATTAATTTGTTATCATATCATAATTATTGTGGTTTTTTAAAATCCATTATTCATCAAAAGTCGACACATATATATCTTATAACAATATTCATATGAATTAAATTTTTATTAGTGAATTTGAGAACGAAAATCGAGGACGCAATAGCGAAAATGGAGAACACAATAGAATAAAACATTTTATATTATATATATATATATATATATATATATATATATATATATATATATATATATATATATATATGAATAAGACAATCTTTATCATACAAAATGGGACAGTTATTGGTATCCCTTTGTCTTTCAATTGGGACACTATGTCGATTACATTAAACAAAATGTTTGATTTCACAGACATATATATTTCAAAAAATAAAATTCCTTGCTTTGTCACTACTAGAGCTACTTCCATGACTTGGGTTATTTTTAGGAATGTTGTGTTCACGACATTGATTGTTTTCTTCTTCTTCACTATCCATCTACAAACATAAAAATAAACTGAAATGAGTGTATATACATTGGTGAGAATAATGAAAATTCCAATATTAAATAATATACATCAATGTAAATTGAAAAGAAAAATGACGTACCATAGCAAAAATTGACTCATAAACTATACACATTCTTTCAAAACCATGTACCATGCCATCTTTCAAAATTTCATTTATTGGCGCAGTTCCATACTTTGTTTTCTGCAAGTTTTATACCCCATAAAAAAACATATATTTAATATAAAAGATGTTTTTGTTCTATTAATTATAGACGGAGCTAAGTAAAACAAGATCGATAGATGCTTACAAATTCCACAATTAAATTCTGATATGCCAACATATATTCACAACCCATATTTAACCCAATTTCAATCAATTCGTCTGATGGTTCTTCTTTGTATGTTAGCACCTGTTTGAAGACATTCAATGATGATTTTTGTAAAACAAATAAAAAAATAAAAAAATGAAATCTAGTTAAGTTGTTATAAGGAAGTAACAATTACTCACAAACTTAGAGATCAACCCTTTTCTTCCTTGTCGTCCTATTTTATGTGTTGAATGGGTTCCATTTTCTTTTCTTTTCTGCAAGAAAATTATTGAAAATTAATATTTAATGCTAATTTTTTTATTTATTGTACCTAATGATCGAAAAATTCAATGATAACATATTACATTTGAAGCATGTTGTTGTTGAGATGGCTCCTCTTGCGATGGAATTTTGTCCATTTCTTTGACCATCTCCTTGGACACCTTTTTGGACATTCCTACTAGCATATTTATGATATCATCTCGTTCATCTTTTGAGATTTTCATAATCTTCCTGAAAATGTAACATGACAATAAAATATTTAATTTTTATATTGATATATGAAAAGTAAATATAACAAAAGTGATATTAATAAATAATTCTAGACAAACATTTAAAGGAATATTACTTTTTCATTCATTGTTTTTTGTTGTTGTATGTTTTTGCTATTAAAAGTCTGACATATCTCATTGACCAATTCTCTAGAAACTCTTCCTGTAGTTTAGATAAAATTTTGTTCTTAGAATCATTGGATTGATTTTTTTATTGTAAGTGGAAAGAAAGTCTATACATTCATTCCACTAGATCCCTCAAACTTTTGTAAAAGTTTTCCCCCCTTTCGTTAACTTCCAGCACCACTCTAGATGAGCTAATGAGCAATTCATTTTCATTTGCATGTTCTATTTTTTTTCTTTTCTTAGAAAAAAATTCCCTTTTTGAGTTTTTGGTCCCTGTAGAACATTAAAAATATGTGAATTAATAGACTGTTTGACACATGTTATCTAATAATTTTGAGTATATTATTAATGATAATTAAGAAAAGAAACTCATATTGGATCGATAGTATTTTTTCATTCACCTGATTCATCCTTTTGCAATTTTTCCATTAAGCTTTTACGCTCTTCTGGTCCTAGATTAGAAATAATCATATCAAGCTTCATCATTTTGTGGCTCTGCATAATACACAGTAAACAATACATATTAGTTAAACTTACATATAGTTCAAAAATAATATTTTTTATAAAGAATTTACAAAGAACTTGCATTTTTTGCTTTTCATGATGTGTTATTAGTATTTTTTGTTACTTGATATCTTCTCTGTTATTTATTTATCAATATGAAACATGTACCATATCATTCATTAATATATTTATAAATAAATTCTCAACTTTTTAGATACAAAATAAATCTCAAAACATTGGTGTGCCTTTCATGAAGTACGCACTGCAGTCGGTGCCTGGGGGTATTAAAAATGCACCGTAAAACAGTATAATAGATTGTATGGTGTGTGGGGTATTATAAACACACTGCAAAAATAGTGTAATATACCATACGGTGCTATCCTCGTAAAATGGAGCATCGATGCCCTATTTCAGATATGGTGCAATGATTTAGAAAAAAAAAAAAAAAATTATTACACAATACTTGTGCGGTGCACTGTATAATAAAGTGCACCGGTGCGCTAGGGTACGTAGGGTGCATAAATAAAGAAAAATCCATTTTTTTCCAAAAATTCACGCAATGGCCGAATGGATTGGGATCCAACTATGCAAGTTGTCCTGTGGTTTGGATGTCAATCTAAAATGAAAAACCCTAATTCTGAAATTACAGTAACTGGGAGAAGAAAGGGCAGAAACGAAAAAATGAAGGGTTTAGGGTAAAAATGGATAAAAATACAGAAAAATTAAAAAAACTGTAGAAAAAGTAAAAAAATTAATCAAATTTAATCACGAGATGGTTTGAAATTCTATGATATAGGGTTTGAATCACCAGAGGTTTGGTTTTTCGATTGTCTGAATACTTCTATTCGAACGTATTTCGCTACTCCACAGTACCCTTGTGCTCTCTTGCTCCAGGTCTGTCTCCTGCAAATATCTGGCTGAAAATTTTAGCAAAAATAGTGAAATAATGAAAAGTGTTTAGTACTTACAGAATTATTTTATGAAATTAGGTTTTCGAAAATATTTTGTCGCCCATTTTTCAAATTGCCTCTTTTTTTTCACTTAAAGAAAATAGAGTTGTGCTTCTTTTATTTGTGTTTATTCGTGACCAATGCAAAAGAGTTGTGAAGCACCGATGCGTCTGAGTAATACGACGCAGCGGTGTGTGTTATGATGATAAGCGCACCAAACTGTATAAAGTTATTTTTTTATGTAAGATCATAGTAAAATAATGATAATTCTAAAGTACATGAATTTATTTTCATTATTTTCTAAGCTTTATTATGTTAAAAAAATTCATATTCTTCTAGATATGTTATTTTACAATTATTTGCAAATTTACAAATTTAAATATTTTAATCAAATCATTTCACATTAATACAATTAAAATTTTACAAATATTTTACATACAATTACAATTAAAATTACAATTACAAATACAATTACAATTACAATTACAATTTTACAATTTTTCATATATACAATTACAATTACAATCATTTCACAATAAATTAAATATTACAATTATAATTAAGATTTTATATTAAATATTTTACACACAATTACAGTTAAAATTAGAATTACAAATATAAATACAATTTTACATACAATTAAAATTTCAATTTCAATTACAATCCCGACATAATATTTAATAAATATCATGGTCATTTAATATTAGATTAATTAATAAACATCATCACAATCATGATAAACATCGTACAAAATCATATTCGACTAAAAAAACACATTCAAACATCAAATTAACATTATATATTAACATCATCACAACACAAAAATTAAATATACATCTCATTTCAAATAACTAATGCTATCACATATACACATCTATCTGCAAGTTAAACATTAAATGAACATATCTAACATTACCTAACAATATGCACATCATAATGATCACCAACATGTAAATTAAGTACAACTTCAACATGAACATAAAATACATGGACCATATATATATATATATGGTCCATTATATATATATATATATATATATATATATATATATATATATATATATATATATATATATATATATATATATATATATATATATATAAAACTGAATAATGTTACAAATATACAATTGTAATATAAATGTCATGGATCAGCTGGTGGTAGTACAACATCAATATAAGCAATAGTAGTGGAGGCCTGCTTAGTCAATAGTGCAGCCTCAGTGGTCGATGGTCCAGCCTGCTCATGATCATGATTAGAACTAATGGATGCTGCAAGCTGCTAACTGGATGTGGCCGATGGTCCAGCCTCATCTCCATGATGACTGCTAGATGCTTCTAGTGGAGCCTCATGCTCATCAGGCGCAACGTGAGTTGAACGATCATGAGATGATGAGTCGCTGCTCGCGGACTGTCCATCATGTGCCACAACTCAATTACACCTATAACGTGCAACAATCCTCCAATAGTTGTCGTAGCTCCCACGACATGCCGCATCAGGCTGTACATGTCACATAGCATGCCTCTCCATATCTGTAATAACCTATCATCGGCCTGTATGTCTCTGTAATGAGTGGTCCTGATGCCCGCCTTAACAATCAATGCACTAAGTTTGTTACCCAACTCCATCCTATATCTAGTCTCAGGTCGACTGCGCCTAGCAAAAGGCGTTACCGGTGCACCAGCAGGAGGATGTCTCTCTACACTGGCCTCATCCTAATCATGATCCTCGGCATCAGCCATGTCCTGTTCATCATCAGGATCCACACCTGGATCATGTGGTGGTTCCGGCATCTCCTCGCCATCAAAGGAGCCAATGTCTACAAAATATATACAATTACACAACAATAATTAGACAATTTCATTACACAATTTAATAAAAACAAGTTAAAGAACATGTTAGAATAAATATAAATAAAACAGTAATATTACCTCTATCATCTGGCGGCTCATCATCTGTGAAGAGGATGTTGGCACACCCTCGCCAATCTAATCCAGCATAATGACATGGGACCATAATGAAGGGACACAGTTGATCATCAACACTGGCTAGTAATTCCAGTGCATCATGAGATATTCTGGCTGGAAACATAGTATCTCCCCTCTTGGGCATCATCTGCCCCCACATGTGCATCTGGGCCTCCAACATCGGCCTACGAGGCTGTCAAAAAAAACTAGGCCTCATCTCTGGAAACCTCTCAAAATATAAACAAAACAGCTTTGAAGCAAAAGGGACGTTGACCCTCCCTTGTGCATGAGCATGACATCTATCTAAGGCCATACAAAATTGCCGCAAAAAATGGCAAACCACCTGACAAGTTGTGGCTCCTGTACTAAAGAATCAACATAATATAAAAGTGAGAAAATAATGTGTTTCCTGTCACTAGTGTTGTTTGAAATGGTTGAAATGATAAGTGAGAGGCACTTCATGTCTTGTCTACCAAATGCACCTATACATAACTGGCCTCCAGCTACCTGAAACTCTGTGTAATATCCAAAATTGGAAATGCAACAATACATGAACACAAATCTAGAATATAAATTAGGAATAAATCATAAAATGTATTTGAGACACATAGCCATCAATTACATGCACATCAGCAAGGAATATGATCCATTACATAAGGAAAAAGTGGGGAAAAGCAACAATTTATGCCCTAAAAAAGTTATTTTCAGAAAATTGCGTTATAATAGGGAAAAATAATGCTGGGATCCCTTATCATATGTAATTTGGGACTCACACACAGAAAATATTTAGAAACAAATCTCTTTTGCTTATTTAAACAGATCTCCCAGTCCCGATATGGCTTAAAAACATTGAAATCCCATGACTTGACTAATGAGAAGTTTTTTGAAGCTTGCACAACGTCTTGTAAAGAGGTTTTCTGATAAAATATGATGCAAACATCAGATCTAGAGTTTTTTTGCTCAGAACATGAAGAAAAATGGAGATCTAGCTCCTTTTACACATTAGAAAAATAACTCGGCAAGGGTTTCATGGAAGCACAAGTACAATATGCATAGATCTACAGATCTGGATCTGAAATAATGTATTCTATTGAAGCACTATGTATAAATAGCTGAAGGATACAAAAGTTAAGGAGGATAGTTCTTACAAGTCTTCCCGGGAGAAGGGTTGGCCCTTTCCCTGAGAAAGCAAGACAAGATTGAGGGGATTGACCCTCACACTACAAATCTGCAATAAATGACACAATTCCTGCAATGGAATACACTGTAGATGATGGAAACCCTTTGGCCAAGTGCCAAGATATAAAAATCTGCTCCTGAGCCTTCCTTATTGATCTCCCAAAGGAAAGGAGGCTCCCTCCTTTGAAAAATGAGTGCAGGAAGTGGTTTTGTGAACCCTCACTGCAACACCGTACAACACAACATTATACTGTTGTAGAAATAATGTTGTAGCTAAAGGAGGATGCTTGGCCTCAAGCCTGGATGTGAGAAAAATTATTACAACCTCCTTCAAGAGGCCTCTCAAGAAAGGAGAAGGATTCCTAAACAGGGGATCCTTGTGCTAAGAAGCACAACAACTTTGCTAAACAACAAGATAATGCAGAATAGTCTAAACAGAAAAATCAAATATCATTCATAAGATGCTTTGCTATGGCTGCCTTTTCCTCCTTTTATACATGTGTGGGCCTTCTTTCCTTGGGCCCCCTCAATTAGGGTTTCCTCCACCAAGGAATCTTCCTCCCACTATCTCTGCGTTGTCTCACAAGATGATCTCCACCTCCTATCCCAATGTTGTTGACTTGGTCAAACTTGATCTTGTCCACATGAAAAAGTCCTTGTTCACACATGAAGGTGTGAAATCCAGCCTTTATGTTGATCCCCTTTCACATTATGAGGGATTTTATTTAGATTTTTATTATGCATGGGCCTCCTTACCCATTTATTCATCTCCTAAGTGAAATCAGAAAAAATTAATATTCCAATTTGCTGCATGCAAATTTTGGAATATTACAGTCCTCCCCTCCCAAATGTTGTTTTTCCTCAAGCAACTGCAAGGATAGAACTGAAGAGTGCCCTATCCTCCTACTGTAGCATCCCCATGTGATGAAATCCTCCAAGGAATGAGATGATATCTCATCAATGAATCTCCATATTGCCCCTCCCAAGCATGCAAGCTAGCCAAATGACTATCATCATGAATAAGTAAAGTACTCAAGAAGGCAATAAGGTGATGTATAGAGGTTGACTTGAGGTATGGGATTTGAAATGTATTGGAAAACATCATTCCCATGTGGATTCTCCATCCCCAAGCAATCATCCATACAAAATGAGTCACCTCCCAACATGCCAAATCCTGAAAATGCTCTTCCACCTTGAGCTCATGCAATGTAGGTGGGCTGAAAATATGAACATGGTAGACATAGGAACCTACTCCGTGTTGTTCTCCTCTCCACTTATGACAAGTGTAGAGTGACTGCTGACCTTGGGCTGTGTTGGGGTTCCTGTGTTTTGGAAGGTTTGGCAATACCAAAAGACAAGACAACATCAAAACCACTTTGGGATCTTAGGACCTAGCCCTCCTAGATCCAAAGAGGGATCTCTCTATAAAGGCAAAGAAATATATGTCTTTGAAGTTCAATTTTAAGGTATTAGGCTAGTTATAAGGCACAAGGGTGGTTTTTTTGTTTGTTTGTTTGTTTGGTTGTTGGGAAACATGAAAGACGGGTTAAATGTGAGACAAAGAAGTGAGTAAGGTAGATTTAGGCAATGGGGAGATAATACCAAACAAAACTCAAGACCATTGGGAAAATGAAGTCATAAAAGGGTTTACTTGCAATTTAGTATCCAAGGCTTTCAAATGGGCTAGTCATCTAAAACAGAGGATCTTAAAGATGATAGTATGTGATGAAATGATAGGAATGAAGTTGAATGACAAGGAAACCTTCCAAGGTGACCAATTAAGAGAAAATATAGGGACAAGGCATACCTTAACTGTCTATGACCGAACTCCTATGAGGCTAACTCTTCAGACAAGAGAAAAACATTGAAGATTTAACACAAAGGTGAAGCCTAAGATCATAGAAAGGCTTTTAACTCTCAATGCTTTGACGTTCAACTTAAGGGATCTTAGAAAAGCTTAACTATTAGAAAAGGACCCTAGTGAGATAGAATCAACACTAATCTCCTAGTATCCCAATTCTTTCAGGCTAAACCAGACAAGAACGTCTAAGAACAGACTCTTAAATTCACACATCAGTAAGTAGTGAATAACCAACTACTATACTGGTTAAATTATCTCAAATTTGTTCTTAGATCACACAATTAGTGGGAAAAAATCAAGATAAGAAGAGTGGGAAGCATTAGGGTACCACCCAAGGGTATGTCCTAGGCTAGATTACTGATTCTTATCAGAGAAATGAAATATGATGAATTACAGAAGGAAAACAAAGACAAAGCTAGAACACATCACCACTGCTTTAAATCAGGATCCAAAGAAACATGCTTGTCATATTAAAGAGCAACACCAGTCATATACAACATTTTCCAACAACTTGATATTTAGTTTGAAATCATCTCCTCAGGCTATTTTACAACTGATACACAGAACTCTATCTCAAATAAACAACTTACAATCCACGGTTATCCAAAAAACAACCTTTACAATGTAATTTTCAAGTGTTTTATAGCTGAAAGAGAGGCAAAAGAGGTAGATAGAAATTTAAGTGAAAAATTAAAATATAAAAGAAGAGTGCTTGAGGCCCATTCTGTTTTAATATCCATGCATTGACTCTCAGTACTCTTTGGATCAAAGAGTGGTCTTCGACAGGCTGATAATAACTTCGGAGGTATGTTCTTTGATGTACTTTTTGACTATCTGTACTCTGTAGTACTCTGGTACAAGTAAGGTAGATAAATGATTTTAGGCCTTTCATACTGTGTAACAAATGCTCTGGTAGTCTTAGGACTACCTTCAAGGCGGTGATATTCTCAGGAACGTTGATGGAGAATAAAAATATTATGGGAACTTGTCCTTTCTTGGGAAAGAACCTCTTGCTGCTGTGAAACACTGATAAGATTTTTTTATGTGCTTTAGGCCTTATTAGGCTTTCTATGTCATTCATTAAGGTATTCAATCTATACATTCGCCCTCAAACACTGGATTAGAGCTTTAAATCTTCAATAATAGGCTTTAAATTGCTTTAAACCTTCACTGATACTCTTTGCCGCTTATGTTGACTGCCTTTGTGAATACTATCGATTTTCATGGCACTGGAGGGTTTGAAACAGAGTTAATAACTCTGAGTTGGATGAAAACATGTGCTTAAAACCCCCTCAGGAGTCTTTCCTGCAATCTTTGGCTCTGAAAATCTTCTCTGCGCTCCATGTTTCCTGTCTATGATGGTGAGACAGTGAGCAATTTTAATCATCTGTAACCCTAGAAAAGATGATAAATATGTTAAGAAAATAATGGAGGTGGAGGATGGATGCTTTGGAGACCTGTGAAGTGGTAGCGCAATAGTGAAAATGGTGGTTGTAGCGAAGAAAATAGTGGGAACTGTGAAAGAATGGAGGAGGAATTGTTTTGATGGAGGTTTGGTGAAAAAATGGTTATGGACCATTGGATTAGATATGATGGTGGTGATCGATGGTGGAGATTCACTGGTGGGGTTGCTTTAGAAGGTTAGGCGAAGAAAATAACTTTCAATGTAAAACATAAAATTTTTAATGTTGGGCGAATTAAAAAGGAAATGGAGTAAAATGAACGAAAATGGAGGCTTTGGTGGTGGGACCCAAAGGGCGGAGGGTGATTGATCGTGGACCGTTGGATCTCAGGAGGAGATCAACGGTGGAGATTGCCCGAAGAAGTTCTTTGGGAGGTCCAATGAAAGAATATGGATGAAAAACGCGATATAATATGGACCGTAGATCCATATTACATCAACGGTCGAGATTGAATGGAGGATTATATAGGGGAGGGGTGGTTTTTAGAAGAAAACCGTTGTTTTCGCACAAATTTAGAATGGTTTTGAAATTCTGCTGAAAAAACGCGATATGCTCTGCTGCCCAACACGAGTCCCTTTAAAACTGCTTACATCGCGTAAATTTGAACTGTTAACTGTCGGACGCTAAAATCACACGATATGCACCTCAACCGTCAGATGTAGGACTGGGAGATCTGACGGTGAAGGATGAAGCGCGATATGGAGAGATGCACGGTTGGTAAGGCGGGGAAGGGTCAGCAGTGGTTTTAATGTGGGCCGTCAGATATGCATAATGGACAGTTAAGATCAAAAGCATGAGAGCCAACATTCCAAAGGGGGAATGATTGTAATGAAGGGCGGAACAAATCCCGACCGTCAGATCTAGGGGATGGACGTCGGAGATTTAACATAGAGAGTGGAGGCAAAAGGGGCAATGCATGGGCGAGGAGAAAGGAGAGTTGTTGGATCAATCGGAATGAATGGCTGAGATCCAATCGCATCAAAGATAGGCAAGGGATGAAACTCTGAGGTTTGAACTTTTAATTATGCATGGACCGTTGGATCGGTGGGAGATCAACAGTGGATATCTGATCGTAGGTTGAGCGATGGAGGGCACCGGGGCGGAGCGCGATTCAATCTGGGCCGTTGGTTCGTGCGGATTCAATGGTCTAGATTAAAACTGGCGGGGTGATGATGAAATTTGTGAACAAAGGCATGATGAATCCTGATTGTTGGTTCTTGTGGATTCAACGGCCAGGATCTAATCAGAGAGTTGGCCAATCGGGGAGAACAGAGGGTGGTACATTATATTTTGCGATTAGCGATCCCATTATGGCCGTGGGATCACGAAAGGGATCAACGGTCAATATTCAATTGGGGGTCGATGAAAGGTGTTGGTGGGGCGCGGTGAGACCTAAGCACTGGCCATTTGATCTATAAAGATCAATGGTTAAGATCATAGTGGAGGTTGGCAGAACAAATAACAATCGCATCGGAGAATTTCAATTTACAAAGGAAATACGCTCACAACAAACTTCCGATTGCGATTAGCGTCATGGGCTTAGCGCCTGGTCCTGGTGTCGGGTTACATGCAGAAAGGGGCTAAGGGTTAGGCCGAAAGGGGCTTAAGCCTACTATATGGTAAAAAGTGGGTTTTTTAAGCCAAAATCAGTGTTTTTCAATGGTTTTCTTGGCTTCGGATAAAGGGGAAGAGGGTGATTTAAGTCTGTAAAAGGGGTTTTAAGTGGCTTAAAAGGATTTTGGAGGTTTTTTAGAGGGATATGGAGGCTCTAAATAGGAATAGGAGGCTTAATGAAAATGAAAGGAAATGAGTGAAAATGGGTGATTACAGAGGCCTTTTAAAGCATTCTTTTCACAAAATAGTGAGGCTTTTTTGATGGAAACAACAGTGAAGATCTTTCCAAGGGAAAAAGACACACAGAGGCTTCAAGAATGAGATATTTTCAGAGGAAATGTATCTCTTGAAGGCTCAGAAACAAATTTACCCACCTGTTTGCTTGACTAAAATTTATAGGTGGCTAATAGTGGCTCCACATGGGGATGGCATCTTCTTGAAGGTGTCAAGAATCTCATAAAATAATCTTTGGAGTAGGCCAGATTCCTGATACTTGACACATCTTTTCTTCTTTGATTCAACTGCTACAAACATGATGGATATTAATTCAATAGAAAATGTACCCCAAACAATCTACCTACCCATCCTACAGTCCTAACATTTTTTCTTCAAGGTGCATTTAGATTTTCATACCTTCTTCATCATTTTTTATTGAAAGCAAAAAAAAAAACTAATCTAATTCTACCCTTACTCCTCCATGAGACCAGATTAAACATTTGGCCTCATAGCTTCTCTACCTACACTAATATCTGCTAGGATTAAACTGTCTAGAAGATTTCATTCTCTACATTCTACAACAAAATTTTAAAAACAGTCAAACCAAGATTAGACTGTCTGGTTTGCTGTGGGTCCATGGCATAAAGACAGTTGCACATGACCTGAACTTTGTAGGAACTTGAAAACAAAATGTGAAGGCTTAAAATTGTGAAACTTTAGAGCATCCTTCTTTCCCTATGACTCAGATTTTGAGCTTGTTGGAGTCACTTTTCTTCTTCATCTCAGCTCTGGTTTTGGGCTTGTTAGAGCTAATTCTTCTTTCTTTCTTTGTTGGTTCAGATTTTGGGCATATTAGAGCCAGCCTTTCCCTTTCTTTATCTCAGGTTTTAATCTTGTTTGAGCCATTCCTTTGGAACTTCAGAGGTTCAAGTTTTGAGCATGTCTGAACCTTTCTTTTCTATTTATTTTTTTAAAAATAAAACACAGCAATGGTATTTACAATGGAAATGAAAAATTTAAACTGGAAATCATCAGTAGTAATAATTGAGCATCCTTGCATTGACAAGACCCCCAAATAGATCTGTACCATCTAACTCTTGCAGAAAAAAGGCATTTGGACCAATGGTAGATTGGATGATGTAAGGACCCTGCCACAAACTATCAAATTTTCCATGCTTTCCTTTGTCCTCTCTCCTGGAGTCCCACTTAAGTACCTTGTCTCCAATTTTGAAGTCACAAGCCTTTTTTCTTTTATCAAACAACTTTTTTATGTTTTCTAGCACTTTTAGAGCTCTATTGTAGACTTATTCTCTTGTCTGTTGGAGATGTATGGTTTAATTTATCATCCTTACCATGTTGTCCTCTTCTGTCTGTATTTCTTGGACCAATTTTATCACTGGTACCCCTAGGCTAGTAGGAAACACTGCCTCTGTTCCATAAACAAGCTGATATGGTGACATTCTGATAGATTTCTTTGTGGTAAATCTGTCAGCCCACAATGCATGCACTAACTTGTTATGCCATGATTTCTCATTCTCCTCAAGAAGCTTTTTGATGATGGTCACCAAGCTTTTATTTGATGATTCTGCTAACCCATTTCCCTATGGGTAATAAGAAGTAGAATGACCAAGTGCAATCTGATACCTGTGACAAAAATAAATCATTTTTTTGGACCCAAAATCAGCAGCACTATCAGTGATAATCTTCCTAGGGCAGCCAAATCTAGAGAGGATGTGGTCTTCAAGGAATTTAATGATGACAGAATCTGTGGCATTCCTGGAAGGGATGGCCTCTATCCATTTTTTGAAATAGTCTGTGGCTGTGAGAATCCATTTGTGTTGGGCTGAGGAAGTAGGATGGATCTGCCCTATGAAATCAAGGCCCCACTGTTGAAAGGGAGCTTCAACAGTTATAGGTTGTAATGTTAAAGGGAGGATCTTTCTTTTGCCCTAAAAAATCTGGCACTTATGGCAGGCAACTATCATTTTTTGGATATCATTGAAAAGGGTGGGCCAGTAGTAGCCAACCTTGAGTATTTTGTTGGCAGTGGCTTTCCAGTTTAGATGACCTCCACACTCTCCTGCATGGAACTCATGTTTAATCCTCTCTGCTTCAGTTTCAGGAAGACATTTAAGCAGCAAACCATTTGCATTTTTCCAGTATAAGCATTCATTTAAAATGCAATAGTTTCTAGCCTTTAACTTCAGAAACCTTGCCTTAGTCTTTGATAGATCAGGAGGAGCATTAAGATTTGTAAGCACATACAGGATGTCAGAATACCAAGGAGAGTTTTGAAATTTTTCTTCAACAGTAGGATCAGGCAATTCTTCATGTTCATCCAAGGCATCTACCATGTTTATGTCAACGGCTTGCAAGTTAGATTCAGCAATTAGTTGAGCTAAGCCCTGACCTTTGATAATTTTTGTGGGTTTTATTTCTAGGTCATACTCTAGTATTACATAAATCCATTTTCCCCTCTTTCCATCAGGATCTTGGAACAAAATTTCTTTAACCACTATGTTAGGCATGTAAGAAATGATGTGAGAATGCAAAATATACACCCTGAAGTCTTTCAAGGCCTTTACCAGGGCATAGGTCTATTTTTCCATTATGTTATATTTCAAGGGTGCGTCCCTCAGCGCCTTGTTGAAGAAAGAAATAGGTTGTTCCTGTCCCTCTGTATTTTTCTGCAGCCACTATATACTCAGAGGCAAAGGAGAATATCAGGAAATCTTTTGAAAAATCAGGGCTGATTAGGACTGGTGCCCGGGTAAGTGCAAGTTTAACTAATTCAAAAGACTTTTTAGCCTCTAAAGTCCATTTGACTCCTACATCTTTTTTCAACATGTTTTTCATATCTTTGAGGAGTTCTGGTAAGTTGGGAATAAACCTCCTTAGGAAGTTAATTTTTCCCAATAAAGGACTGCAATTATTTTATGTTTCTCGAGTGGCTAATCTACAGTATTTCCTCAACTCTTTTCGGGTCTATTTTAATCCCCTTCTCTGATATAATATGGCCAAGAAGCTTACCTTCTTGAAGGCCAAATACAGTCTTCTTGGGATTTAAAGATAGACCGAACCTTCTACATTTCTCAAACACTCTTCTCAGATGTTTAAGGTGCTCCTCATCAGTTTTGGAATAAACTATTATATCATCAAGGTACAATATGATGAAGTGACCTATTTCGTCTGAAAAGGCTATGTCCATAGCTCTTTGGAAGGTTGCACCAGCATTCATTAGTCCAAAAGGCATTTTCACGTACATGAAAGTGCCCCATGGAGTGGTGAAAGTTTTCTTAAGTTGATCTTCTAGGAGCACTAAAACTTGGTTGTACCCTGAAAAGCCATCTAACAGGGAGATCCTTTTTGAGCCAACTACCCTTTGTAGGATGTGTTCCATCTTGGGTAAGGAGTAATTGTCTTTAAGTGAAGCTCTGTTAAGGTTTCTAAAATCAATGCACAATCTGATCTCACCCATCTTTTTCCTCACATATACAAGGTTGGAGACCCAATCGGAAAACCTCACATGCACTATGATTCCTGCCTCATACATTTTCTTGATTTCCTTTTCTACCAAAGGTAGTTGCTTCGGGTTGATTCTACGCAGTTTTTGCCTAAATGGATTTTGGTTTTCTTTTAGTGGGATCTTGTGCTGGATGATCTCGGTATCATAGGCTTTTAAGTCCTCATAGCTCCAGGAAAACATATCAAAAAAATCTTTAAACAAATTGATGTATTTCTTCTTGATGTGTGCTAGCAAGGATTTAGCTAATTTAATCATCTTAGGCTTATCTTCGGTGCCTATATTACATTCCTCAACATCGGATTTTGTGTGTTCTATAGTGGGTTTCTTCGCTACATTGTTAAAATCAAAAAGGTCCTCTAGGGGTGCCAGTCCTCTGGGTATATTCTTGTCTTTGGACTGCAACACCTCCATTTCTTCTTTTTCTACATTCTTGTATTCTTCAGTTTGAGATCCAAGTTCTTTAGTTAACATGTTTATTTCTACATTATGGGGTGATTTTTCTTCATCAGTGGGCTCTTCATTCAGGAAATTTTCATCGTATTTAGAGTCTGAATCATAGAATTCAAACTCATTCCTACCAAGCAAGATATCGTCTATCTGCTTATCACCCTCAAAGACCTGCCAATATTTCTCATTATCCAGAACTGCAGGCCTATATTTTGTCTGAATGGTGATATGAACTAGCAACGCAGGCTAATACATTTTCAATAATGTTATAACTCCTAGGAACAAACGCAAGCTCATATTCTACAAAGATTTTCAGTAAATCCATGGCATCATTTCTGTATGCCCTCAATCTAGGATGCTTTGCAGTATACTCTCTGTTCAATTGTTTGATGACTAACTCAGAGTCTCCATGTACAACTATCCTTTGGGCTCCTAGTTTTTTCAATAGATTCAATCCTAGGATGAGAGCCCCATACTCTGCAATGTTGTTTGTACATTTAAAGTCTATTTTGAAGGCATGACTCTCAGCATAGTTACTTTCAGTATTGTGTAACCACACTCCAACTCCTGCATTATTCCTAGTGCAAGACCCATCGAAATTCATTCTCCATAAGGGATTGCTTTCAGGTTTATCATCATTTTCATCCCCAATGTTGTGTTCACCATTATGTTGTATTATGGGTTTTTCACAGTGGTGTGGAATGTTTTGTTCTTCATGATGTGCATGGAGTTCAGAGTGATGAGTAATCTGTGGTTTGCAGTCTTGGTTTTGTTCATTCTGAGTTTCTGATTCAGTGCACTATTGTAATGTTTCTCTCTCATTTCCCTCTATATCTAGAGTGGCCATTATGTTAAGCTCTGTGGGCTCTACTCTATTATTTGCATCTCTGTCTTCCAACTCTGGCTCATCTATGGATTCATCATTGAAAAGGATAAAAGAGTCCAGATCTGTATGGACAGAGTACAGAGGTGAATTTTCAAGTTTTTGAGGGCTTCTAACCATAAACTTCATTTGTGCCTCTCTATATAGTCTCCTAGGCCGGCTAAAGATAGGGATTGTGGCATATGGCCCATCCATCTGCATTGTACTTTGCAGCTTGGCACCCCATGACCTTGACAACAACATGCCATACTTAGGTGGCACATCTGCCACTACAACATCCATAACCATACACTTGGCTGGGATTTGGTTCAGGTTCACACAGAGATCTTTGATTAGGCCAATGCACTTCACTCTACTAGAGTCAACTGAATATAAATCCTTATAGGGTCGGGTTATCTCTAGGCCTAACTTCTCCATAATTACCTTGGGCATAAGGTTGTGTGAAGCCCCCGAGTCATGCATAGCATTATGAAGGATCTTGTCATGGATATTGAGGCTGATATAAAAAGGAGGTACTACCCCTTCCTTAAACTTCCCTTCTATCTTTGGATCAAACAAAAGGGTTGGTTGATCATCACTTAAATTGATAGTGTCACTGTTTTCTCCTAGATTTAAAGCTTTTAGAATTTGGCCTTTATATACATCTTGAGTGGCCAGCTCAGAGAGTGGGACAAAAATTTAAATTTTAGCAATCTCACTCTCCAAATTGAAAGGAGATTGACTCTTTGTAAGATTAAACTCTGTTTTATTAGCCACTATTTTAGTGGCAGAATCAACGTGCTGATTCTCACTATGTATAGTGTTTGTAGCTGTTTTATCAGGATCATTAGCTGTAATGCTAGCGCTTCTAGTTTCTTGACTTTGTTTACCAGTAGTTTGGATGTCCTTTTCTTTGTTTTTCCCAGAACTCTCAGCTGCTGATTTGTTACTTTCAGCAGTCACTTTAGGATTTTTCTCAGGTTTCTTCTTAATGGTAATTTCAGAGGCCTTTGGTTTGAAATTGTCTAAGCTTTTTTTGCTTCTGAATTCATATTGTTCTCTGACCTCTGTGATCGCATTTTCAAATCCCAACCTATAATCCTCAGATTCTAACCCTTCCTCATCCCAATGTGAGAATGAGGTCCGATTATCTTATGTGGAAAAGGTATGAATTTGGTTGTCTACTTCCACCATGTTTATTGTTGTTCCCTCGGACTCTTCTATTATCCCCTCATCTTCATCAAGAAAATTCTCTTGAAATGGGGGTATGACTTGTTGATCAGAGTCTCTCTATCTATTTGGGGGATTGTTTCTCCTACAGTTCTGGTTCTGGTTCTGATTTTGGTTTCTATTCTGGTTACTGACTTGAACCACCATTTTCTCCATCATCTTCTCTAGCCTTTCCATGTTTTTGGCTAGACTGTCATATTTGGGATCAGATGTGGAAGCTGATGTGTCATCCCTATATGTTACCTTCTTCTCATTCCTCATTCTAGTTCTTTTCTCAATCAGGTTTGCCTCTACATTCACTGCTCCTTTCTGCATATCTTCCAATGTGTTGTAATCTCTCTCCCTAAGCTGATAGGCCATGTCAGCATCAAAGCCTTCAGGGTATTTCACCAAGGCCATCCCTTGGGGAGGTTTCATGTGTGGTGGAAGAGCATTGTAAACACTGTTAAACCTTGTAAAATAGTCATGGACACTCTCTCCTATATTTATTTTGAGATTCTTGTATTCTGCTAAGATTTGAAGAGGGTTGGTTTTGACTTCCCATTTTTTTATAAAGGTTTGATGTAATGAGGGAAGATCATGGATGGTATTTGGAGGTAAACATTTAAACCACTTCTTCACCTCTCCTCCTAAGCTCTGGGCGAATATTCTCATTTTGATAGTTTCATCTTCAATTTCCATGTAGTCAAAAGCATCTTCCATCCTGTCCACATGATGTTGGGATTAGTTGGATTCCTTCCCAGTGAAATGAGGGATTTTTGACTGATATTCATTGGGTAGTGGAGCCAAAGGCTGTGGTAACACCAAGGGAGCATACCAAGCTTCCATGATGGTGTTTTGTGGAGGTAAATTTTGGGCTTCAGTAGCAGGTATATGAAAGACAGGAATGCTAGGACTAACAGCAAACTGTTGAGAAAATCTAGGGTGTGAGAGACCCAAGTTATGAATAAAATGAATATCTGGAGGTGTAGAAGGAGGGGTCTCTATGTCCCTAATATGTTGACCACTGTGAGATGGTGAACTTGGAGGCTCAAATTATGACTGATCTAAAGCACTGAATGACTTAGTTCTTGGTAGAGTGTTTGGTAAGTCTAGGTCACCCTAAGTGTTTGATAGAGTAGTAAAGTTTTCAGGGGCTGAATTTGCTTTATGAATGGGTCTGATAATAGTTGGCTTTCTAGGGGTGGGAGATTTCCTAAGAATGTTCTCTGTATTGTCAACTATTTCAGGTGGGTTCGGATTAGGATAAGCTCTAGTATGAATGGTTCTTGAAGCCAGTATGTTTTCCTCCAAACAAACAAGCTTAATCCTATTTGTTTCTTCTAATATGGCTAATTTTGTAATGAAAACTGGTCTCCCAGTGGATTCTAGTGACAACTAAGATAATCAGTAGACCTACTGATCACCAGTGGATTCTTTAGTTATTAGGGACTGTGGAGTCGCCAGGTGGAAGGTTTATAATGTTTTGAAGAGATTTATTGTCCACCACAGTGATTCACTACCAAACCAAGGCTATTCCGGTCTTCTTTGAGTTATTAGAAGTGTTTAAAAGAGTGTTTTACTCAAATATTCCCTAGTGGAGTTGCCATTATGTTGGGGTTCTTGCGTTTTGGCAGGTTTGGCAATACCAAAAGACAAGACCACATCAAAAAAAAATTGGGATCTTAGGACCTAGCCCTCCTGGATCCAGAGAGGGATCTCTCTATAAAGGCAAAGAAATATATGTCTTTGAAGTTCAATTTTAAGGTATTAGGCTAGTTATAAGGCACAAGGGTGGTTGTTTTGTTTGTTTGTTTGTTTGGTTGTTGGGAAACATGAAATAAGGGTTCAATGTGAGACAAAGAAGTGAGTAAGGTAGATTTAGGCAATGGGGAGATAATACCAAACAAAACTCAAGACCATTGGGAAAATGGAGTCATAAAAGGTTTTACTTGCAATTCAGTATCCAAGGCTTTCAAATGGGCTAGTCATCTAAAACAGAGGATCTTAAAGATGATAGTATGTGATGAAATGATGGGAATGAAGGTGAATGAAAAGGAAACCTTCCAAGGTGACCACTTAAGAGAAAATCTAGGGACAAGGCATGCTTTAACTATCTATGACCAAACTCCTATGAGGCTAACTCTTCAGACAAGAGAAAAACATTAAAGATTTAACACAAAGGTGAAGCCTGAGATCAGAGAAAGGCTTTTAACTTTCAATTCTTTGAAATTTAACTTAAGGGATCTTAGAAAATCTTAACTGTTAGAAAAGGACCCTATTGAGACAGAATCAACACTAATCTCCCAGTATCCCAATTATTTCAGCTAAAACAAGACAAGAACGTCTAAGAACAGACTCTTAAATTCACACATCAGTAAGCAGTGAATAACCAACTACTATATTGGTTAAATTATCTCAAATTTGTTCTTAGATCACACAATTAGTAGAAAAAATTCAAGATAAGAAGAGAAGGCAGCATTAGGGTACCATGCAAGGGTATGTCCTAGGCCAGATTACTGATTCTTATCAGAGAAATGAAATATGATGAATTACAGAAGGAAAACAGAGACAAAGATAGAACACATCACTGCTGCTTTAAATCAGGATCCAAATAAACATGCTTGTCATATTAAAGAGCAACACCAGTCATATACAAAATTTTCCAACAACTTTATATTCAGTCTGAAATCATATCCTCGGGCTATTTTAAAACTGATACATAGAACTCTATCTCAAAGAAACAACTTACAATCCACGGTTATCCAGACAACAACCTTTACAATGTATTTTTCAAGTGTTTTATAGCTGAAAGAGAGGAAGAAGAGGTAGATATAAATTTAAATGAAACATTAAAATAGAGAAGAAGAGTGCTTGAGGCCCATTCTGTAGAAATTTGATGAATAAATCACTTATTCAATGAAGATTAACCCGATTACACATCAATTTCGAATTGCATGCATAACACATAACCTCTTCTACAATTAATTGTCACATGCGGAAAGAATAGAAGCGATAGCACATCAAATCATCACACACATTAACACAGTATGTATGGGGAAAGCTTATAGCTGAAAACCCCTCAGCTATTCTGTATATTAGATGGAGAGAACATGCAGCAAATACATAGTACAAACTCCTCACAAGTACTCAGTACTATCTCCCAAAGCTACACAAAAAATAGCTTGGTTTTGAACAAGTCACAGGTTCAAAACACACCCACTAATTTCCATTCCTCTATTGCGCAATCAAGGCTGGTCTAAATAGAGATCCAAGTTTGAATCTCACTGGCTCCAACTGCACAATTTTCATTGGTAATTTCCTCCAAGTGTGGTGCAAATCTCATGCACAACTAATGTCGCAACTGATAGCTAACTCAACCCTTTCATCTACCTCTTTCACTTGTCGCCACTGAACTGTCCATGCACTGAGTTAAACTGATGTGTTCTTTAGTTGAATAATGAGTTAATAATTAGTGAATTAAATAATATTTAATTCACACAACTCATCTCTAGTGTATTAGCTAGTTAAACTAAATACAACTAGTTCAACTAGTTAACCAGAACACCAGCTCCATTAACTGTCGCATCAACTCCACCGAACTCCGCCACTTGAGCTCTAACTGAAGTCAACCATGCATTAGCTCAACTGAACCATAGGAAAAGCGTAAATCCTTTTGGAAGCTACATGCCGCACCTCCGGGGGTCAAACTGAAGTGCTCCAAGAGAGTAAACTGAATTTTAGAGTCCAAATATTATTAAGGGTAAATAATATTTGACTGTTCTATTTTTAGCCCGCCAGTCTAAAAATATACTTCGACCTAAAGGCTAAAAATAGATTTCCATCTATTTTTATCAACTCGACCAATCCTCCAAGAATATCATACTACAGCTCCCGGTCCATGATCCATATGTCTAAAAATAGACATAGTCTAAAAATAGACTTTTCAACAAAAATCACATGTGTGGTCCCCACCTAGTTTAGGTGATCACTTTCCAACTAGGATCAGGAAAGATGTTTCAGGGGGCCTCCTTCACTGTTTCTTGTTGCCATTTTCAGCACTCCCTCTCAACAAGAAAGGACTGTCTTTGCATGCGACATGCAATTCCATGCATTCACCCTGCAACCTTCACAAGCGCCATGCAACTCCATGCATCTACTCTGCAACTCCTCTGAAACTGAATAGGCTCCAAACAACTCAATCAGTCTTGATGTATCTAGCATCTATCATCAAATTCTTCGACTTCTACTTGGCCAACTGCACATGTCATCAGGAACCACTGCGCTGTTGACTCTTTGCACCCATGCACTCTTGCACTTGTTGTCAACTCTGATCCGCGCTCCAGTATCCGACACTGTCACTTTGATCTGCCTGCATCACTCCAACTGATCATGCTACTGCTGTGCAGTGGGAACCTCGTAGCCAGTTTCAATCCATGATATCCACACCATCTCATGAATCCTGCCCAGAAATCTCCTCATGGAATTAATCATGCATGTCGCCCCACCTCTCACCTAGTGGTATAGCTGCATGCACTCCCTCTGCCCGTCTGGCATGAAATGTCTCTGCATGAGCTGTTTCTCCCACTCCATAATCCTCTTGTGGCTGCTCCACATCCTGAGGTTCACTTTCACCTGCATGCAAAACTTTCTCCCTCTCAAGCTTCAATTGCATGTCTTTCTCGCCTGCATGCAACACTTGCTCCCTCTCAAGCTTCAGTTGCATGTCTTCCTTCCGCTTCCCAACAATAGGAAGCTCCATAGAAATCCCATATACTTCAAGTCTGTAGAGATTCTTTGCCCGAATCCCAACCTTCTTGACTTGTCCCGTTGCCTTGTGCCGAAGGAAAACTTTTCCTTCTCTGAAGACAACTTCATACCCTTTATCCTCTAACATTGCGACTGAGATCAGATTCTTTGTTAGACCTGGTACATGCAATACATCTTGTAAAAGAATGATTTTACCTGACTCCCTCTGAAAGGTTATGGTACCAATGCCGGTCGCATTGTATCGTCCACCGTCGCCCAACTCAACATGCATCTCGAGACCTTTCTCCACCAAGTCACTGAAAATATTCACATCTCCCGTCATGTGAAAGGATGCGCCACTATCAAAATACCACCCCGATCCCAATGCACCAGACAACATGCATACGATCAATGAGAAGTCCAGCTCAAATTGTGAGGCAAGAGCCTCACCAGCTGCAGCTCCAGCAACCTGCTTGTTCTTCTTCTTCTTTGGGCAATTCGTGGTGTAATGTCCATGATCGTGACAGTGAAAACACTTCACTTTGGACATGTCACGCTCTTTACCATCCGCACTGGATTGAGAAGCCTTCTGCTTTCCCTTCCCCTTCCTTGATTTGGCAGCCAAAGCGCAGTCTTCTTCATCAGTTACCTTTGATGAAGATCCATTCCTGGTAGTCCTCCTGATCTCCTCTTGCATGAGATCTGACCACAGTCGCTCCCATCCCGGCAACTTCTCCCGACCATTGACACTATCCTGATAGGAATGCCAAGCCTTCAAAAGACCAAGGAGATCCAGTTCAACGAAGTCCTCTTCTTCGACAGTCACCCCCACACTTCCCAACTCATCTCTGCACTGAGTGAACTTCGTGAAGTATTTTGCGATGATGTCGCCTTTCTCCATCCTGATGTTCCTGAGTCTATCTTTGAGTGCCAACTTCCTTTGGTTGCTCTTGCTTTGGTATAGATTCGTCAAATATTTCCACATAATATATGGAAAAGCCTTTCCATGCAGGCTGGATACAATGTGATCCTTTACGCCCTCCAACAGAATCCTTCGACATTTTTCTTGTTTCTTTTGCCAGGCCTCCACAACAGCAGCATCATTAGAAGTAGGCTTTGGAATCTCTTTCTCCACAAATTCCAACAACCCATTATCATCTAATACAGCCTCCATGTGGTCCTTCCATGCAACATAATTCGAACTTCCTTGCAAGGCATATTCGAGTCGCAAACCGTTGAAAGACATTTTCACCGCGACACCAAGAACACAAATCTGCAAATTCGAATTTCACCACCAGCTGATAACTCAATCGCTTCTGATCTACACTTGAGAAAAAATTATTTCCAAATCAGAGATTGACTGCATGGGCTTTTACCAAACCTTTCACTTTCTAAAGAAAGATGAATCCAGAGGCTATCTGGCCCGTATGCAGGCTCTGTCCGAGGAAATAAGTTTGCAATCACCGTAATAGATCTCGACAATTAATATTGCTCCGATACCATGTAGAAATTTGCTGAATAAATCACTTATTCAATGGAGATTAACCTGATCACACATCAATTTCGAATTGCATGCATAACACATAATCTCTTCTACAATTAATTGTCACATGCGGAAAGAATAGAAGCGATAGCATATCAAATCATCACACACATTAACACAGTATGTATGGGGAAAGCTTATAGCTGAAAACCCCTCAGCTATTCTGTATATTAGATGGAGAGAACATGCAGAAAATACATAGTACAAACTCCTCACAAGTACTCAGTACTATCTCCCAAAGCTACACAAAAACTAGCTTGGTTTTGAACAAGTCACAAGTTCAAAACACACCCACTAATTTCCCTGCCTCTATTGCGCAGTCAAGGCTGGTCTAAATAGAGACTGGACTTGACCCACTGGCTCCAACTGCAATTGTCATTGGTAATTTCTCCAAGTGAGGTGCAAATCTCATGCACAACTAATGTCGAATCGATAGCTAACTCAACCTCTTCATCTACCTCTTTCATCATTTTCAATCGGACTGGTTCATATGCACTGAATAACTCACATGCTATTTGAAGGATGAATGAGTTGCTTGGGGAATCAAATAATATCTAACGACACAGACTCATCAGATTATTAGCTGGTTAAAACCAAGTTAACTAGTTTAACTGTTGAGCACAATCAGAAACCCATTGATCACACCACAGACCCTGCCAACTTCATCTACTTGAGCTCTGAATCAAGTCAACCATGCATACCAACTAAACCATAGACAAGCTGTGGTGAACTGGCACTTGCATGCCCCACCTCCCGGGGTCAAACTAAAGTGCTCCAAGAGAGTAAACTGAAGTTTAGAGTCTAAATATTATTAAGGGTAAATAATATTTGACTATTCTATTTTTAGCTCGGCAGTCTAAAAATAGAAACCACCTGAAAGTCTAAAAATAGAGGTCCATCTATTTTTACCAACATCACCAATCCTCCAAGAATAGCATACTGCAGCTCCCGGTACATGATCCATATGTCTAAAATAGACATAGTCTAAAAATAGACTTTTCGACAAAAATCACATGTGTGGTCCCCACCTAGTTTAGGTGATCACTTTCCAACTAGGATCAGGAAAGATGTTTCAAGAGGCCTCCTTCACTGTTTCTTGTTGCCATTTTCAACACATTCTATTTTAATATCCATGCATTGACTCTCAGTACTCTTTGGATGAAAGAGTGGTCTTCGATAGGCTGATAATAACTTCGGAGGTATGTTCTTTGATGTACTTTTTGACTGTCTGTACTTTGTAGTACTCTGGTACAAGTAAGGTAGATAAATGACTTTAGGCCTACCATACTATGTAAAAAATGCTCTTTAAGTCTTAGGACTACCATCAGGTCGGTGATCTTCTCAGGAACGTTGATAGAAAATAAAAATATTATGGGAACTTGTCCTTTCTTGGGAAAGAACCTTCTACTGATGTGAAACACTGATAAGATTTTTTTATGTGCTTCGGGCCTTATTAGGCTTTCTTTGTCATTCATTAAGGTCTTCAATATGTACATTCGCCCTCAAACACTGGATAAGAGCTTTAAATCTTCAATAATAGGCTTTAAATCACTTTAAACCTTCAGTGATACTCTTTGTTGCTTCTGTTGACTGTCTCTGTGAATACTGCCAGTTTTCATGGCACTAGAGGGTTTGAAACAGAGTTAATAACTCTGATTTGGATGAAAACACGTGCTTAAAACCCCCTCAGGAGTCTTTCCTGCAATCTCTGGCTCTGAAAAGCTTCTCTGCGCTCCATGTTTCCTGTCTGTGATGGTGAGACAATGAGCGATTTTAATCATCTGTAACCCTGCAAAAGATGATAAATATGTTAAGAAAATAGTGGAGGTGGAGGATGGATGCTTTGGAGGCCTATGGAGTGGCAGCGCAGCAGTGAAAATGGTGGTTGTAGCGAAGAAAACAATGGGAACTATGAAAGAATGGAGGAGAAATTGTTTTGATGGAGGTCTAGTGAAAAAATGGTTATGGACCATTGGATTAGATATGATGGTGGTGATCGACGGTGGAGATTCACTGGTGGGGTTGCTTTAGAAGGTTAGGCGAAGAAAATAAATTTTAATGTAAAACATAAAAGTTTTAATGTTGGGCGAATTAAAAAGGAAATGGAGTAAAATGAACGAAAATGGAGGCTTTGGTGGTGGGACCCAGAGGGCGGAGGGTGATTGATCGTGGACCGTTGGATCTCAGGAGGAGATCAACGGTGGAGATTGCCCGAAGAAGTTCTTTGGGAGGTCCAATGAAAGAATATGGATGAAAAATGCAATATAATATGAACCGTAGATCCATATTACATCAACATTCGATATTGAATGGAGGATTATATAGGGGAGGGGCGATTTTTAGAATAAAACCACTGTTTTTGCATGACTTTAGAATGGTTTTGAAATTCTGCTGAAAAAACGCGATATGCTCTGCGGCCTGACATGTGTCCCTTTAAAACCTCTTACATCACGTAAATTTGAACTGTTAACTGTCGGACGCTGAAATCACACGATATGCACCTCAGTCGTCAAATGTACGACTGGGAGATCTGTCGGTGTAGGATGGAGTACGATATGGCGAGATGCGCGGTCGGTAAGGTGGGGAAGGGTTAGCGGTGGTTTTAATGTGGGTCGTCAAATCTGCATAATGGACAATTAAGATCAAAAGCATGAGAACCAACATTCCAAAGGGGGAATGATTATAATGAAGGGTGGAAAAAATCCTGACTGTTAGATCTAGGGGATGGACGGCGGAGATTTAACATACAGAGCGAAGGCAAAAGGGGCAATGCATGGGCGGGGAGAAAGGAGAGTCGTTGGATCAATCGGAATGAACGGATGAGATCCAATCACATCGAAGATAGGTAGGGGCCGAAACTCTGAGTTTTGAACTTGTGATTATGCGTGGACTGTTAGATCGGCGGGAGATCAACGGTGGAGATCTGATCAGAGGCGGATTGATGGAGGGCACCGGGGCGGAGCGCGATTCAATCTGGGTCGTTGGTTCTTATGGATTCAACCGTCTAGATTAAAACCAGCGGGGCAATGATGGCATTTTTTAAAAAAGGCGCAACGAATCCTGACCATTGGTTCTTCTAGATTCAATGGCTAGGATCTAATCATAGAGTCGGCCAATCGGGGAGAACATTGGGTGGCACATTAGATTTTGCGATTAGCGATCCCGCGATGGTCGTTGGATCGCGAAAGGGATCAACGGTCAAAATTAAATCGGGGTTTGATGAAAGGTGTTGGTGGGGTGCAGTGAGACCTAAGCGCTGGCCGTTAGATCTATACAGATCAACGATTAAGATCGCAGCGGAGGTCGGGAGAACAAATAACAATCGCATCGGAGAATTTCAATTTACAAAGGAAATACGCTCACAACAAACTTCCGATTGCGATTAGTGTCGTGTGCTTAGCACCTGGTCCTAGTGTTGGGTTACATGCGGAAAGGGGCTTAAGCCTGCTATATGGTAAAAAGTGGGTTTTTAAAGCCAAAATCAGTGTTTTTCAATGGTTTTCTTAGCTTCCGATAAAGGGGAAGAGGGTGATTTAAGCCTGTAAAAGGGGTTTTAAGTGGCTTTAAAGGATTTTGGAGGTTTTTTAGAGGGATATGGAGGCTCTAAAGAGGAAGAGGAGTCTTAATGAAAATGAAAGGAAATGAGTGAAAATGGGTGATTACAGAGGCCTTTTGAAGCATTCTTTTCACAAAACAGTGAGGCTTTTTTGATGGAAACAGCAGTGAAGATATTTCCAAGGGAAAAAGAAACACAAAGGATTCAAGAATGAGAGATTTTCAGAGGAAATTTATCTCTTGAAGGCTCATAAACAAATTTAGCCACCTGTTTTCTTGAAAAAAATTTATAGGTGGCTAACAGGCTGCAATAATATTGCCCTGAGGTGGAAAAATGAAGACTAGATCTCTAAAGATATCTTCTCCAACGTTGTGAATCAAGCTGGCCCAAATCATTCCATATGTGATGGATAGGAAATCATCACCATATGGCATCCCATCAATCACATGGCCCACCTCAAAAAGAAACAAGTGTTTGGTTGTGGTGGTCATAACTCCTCCCATGCTCCCATTAGAACATGCAATGCAGAAAGTGTGGGAATCCTCGTTCCAAAAGGATACATCCAACCCATGTGTCTCTCTCCCAATCATGCTCTCAATAGAAATAAGAATAATATCAACAAATTAAATCATTATCAGCATCAAAATGATGGAAATGCTGAAGGTTTCATGTGGTGCAGGAAAGTACCAATAGTTTCCCATTTAGTTACAGCACATTTTTCCTAACTGTTGCTTCAGAAAATAGTATGGCAAGTTGTTTTTTGATACATGGATAATTATGTATGTCATGACATCTACTGATAAATAGCAAATGGCTGGATACATCAACTAGACATACATGAAAGAAAACACTTGCCCAAGGCCATATAAAAGATCGTTGTCTCCATCATACAATTTGGCCCAATGTTGACCATGGAGCTAAATGAAAAGTCGCCCTCTTGTGGAGCAATGCACTGAATAGGAATGGTAAGAATATGCAAATATTGTGTTGGAAAATCAATAAATGAAAAAAAAAAGTTCCCACCATGCACTGGAAGTAAGATAATGCATGGATCCATGAATAAGCATCCCATAGTGGTATGACATACTCCCGTGAAGAGGAATGAATCATATGTTGTTGGAAGATCACCCTTCTTATGCTTTAAAATCCAAGTTAAGAAGATCATATCAATGTAATAGATGTTTCCATCCACTACTCCATCTCTCTCACCTCCTCCTTGTTCACCAAGTGCATCAATTGCGAAGTGATCCTGGGAACACTCCATCAATAACCCCAAGCTCCCAAGTGACAGCGTTGTTGGCCTATGCAAATAGGCTCCTGCCAACTCATAGCTCCATTCTTTGACATGCATATTGTCAAAGACATCTCCCATAATGTTGCTACACATAAGAAGTTCCTCCAAAAGTGGAAGTACCTTTTGAACATCTAAGGCCAAGGAGTAGCCCCTTTACACCATGATATTGCCATCTCCTACTCTTGCAACATCATGTAAAGTGTGAGAGAAAATATGCCCTTGCTCTCCCCAGAAAAAACCAAAGCAGCAAAAGTTTTTGTTGCCTCCTCATACCTCCATCATACAAATCATGTGGTGAAAACACGGTGATTGATATGAAGAATGTCATATCAACACAATGTGTCCATACTCCTTGCTGCCCAATGATGCAAGCATCATGTCACACATTCTTCCCCCACATACCCTTAGAAAGAGGATGATGGCCAAAATCTTTCAAGAGCAGCCAACACAGCCAAGCCTCTTGCTGCCCAGTATCATAGATTTGCAAGTAGCTTTCCAAATTCTTGCTCTCCATCCACATCCATTCATCCACCGGTGGATGTCTCCTACCATTCTCCATCTTGGTACTCCTCCAAAGAAGACTGCCATCCTCCCATATCAGATTTTCTTATTTCATTTCATGGGATGTTGAAATGCAACTCCTTGGAGATATTCTAGAGAAGACCTCTCATCAGTGTCCCCCTTGAATCCACAAATACCCAAATGTGATGAGGGAAAACTCACCTCAAACTATTGAAGAACTTTTCACTCCATGATGTGTTGAAGTGCACCTCCAATGAGATCTCTCTATGAGACCTTATCTTCATCAATGACCTTCAAAACCAATAAGCTTCTGGATCTGCTGCAGGTAGAAGTTTTTCTTCGAGTTGGGGAGTGATCATTGAGAAAGTGTCATCTAGAAAGGAGAAATTGTTTCTCACTTCAAGATGTCTACCATCTATCTCTTCTTCCTCCATTGCTTCATGAATGAAGCTGCCATTTGAATGCTCCCATGAGGAATGGGTCCTCTTTTCTTCATCACGGCTCTTGTACAACGCAGTGTAACTCTGTTTCTCTAGATCAGCAGTATACAATGATGTAGGTCCCTCCATAAGATTTGCTGAAATGACAAGAGATGGAAACTTAAGCACACCTCGGTGAAATTTGGAAGCTTCTTGCAGGGTTGCAAGAGTTTCTTCCTCATATGTGTTGGCTTTCGAAACTGCTGAAGATGAAGGCTGCTCCTCCATGGTTATAACAGTGTTGGTACATGCCTCTTCCAATGGTGGTGAGGGCTTCTCCTCCTCTGATATTTCTTTGTCAAACTTCCTGATCATATTTTGAGAAAACTTAGCAAGAGTAGACAGTCTTGCATGGCTCAAATGGTTTAACCACCAAGCATTAGCTTCACCTTAAAGGTGCAGCACTGCAATTTCTACAGCCTATCTCTCTACTATTGGATGTAGTAGGAAGAAATATTTTAGTTTCATCATCCAATCCTTTGCTGCACATGTGAGTGATCCATAAAAAGTGAACAATAGAAATATATTGCCTCTCATCATCCCATAGCTGTAGGGTCTTCTTTCTTCCTCCAGCTGAATGAACTATGATAAAGCTAGAGTCTCCTTGAAGGCTCTAGGTTTAGCTTTTTATTCAGCAAGGTATTCACTTAGAATTTCAGATTCCAAGTGTTCTTCATGCTTCATGTCTTCTCCTCTTTGAGAATAGGAAGTGCATGGCCCTTCCTCTTCTGGAAACCCTCTAGGAGTTTCCTTGCATTTCTTCTTCTTAACCTTCTTGGAGAGGTTCTTCCAAGATCTGAAAAGTGATGAGATCAAGATCATTATTTCCATCATTCTAATCTGCTTCTTTGTCTTCTTATAGCATAATGGCTGAAACTCATAGGTTGAGCCAAGACTATGCTCTGATACCACTGTAATATCCCAAATTGGGAATGCAGAAATACATGAAAAAAAATCTAAAATAGCAATGAGAAATAACTCATAAAATGTGTTTGGGGCACATAGCCATAAATTACATGCACAGAAGCAAGGAATATGATCCATTACATCAGGAAAAAGCAGGGAAAAGTAGAAATTTATGCCCTAAAAACGTTATTTTCAAAAAATTGCGTTATAATATGGAAAAATAACACTAGGATCCCTTAGCATATGTAATTTGGGACTCACACCCAGAAAATATTCAGAAAAAAGTCTCTTTTTCTTATTTAAACAGATCTCCCGGTCCTGATATGGCTTAAAAACACTAAAATCCCATGACTTGACTAAGTTTTCTGAAGCTTGCACAACGTCTTTTAAAGAGGTTTTTTGATAAAATATGATGAAAACATTAGATCTGGATTTTTATTGCTCAGAACATGAAGAAAGATGGAGATCTAGCTCCTTTTACACATCAGAAAAATAACCCGGCAAGGGTTTCATGGAAGCACAAGTACAAGATGCATAGATCTATAGATCTGGATCTGAAATAATTTAGTCTGTTGAAGAATTATGTATAAATAGCTGAAGGATACAAAAATGAAGGAGGATCCTTCTTACAAGTCTTTCCGAGAGAAGGGTTGGCCCTTTCCGTGAGAAAGCAAGACAAGATTGAGGGGATTGACCCTCACACTACAACTCTACAAGAAATGACACAGTTCTTGCAAGGGACTGTGTTTTATATGATGGAAGTCCTTTGGCCAAGTGCCAAGATATGAAAATCTACTTCTGAGCCTTCCTTACTGATCTCCCAAAGGAAAGGAGGCTCCTTCCTTTGAAAAATAAGTGCAGGAAGTGGTGTTGTGAACCCTCACTGCAACACCCTGCAACACAACGTTATACTGTTGCAGAAATAATGTTGTAGCTGAAGGAGGATGCTTGGCCTCAAGCCTAGATGTGAGGAAAATTAGTACAACCTCCTTCAATAGGCCTCTCAAGAAATGATAAGGATTCCTAAACAGGAGATCCTTGTGCTAAGCAGCACAACAACTCTGCTAAACAGCAAGAGAATGTAGAATAGTCTAAACAGAAAAATAAAATATCATTCATAAGATGCTTTGATATGGCTTCCTTTCCCTCCAGTTATACATGTGTGACCCTTCTTGCCTTGGGCCCCACTCAGTGAGGGTTTCCTCCACCAAGGAATCTTCCTCCCACTGTCTCTGCATTGTCTCACAAGATGATCTCCACCTCCTATCCCAACGTTGTTGACTTGGTCAAACTTGACCTTGTCCACATGAAAAAGTCCCTGTTCACACATGAAGAAGTGAAATCCAGCCTTTATGTTGATCCCCTTTAACATTATGAGGGATTTTATTTAGATTTTTATTATGCATGGGCCTCCTTACCCATTTATTCATCTCCTAAGTGAAATCAGAAAAAATTAATATTCCAATTTGCTGCATGAAAATTTTGGAATATTACACTCTGAAGGAGACAATACATGTGCTCCAATGTATCTCTGGGAATAAACTAACTGACTCCCTGCTACACAACCAGCTGGAACCTCTAGGAATGAGGGAAAATCCACCCCTCTCCTTGATAGTCTTGTAATTAAATAAATATCCTCCTCAGTGGGTGTGTACCACTGGTTAGGACCAACCTGTAAAGCCTGTCGATGTGCATTCCACCTATGGAAAAGATATTTCAAAAACACACTATGGGCCTTTAGGGAAGTAACCTCCTCATATAACTTGAGGAGGCCTACCTGCCTTAGGATCCCCTGGGTATCTGTTGTAATAGGGCGAGGGTATGCATCTCTCTCCCTCTCTCGTGCCTCCCACTGGCAAGTCATGACATACAGTTTCACCTATTGTTGTTGTTGTTCCTCCTCTTCTCTCTGAATAATTGACATATTAAATAAATTTTTTTATTAAAACGGACATGTATTTAGGAATATACATATATATATATATATATTTTTGAAAAAAAAAAAGACTAGTTAATGCGCCACAAAAATATTCATGCACCGGTTCTGGTGCGGCTTATGTTTGTAGCACACTGGTGACAGTGCCCCAAATGAAATACAACGCACCAGCCTCGGTACAGCTGATATTTTTTCAAGCACCATTGACTATATATGATGTCAGAATATGCATAAATTATATAACTAATGCGCTATACATCCAAGATTCTCCTAATCACACACTATTTTAACTTCATGCACGATAAAAAATATATTCCACCATTGATCATCACATGCGGAAATAAAGACAATTAAAATTCACACATGAAACCATAAAAATTCACACACATTAACACAATGATTTATGGGAAAGCTTAAAGCTGAAAACCCCCAACTATCTATATAATATATGTCATAGAGATCATGTAACAATCATCGTACAAATCTTATCACAAGATCTCAGTACAATCTCTAATTGCTACACACTAATAAGGTCCGATCTAGCAAATCCCATGCACCGATCTCTGCCACCTGCTATCCTACCTCTACTGTGCAATCCATACTAAATAATGGCTCTGAATGAACTCAAATCCACCTGGCTTGCACTGCGCAATCCTCATTGGCATCTCCATCAATGTGTGGTGCAAACTCATGCAACACTATAGTCACAACTGATAGTCTATCTTGCCCTTTCACCTATCTCTCCACTGGTCTCCACTGAACTGTCCATGCACTGTAGTTAAATGATGTATTCTTCAGTTGAATAATGAGTTAATATTTAGTGAATTAATTATTAATTAATTCACACCACTCTCACTAGTGTATCAATCAGTTAGACAAGATACAACTAGCTCAACTGTGTCTAACTGAGTTAAACTGAACACAACTCCACCAACTACCTCAATAACTCCACCAAACTCTTTCACATGAGTTATAACTAAAGTCCTCCATGCAATAGCTCTAGTTAACCCTCAAGAATAGCATAATTTCTTCTGTCAGCTCCTGTGCCACATCTGTGCACTTAACTGAAGTGCTCCAAGAGAATAAGATAATGTTTAGAGTCCAAATATTATTAAGAGCTAATAATATTCAACATATCTATTTTTAGACTGGCAATCTAAAAATAGATTCCGCCCAATATGTCTAAAAATAAAGTTCCATCTATTTTTCCAACTTGACTAACCATCCACAAATAGCATCCTGCAACTCATAGAATATGATCGACATGTCTAAAAATAGACATAGTCTAAAAATAGACTTGCGCCAAAAATAGCCTACGGGTCCACTTAGTGAAGGCGACTCTTTTCACTAAGCTCATCATCTTGTTGCATTCTCAACACTCCCTCTCAACCAGATAGGGATTATCTGCCACCTTGATCCTGCCTCTGTGGTATTCGAATTTGCTCCTAGTGAGCACCTTCGTCAAGATATCAACATCCTGATCCTCCGTGGGAATGTAAGAAAGTAACATGATCTTCCACTGCACATAATCTCTGATATGATGGTACCGGATGTCAATGTGTTTAGATCTATCATGAAATACTAGATTAACTGAGAGTTTGATGCAACTTTGATTATCACAATATATCACAGTAGGATATAAGTGTGAACCGAACAACCCGACCAGGATCTTCCTCATCCATATAGCCTCGCATGCAGCCAAAATTGTTGCCATATACTCAGCCTCCACGAAACTGAGTGCCACGGATCTCTGTTTCCTGATGTACCAAGAAACTGCTATAGACCCGATATTGAAAATCCCTCCAGATGTGCTCTTTCTGTCCGTTGGGCTCCCTACCCAATTTGCATCCGTGAAGCCATGCATCTCCACCTCATCCATAGCTTGTGAAAACTGGTTAACAGCGTAGCATATGTTAGGTCATGTATTGACTAGATACATGAGCGACCCCACCAACTGTCGGTAAACAGTGGCATCCACTACCTCTACCGATGTAGCATCCTCTTTCCTCCAACCACTAGGAAGAGGAGTGTCGATAGGCTTGCAGCCTTGCATGTTGAACTTCTCCAGTATCTCCCGGGCAACTTTCCTTGAGACACAAACATTCCATCACTGTGCTGCCGAATTTCCAATCCCAAGAAATAATGAAGGAGGCCCAAGTCCTTCATCTGAAACTCCTTTGCAAGATTAGCTTTGCATGAGTGTATCAACAGTTCATCACCTGTCAGAATCAAATCATCTACATAAATTACAATGATCAGCAACTTACCCTCCACCACAATCTGGTATAGGTTCGGATTTTCCTCACTCTTGGAGAATCCAAATTCGGTGAAATAACTGTATATCCGTGTGTACCAAGCACGAGGTGCTTGTTTCAACCCATACAGCACTCTTTTGAGCCTGCACACATGTGACTCACTGTTGAAGATCTTGAAACCTTCAAGCTACTCTATGTACACCTCCTCCTCAATGACTCCATTGAGGAATGTAGTCTTCACATCCATCTAATGAATTTGCCACCCCATCTACGCTGAGAGAGAAAGAATCATCTGTATGGAAGAATACCTTGCGACCGGTGCAAAGGTTTCCTCATAGTCAATGCCCTCAATCTGTGAGAAGCCCCGGGAAACAAATCTTGCCTTGTACTTCTTAACGCTCCCGTCGACTGCTTGCTTCACTTTGTAGATCCATCTCGAACCTACCACTAATTTCCCTTTCGGCCTTGGGACAATATCCCATGCACTGTTTCTGACAATCGAATCATACTCTTCCACCATGGCATCTACCCATTCAGGGTCCTCCACAGCCTCCTGGAAAGAAGATGGTTCTGTCATGATACACTTTCTCATCAGAGCCATGCATCCAATATATCAGTCAGGCAATTGTCTTTGTCTACACTGTGATGTAGGTGCTCCTACAATCTTCTCTGCATCAAGATTCAGTCGCTCAGCTTCTATAGTGTGCTTCCACCCTCTGATGGTTGGTGCTGCATGAGTGGTTTCTTCCACTCCATGAACCTCCTCTTGTGGTTGATCCACATCCTGAGGCTCATCCTTAGAAACTAATAGCTCCTCTTTTGCATGCAATTGTGGCTCCCTCTCAAGAGAACACTTCATGGCTTTCTCCTCATGAAATTTGATATCCCGTCACATAACAGTCTTCCGACTGTTTGGAAAATACACACGATATTTGTGGGGTGTTTCTGTGTCCCCCAAAAATATCCCAACCTCTACGGTCAGCTCCAACTTCTTCCTGGCATCCTTCGTCACATGAATGTAAACAGGTGAGCCAAAAATATTCAAATGAGAAATATCAGGCTTCTTACCAGAAAATGCCTCCTCGAGTGTACTCATGCCAAGTATCCTATGAGGACAATAGTTTTTCACATAAACCATAGTGTTGCATGCCTCATCCCACAAGTGTATGGGAAGGCCTTGATCATGCAACATCGCCTGTGCAGCACCCACGATCATTATGTTCTTTCACTCCGCGACCCCAGTCTGTTGTGGGTTATGAGGTGCTATGAGCTCTCTTTGAATTCCTTCTACGCTGCAAAAGTCCTTGAATTCACCAGCATTGTCGCTCCTAAGAGCCTTCACCTGCTTCCCTAAATCTTTCTCAACCAGTGCCTTAAACTCACAGAACTTTTAGAATGTCTCGCTCTTCTTCTGCATGAAGAAGATCTAGCTCTTTCAAGAAAATTCATCAACCAAGATCACATAATACCTGTGCTTTATTGTCAAAGCTACTGAGAAATGTCCACACACGTCCGTGTGAATTCTCTCAAGGATCGTCGTGGCGCGACTATCCTTCTCGTGAAAGGTGGCTTTCACAAATTTTCCCAAAGTACATCCCTTGCACTGATCTGACTACGCAAGTGTACCTTTGGGAAGCCCGGTAGAAATATACTGCAAAATTTTCAAAGCACCATGGTGAAGATGGCCCAATATCCTGTGCCAAAACTCATCCTCATCCCGACTCACCACTCCTTCTGCTTTGCCTACCATTGTTGCGCAGCCATCTACCTACAATTGATAAAGGTTCTTAACTTAAACCCCTATCCTCCGGGTTTCACCAGTTTCCTTTCTGCACAGGAAAGCCTTTCCATTGCTAAAGACAACATCATATCCCTTGTCTTCCAACATCGCCACAAAGATCAGATTCTTCTTCAATCCTAGAACATGCATGACATCCTTCAAGATGAAAGGTTTGCCAGACTCCCTCTTAAAGGAAATGGTCCTGATACCAGTCGTACTGTATCTACCATCATCGCCCATCTCGATGTGCACTCCAAGATCTTTCTCATCCAGATCAGTAAACAAATCTTTGTCTCTGGTCATATGGAAAGACGCACCACTGTCAAGAAACCACACTGATCCCATCACACTTGAAACCAAGCATGCAATCAGCAAAAAATCCAACTCAAACTATGAGGCTAAGGCCTCTCCAGCTGCAGATCCAGCAGCCTGCTTATTTTTCTTCTTCTGTGGAAAATTTGTGGCGTAATGTCCATGTTGGTGATAGTGAAAGCACTTCACCTTGGACATGTCCTGCTTCTTGCCTTTCGCACCGGATTAAGAAGTTTTTTTCTTGCCCTTCCCCTTCCTTGATTTGGTAGCCAAAGCACAATTTTATTCATCTTCATTCTTCGATGAAGATCCATCCCTGGTACTCCGCCTTATCTCCTCCTGCACAAGATTTGACCAAATTCGCTCCCATCCTGGCAGTTTCTTCCGACCATTGATAGAGTCCTCATAGGAATGCCAACTCTTAGGAAGCCCAAGGAGAGCGAAGCTCACTAATTCATATTCATCTACAGTAACCCCCACACTTCCCAGCTCATCCCTGCACTAGAAAAACTTCGTGAGGTACTTGGGTATACTGTCGCCTTTCTCCATTTTTATTTTCCTGAGTTTATATTTGAGCGCCAACTTCCTCTAGTCGCTCTTTCTTTGGAAAAAGTATTTCAACGCTTTCCACATCAAGAATGGAGAAGCTTTACCATGAAGGCTAGACACTATGTGATCCTTCACAACTTCCAACAAAATTCTTTGACACTTTGATGTCTTCTTTTGCCATGCATCAAGCACGGCTGCATCGCTAGAAGCAGGTTTTGGAATTTCTGCATCTATGAACTCCTTCAACCCATTATCCTCCAGCACCGCCTCCATCCTATCCTTCAATGCAATATAATTCGAGATACCCTCAAGGGAATACTCCAATCACAATCCGTTGAAATACATTTCAATGGAATCTCAACTTCGACACCAAGAAAACTCTGTTGCATATTCGAATTCCACCAGCACAAAACTCAACCGTTTCAATAATTGCAATTGCTCCAATGATCAACCCTCTAATAACATCTATAAATTATATAACTAATGCGTTATACATCCAATATTCTCTTGATCACACACTATTTTAACTTCATGCACAATATAGAATCTATTCCACCATTGATCATCACATGCGGAAATAAATACAATTACAATTCACACATGAAACCATAAAAATTCACACACATTAACATAGTGATTTATGGGAAAGCTTAATGCTGAAAACCCCCAACTATTTGCATAATATATGTCATAGAGATCATGTAACAATCATCATACAAATCTTATCACAAGCTCTCAGCACAATCTCCAATCGCTACACACTAATCAAGTCCGATCTAGCAAATCCCATGCACCGATCTCTACCACCTGCTAGCCTGCCTCTACTACGCAATCCATGTTAAAGAATGGCTCTGAATGAACTTGAATCCACCTGGATTTCACTGTGCAATCCTCATTGGCATCTCCATCAATGTGTGGTGCAAACTCATGCAACACTATAGTCACAATTGATAGTCACACTGCTCTTTCACCTATCTCTTCATTAGTCTCCACTGAAACTGTCAATGCACTAAAGTTAACTGATGTATTCTTTAGTTGATTAATGAGTTTCTAATTAGTGAATTAATTAATAATTAATTCACACCACTCTCACTAGTGTATCAATCAGTTAGACTAGATACAACTAGCTCAACTATGTTTAACTCAGTTAAACTAAACACAACTCCATCAACTAGCTCAATAACTCCACCAAACTCTGTCACATGAGTTCTAAATGAAGTATCCATGCAATAGCTCCACTTAACCCTTAGGAATAGTGTAATTCCTTCTGTCAGCTCCTGTGCCACATCTGTGCACTTAACTGAAGTGCTCCAAGAGAATAAGATAATGTTTAGAGTCCAAATATTATTAGGAGCTAATAATATTCGACATATCTATTTTTAGACTGGCAATCTAAAAATAGATTCCGCCCAATATGTCTAAAAATAGAAGTCCATATATTTTTCCAACATGACCAACCATCCACAAATAGCATCCTGGAACTCATAGAATATGATCGACATGTCTAAAAATAGACTTGCGCCAAAAATAGCCTACGGGCCCACTTAGTGAAGGCGACTCTTTTCACTAAGCTCATCATCTTATTACATTCTCAACAGAATAGAGGTGATTTGACTGAAATATACACCTCAGAGCATATATTATTGTTAGTGCACTTACTTCCTAACAATTATATAGTCAATGATGCGGTCTTTTACCCGGCCGCACCGTTGACCCTTTCGGAATGTCGAATGCGGTGCGCTGACAGACACCGGGGCATATAATTCTGTCAACGCACCGCACTGCTATTCCCATGGTCAACGATGCACCTGCCTAAATGAGCACACTGCATTTTATTTTTTTAATTTAAAATAATGTGGGTCGCCTTTCGGTATCACCCCAGAAATGGTGCAGATACCGTTAGCCCCGGTGGCGGTGTGGCCTGTAAATTTTATAGGCAACACCATTATCTGGTGCGAGCCGAACAGTTCAGGCGCACCGATCAAAAAAAAATTTCTTTTTTTCTTTTTTAATGATTATTTTTAAGGTTATTTCAAATTCTAATCCGCTAAAAAGCTTAATTATGGAAAAACTAGAAAAATACCTATACATTTCGCTGTCGAGGAGGCATATTGGCTGCAGAATTTTCAAAAGAAAATTTTCCCACCATTTTTCGAAATGAAAGCTAGAGATTGGTGGCCAATGCATAGCAGTAGTGCGTGCAATGGGTGCAATGGGAGCACCGATGTCAGGGCGACTCAGAGAAGGGGAAATGGCACCGGTGCTTGAGAGCTCTGGAGCACTGAGGAAAGTGAAAAATGTGGTTTTTTGGACACAATTTTTTTTATTTAACCCTGTTTTGGTGCATGGGGTTTTATAGGCAGACCAGTACGCTTACTTACAACTGCACCAGGCGGTGTCAGAATTGTCGCGTTGTTTATGATGCACTGGAGCGGTTCCCTAACACTGCACCGGGATGTTTTAGTTTTGGTATAATGTTTTGATGATGCACTGGGGCGGAATATTCGTAAAGCACCAGTGCGGAATAGTTGTAAAGCACCATTTTTTTGGCCTTAATTTTTTTTTTTTTTTAACACTATTCTAGAGCATGAGATTTATAGTTGAACCGATGCTCTTGGATAAGAACGCACCGGCACATTTCTTTTTTGGTGCGATGTTTTATGATGCACCGGCACGGAAGAGTTGTGAGGCACTGGTGCGTTATCGTAATAGGACGCCCCAGGCAGGTGTTTACGTCATGCACGGTGTCTTGTGTGCCAATTTTTTTTGCGCACCGAGGCTTTCTATGGTAGAGCGCACCGATAATTGAGAGCTTAGGAGCACTGAAAAAATGAAAAATCCGGGTTTTTTGTCGTAATTGTTTTCTTTATTTTACCCTTTTCTGGGGTGTGTGGTTTATTGGCGCATCGGTTCTGTTTCTTAAGAACGCACAAGTCATTTTTTGTTTTGGTGCGTTGTTTTATGATGCACCAATGCAGTTTCTTAATACCGCACCGGGAAATTTTGGTTTTGGCGTGGTGTTTTATAATGCACCGACGCGGAAGAGTTGTGAAGCACTGGTGATCTTGTAATGTTCCCAGATTTTGCAGCTAATGGGAATATAACATTTTATTTCCAGTTTTCCTAACTCATGAATAAAATTTTGAAGGAGGAACTCTAAAACTCCAAAGCAACAAAATAAATCCATGCCCAATGTGAATAGAGTCAAATCAGGGCTTACTTAATAAAATCCACTTGTATGTGAAATAGGTTCAAGCTATTTGACTGGGTCAACAGGACCAAATCATAATGCAATCCAGATACAATGAACCTCCTAGATGATTAGTGCAGTCCTATGAGGAGGTCCTCCATGTGAAGGGAGACAAATGAATGAAGATTTTTTAGGTTTTTGCAAACCCTAATCTTATATAAGGAAGGGAAAGACTCAAGGAAAAGTTTTTTGAGGAGATTATCATTCTTGAGAATCGTTCTCTGGGTTGCTTAGCAAGAGAATAGAGAGGGCTTCCTGTTTAGAAACCCTCCCTCCTTCCTAGAGGGTCTCTTGGTGGAGATTGTGCTACATTAGTCCACTATCTGGAATTTTGGCCAAGCCTCTTCTTACATCTACAACGCAGCCCTATTTGGGGTGAGATGTCTATGTAGGTTGCAGCAAGTGGAGTACTAGATCTGCAAAGATCTAGTTTGTCTTGGTGTCTCTTCTCATGGAGTGTGTATTTTAACCTCCTAGAAGAGTGACTCTTCAGTTTGAGCTGCAGATCCACACATTGGCATCATTCCATAGTCTATTCAGAGCTACAACGCAGCATTCCCTCCATGACTACATTAGTTTGGTGAGCAGAATTGCAGAGCATCTTAGCACTATCATTTGAGGAGAGATCTCTGGTGATTGGACTCATCCTTCACTGTGGTGATCCATGGATTGGCCAACCAATCTATGTTCCATTCAGATCTAATATTCTACATGTACATGATTCAGTAATTTTCTGAATACTTCAGCAGATCTGTAAAGTAGATCTTAGATCTACTCTTTGTTTTTCATCTTTTGCTAAGATCCCTGCGGGGAATGTAAAGAGGGGCATTTCTGTGTCTAGATCTGTAAGAGATCTATTTTTTTATGTAGAGATATATCATATATCTGATTTATGAATAAAATAAGCTTCAACCTTTAGAAATTTACGCTGAAGACTTTTCTGTTCCATTATAGTGCTGCAGCTCCTCAATATTGAGGGATTCTTCATGTAATTTACTGTATTTCTCATGAAAAATTATATGGCCATGTCCTAGATGTGTTTCACTAATTTTCATACTCCATATTCACTAAACCCTTTAGAAAATTACGCTCTTGTGCTTCAGCAAATTTCTGCATACTCCAAGTCATGGAAAATCAGGGTTTTCTAGCCTAGTTAGGAAAGGAGGAACTGTTTAACATAGAAAAACACATTTTTTTTTGCTTAAATTCGACATGGGAGTTCCTCATAACCCTAGATATTATATCCAACCACTTTCCCATCTTATTTTCACGCAGATATCTGAATATGGCCGTTTTAGGGCCTAAATCGCCACTTTTCCCCACCTTTTGGTTTGTAAAACGCTGTATAAAGTTGTTGCTACATATTTTATCGAAGTTTAAGTGATTTGAAATTTTTTATCAGTCATAGGGTTGCATCTCCAACTCTATAATACCTTAGGGTATTCTCATTGTTGTAGAAAATTCCTATTTGGAACATTACAGTGGTATCAACATGATCTCTGGCACAGCCTGTGAGATCAAGCTATCAGAGGAGTAAAGAGGAGAATTAGAGATTAGAATTATGGAGAGGATGAGATTACTCTCATCAGTGTTCAAATATAAGGAAGGCCTCTCCCAAGAGGTAAATCAGAAGAGAGAAAGAGGATGCACCGAGACTCCTAGAGCGTTTCGAGAAGAAGAAAGCTATAGTGAGATCTGCATGAGGATTAAAGAAAAAGAAGGAAGCCCTAGCACTTCCTATCAGCAAAGAAAAAGACTGTAGAATCCTAGATCTCCTCATAGATCCACTATGCCTACTTTCTTTGAAGAAGGTGAGAGGTATAGCAATGAAGAAGAGAGATTCAAGGAAACTCCTAAAGGGTTTCAAGATAAAGAGGAAGAACTATACACTTCTTATCATCAAAAATCAGGGAGAATGACTGAAGAAGAGATCTCATGGCTTATTTTCCAAACATTGAAGGGTATTGAAGAAGATCTCAAAGATTTTGAGGAGAAGAGGAAAAAGATGAGCCACAAAGAGACATCTCCCAAGAAAACCAAGGAGGATGTCAATCTTGTCACTTTGGGCAAGAGATCTCCATTCTCACCACCTGCTACTAAAGCACTTGCATCTAGAGGAGGGGCACTTGCATTTTTGAAAGGTAGCCTTGAGATCTTAACATATGGAGTCCCATGCATGAATCAGGAAATGCATGAGGAAGAGGAAGATACCAGCACTGGTATACTTGAAGGAAGGAAGTCATCATTCTTGCCAGAAGTTGGAGACATCATTGATCTAGGTGGAGGAACTCTTGTATTCTATCAAGAGGTTCCCACATATCAGTTGATCCAAGGTATGCATAAAATTTTAGCACATGTTGATTCAAGACCAATGCATAGCCAAGGATTAGATCAAACTACTGATTTGAAGCAAAGACATATCACAGTGTAGAGGACCCTTGATCTAATCAAGGAGGAGACTGGACACTATCCCTGTGCATCATTTTTAAGCTGCATTCAGTCTCTTGACTTGATATGTAGAGTTTCAAGAAAGGGGATTAGTATTATCCTATGTTCAATGGCTGATTGTGAGATCAGTAATGTAACTTTCTTTGACACAGTGCATGCATCACCTTGCAGACCCACAACGCTGTCACTTAGTGACTGTGACAAAGAGGCTTCAGCTCTCTTGAAGCATTTTAGAGGTAGCTTCAACCTTGAAGCAGTGGAGAAGAAGAAGAGGAAGAGTAAACATCTTGAGATGAGAAGCATTTTCTCCCCTCTAGATGACACTCTCTCAATGAGCATGCTACAGCTCAAAGAGAAACTTCTACCTGCATCAGATCGAAAACCTCATTGGTTTTGGAAGTTCATGAAGAAAGAAGAGGTCCCTTCAAGAGGTCTCATAAAAGGTGTACTTCAACATCTCATGGAGTACAATACTCTTCATCGGTTTGAAGAAGATGGTGTTCTACAAAGTGAGGATGCCATGTGTTGTAGCTCCTAGAGATAGCCTTGAGTTGTATCAAGACCAGTGCCTAGGAAATCTTAAATGCAAGGAGCATATGACTCAACTGATTTCAATTGACAATGTTAGGCTCTCATGCTACTATCACTCAAATGAATGGTTTTAATAAGGGTGGAACCAAAACCCCAAATTTAAAAACAACAACTAGGAAAACTGCAGAAACTGAGTACAAACTGCAATAAGTAAATGCATCAGACAGCTTTAAAACAGAATGTCGTAAAGGGGGATGACTTCAAAAATGAATACACAGTTATCAAGTTATATATGATCCAAGACTATGGCAGAAGATGGAATAAGATATCAACTATAACCAGGCTCATCCAAGGATAAGAATCCATATATATCGGGCTTATTCAGAGATAAGAATACATATATCTAGGCTCGTTCAAAGATAAGAATCCATTATAGTTATTATCGAAAGAATGCAGAAGATATAGAAAATGAAACAAAGTATCATGCCTGAGCCATATTTAAAGCGCTATATATGAGTAAATGTGAGTATCTGTAATGATAAATTCACATTTAAACATCGGAGCACTCACATTCCAAAGCATTAGATACAAGAAATGTAGAGAGATACGAAATGAACATTTGTATTAAAAAACATGGAGAAGAGTTACAAATTGTGAATCATCCAGAGTGGAATCCCCAATTCCAGCAAAACTTCTTATTACTGAATCCCTACGGGATCTTCAAGCATTCACTATCAAAGCTCATACAAAATACATACAGAATACTCAAGCTAGTGAGTCCTTTGGAAAATCTGGAACCTTTTGTCAGTGTTTTCTTCCTGTTTTTATAACCTCTATTTCCTATGCGTGAGAAGATATTTTGGGAAAATATATTCCTCGCGTGCTTGTATGATGTTTCAGGTCTAAATAAAAAACAAAAATGATGATGAGGTAGAACTACCTCTCATCCTCTTACAAAGCAGGCCTAAAGCCATTTCTAACTGAAACGTAAACAATTTACTAAACTGAAAGTGAAAACTACAGGAGTGAAATAAGGATTTCACCCGAAATGACAAAGTGAAAAGAACATAAGGTAAAAAGGCCACGTAGGCCTATTCATGAATTATCATTGATGTTTAATGAGGTGGAGCCACTGCTATTGGTGAAAGAGATACCGTTAGTCGTGGGAAGGACTGGCCTTCTGTGCTGGAGGGTACGGCACTACTGGTAGTGGATGAGTTGGCCTTCTGCACTGGAGGGTCCCATAGAATGTCTAATGGTCATGATCCATTGATTTGGACGTGAAATCGACCCCCTGCATATTTTTTCTCTGCTTCCTGGGCATGGAGGATCATCATCCTTAGCCTCGAGCCACTATAATTGGCTATGAGATGGCACGCATACTTAAAATTCCATGAAAACCTGCACAGACAGCAAACTAGTTAAATAAATCCTGCGATGAGGGGTAGACTGCTTCAGAAGGCTTGGGTGAAGGTGGAGGAGTAGTGTGGGGGCAGGGGATGCAGTGGAAGCAGTTCCGTGGTGAAAACATGGTTTGAATATAATCTAGCACGAAGTTATGCAAAAGGCGGTTTTGTGGAAAACCGGAGGTGGTATTTGTGCAGGATTTGGGTGGTAAGCAGTTTTACCCCGGTCGAACGCGATAGGGCTCAGGGGCTGACACGTATCTGAGGAAAACTGCCCATTTCGCGTTGAATTTTGGTTGTTAAAAGGTTTTGGTGAAATGGACGCGAGAGTGAATATGGACCGTGAGATCTGGATGATTGACGGTCAGGATCTGATTGCGATCTCACATGGATCACAGATGGTCGAAAAACTCAACGAAAAGGCGAAACAGCGACAACCGTTGGATCAGGAAGATCAAAAGTCGAGACTACATCGCAATTTCACACGAACACCGGATGGGCCAGAAGGTGGGAGAAAAATGTGATTGAGCGCTCACCATTGGATCAAGACGATCAATGGTGGGGATTCATCGTGGGACACACAATATATAACATATGGGCGAGGGGACAGACAAATAGCGATGAAGCACTGACTATTGGATTAACGAGATCAATGGTCGGGATGTATTGCGGGGGGACCATGGAGGTACAAGGGGGAGAAAAGGGAGGAGTCCCACTAGCCGTTGGATCGGGTAGATCAGCGGTGGATATTAAACATGAAGGGAGAAAGGATGTGTGAGAGGAAGAAAGGTGGGAGCCGGCGGATGACGTCATCAGTTTTGTTGGGTAGCGAAAATATATTGGGCAGAGTTGAAAATAGGGGATCAATGGGAGCCATTATATCGTGAGGATCAATGGTCGGGATCTATCAATGAAGGAGAATGGAAAGGGCAGGGTTGAAAATGCGGGAGTAATATGGGTTGTTGGATCTAGAGAAATGGATGGTTGCGATTGAATTGGGGCTTCACGTATTGGAGATCCAGACAGACGGGAGGAGGAAATGTGGAGGGAGCGATTGCGATATGCCAATGGAGTGAGAGCCGTTGGATTGGGGACGAGATCAATGGTGGAGATAAATTGGAGAAAAGTGAGCGGAGTGAAAGGAAAAGGTCCACTAGCCGTTGGATCAAGATGGTCCATAATGCGTCGCGATCTCGCATAAATGAATGAATGGGGTGGAGGACAGCGAAACAGCGAGATAGTGCTGACCATTAGATCAGGAGGATCCACGGTCCAGATTCCATTGCGGGGGACGACAAATGAAGCTGAGGGAGGCCCGATAGTCTTTGAATCGATTTTGATCAGTGGCTCATATTATATCAGCGGGGAGTGAAAGTGGACTACTATGATGCGTGATGTGCGATGGAGTGAGGACTGTTGGATCTGCAGAGATCAATGGTGGAGATTTTGTCGAGCTTTCGCACATCGGCGGAAAATAGTTTGGGAATGAGAACTTTGGATGAAGCGAAGTGCGATGTGCAATGGATAGGCAACGCGTGATGGTCGTCGGATCTGGAGGATAGATGGTCAGGATCTCTTCGGCAAAGATGAACCTTGGTGGTGAAACAAAAGAGAAAATGAGTGGATTTGGGAACCAGCGAAGTCTGATGGCTGAAGAGGGCTTAAGGACTTTTAGCCATCGGACACAGAGCGAGGTCATATGAGAAATGGGGGCTAAGGGCTTAAGCTGAAAAGCGCTTAGAGGCCCGATATGTTAAAAATGAGTGCTTTTAAAACCAAAAGGTGGATTTTAGCCTTTTCAAGGGTTTCGATAGGTGAAAAATGGGTCGTGACAGTCTATACAGTCCTCCTTGTATTTTCTTTGCAGAATGAAGCTCCTTATCATTAGACTTCCCAGCTCGGTGAGGGATGCCATAACAACATTGGCTCCACTTGGGGACGACCCATTTTTCCTCAAATGCATCGAGAACTCCGCAGACCATCTATTAGCCTTCTTCTTGTGAACACAGTCCCTTCATGCCTTCTCTTCTTTCTTCATGAAAAATAAAAACAAAAAAACTCATAATAAAAGAAACTAAATAATGTACAATATCATACAGTAGACCTTTCGTCCTGAATCAATACTGGAAAAAGGGTTTTAAGAATTTCCCATTCACAGGGGCTTTGAGCATATCACCCTGCAAATTTTCCAGTCTGAAAGTATTGTTTCCTCCGGCTTCTGCAATTTTGAAAGGTCTGAACCATAGAGGATCGAGATTTCCATGCTTTCCTTTCTTAGCCCTTCTTATATCCCATCTTAGCACCAGATCTCCGACCTACATCTCTTTATCTTTAGCATGTTGATCAAACAGGTCTTTCATTTTCTTTTGTTACTTAGTCAACCTCTGATTTACTCATCTTCGAGTCTCTTCTAGCTCCACTAACTGATTTATTCTTCTGGTAAGATCATTTGGTTCCTCTTGACAATCTTGCATGAACCTAGCCATAGGTAAGACCAATTGTATCGGGAAAACCGCTGCTCTACCATAGACCAATTCATATGGAGATTTTCCTGTTGACCTTTTACTAGTGCTTCTATTTGCCCATAGCGTGAACTTGAGCTGTGAATCCCAGTTCTTCTGGTTTTCATTTATGGCCTTTTTCAATTCCCTTACCAAAGTTTTGTTTGAGGATTCTGCCAATCCATTTCCCTGTGGATAGTATGCAATAGATTGTCTTAACACAATATTATACAATTGGAAAAAACTGATAAATTTGACAGAATTAAAATCCTAAGCATTATCTGTGACAATCTTAGCAGGGCAGCCAAACCTTGAGATAATGTTATCTTCCAGAATCTTGATCACCACTGTGTCTATAGCATTCCTTGCTAGCACGGACTCTACCCATTTAGTGAAGTAATCAGTGGCTATTAGTATCCACTTGTGTTGCCCGCTTGAGACAAGATGAATTTCATTGATGAAATTGATTCCCCACTATTGGAAAGGTTCTTCTATGTGCACTGGGATCATAGGCAAAGGTGTGAACTTCTGCCTTTCAGAAAATTTCTAAAATTTTTCACAGGCCCTTAATTGAGCATAAAAATCTCTGAAAAGCCTGGGCTAGAAAAAGCCTACTTTCGGAATCTTGTGTGTCGTGGCCCTCCAGCTGTAGTGGCCACCACAAATGCCCTCGTGGAAGTCTGCCATCACTTCTTCTACTTCATTTTCCGTGAGACATAAAAGTAGCATGCCCGATGGGTCTCTCCAGTACAAACAGCCATTTGCTACAATGAACTTCTGAGATTTTAGCCTCATCATTATACAATTTGACTTGTCGCATCTTGGAGGAAATCTAAGAGTTAAGAGTTATTCTACAATTTCTTTGTACCATGCACTGAGAAGGTACTTCATATGGGTCGTTTTTGTAGCGGTTTCTGTCCCGTGCTACTCATCTGCTCTCCCAGGCTCTTCATTGGCCACCACAGACAATTTATCCCCAAATCCTGACAGTTTGATTTAGAAACGATCTTGGCTAATACCTGTCCCTTTATTAGCTTAGTCGGGCGTATTTCCAACTCATACTCCTGTATCTTGGCTATCCATTTGCCTCTCTTTCCTTCACTATCTCCCTGAATCAAGATGTGTTTTAAAGCTGCTATGCGTGTGAATGCAGTTATAGCTAACTACAATACATACATCCAAAAAGCCTTCAAGGATTTGACCAAGGCATAAGCCTATTTCTCCATGATGTTATATTTTAGCTCAGCATCGCGAAGCACTTGGCTGAAAAAGGAAATAGGTTGTTCATGACCTTCATCATTTTTCTACAATAATATAGCTGCGACAGTGTGGGGATATGAAAATGACAATATTATGAAGGGTTTTGCATAATCTGGTCCTGCCAATACTAGGGCTTCTGCGAAAGCATTTTTAATTATGTTAAAAGCTTCCCGTGACTCAGTAGTCCATTTTACTTCATTATCCTTCTTCAGCATCTTAGTTATTTACTAAACTATCTCTACATAGTTCGGTATGAATCTTCTCAAGAAGTTGATACGTCCAAGAAAAACTTGGACCTCTTTCTTGTTTCTAGTCAAGGATATACCATTTATGACTTCTACCCTTTTCGGGTCAATTTTTACCCCTATATTTGTTACAATATGCCCCAACAGTTTACCCTCTTCTAAAAAAAATAGATGTTTTTGTGGGTTTAAAGAAAATCCATAACTGCGGAACTTGTCAAAGGTTCTGCGCAAATGCTCTATATGTTCAGCATCGTCCTTTGAGAAGACTGTGATATCATCCAAGTACACCACCACGAATTTGTCTTGTTTCCCCACAAAAGCAATTTCCATGGCCCTTTGAAATGTAGCCCCTGCATTGATCAATCCAAACGGCATTCAAGCATACATAAATGTTCCCTAAGGAGTAGTGAATGTGGTTTTCTTTTGGTCCTCCGGAAGCACTGCTACTTGATTATAACCAAAAAAGCCATCCATCATAGACATTCGTGAAGATCCTACCACCTTCTACAATATATGGTCCATTTTGGGTAGTGGATAATTGTCTTTCAGAGATGCTCTATTCAAGTTCCGAAAGTCAGCACACAATCTTATTTCTCCATTCTCCTTTCGGATTGGGACCAAGTTGGCCACCCATTCAGAATATCTTAATGGCACAATAATCTTAGCCTTCAACAGTTTCTTGATTTCCTTTTCTATGGAAGGAAGGAGTAAAGGATTAATCTATCTTAATTTCTGTTTATGTGGCTTAGAATCTCCTTTTAATGGAATCGTGTGCTGGATAATGCTAATATCAAAGGTCTTCAAATCTTGATAGGACTAGGCAAAGATGTCTTTATATGTCTGAAATAGCTTTTGATATTGCTCTTTGTATTTTTTGGGTACCTTATTAGACAATTTCACAAGCTTGGGATTGGCCTCCGTGCTGAGGTTCAGGTCCTCTACTTGATTTTCTTCAACAACCTCAGGTCCTCTACTTGATTTTCTTCAACAACCTTACTTGGTCATATTGGGACATCATTCTTATCAAATAGTCTCTCCAGGGGGACCATTCCTCTGGGTATTACATTCCCTTTGAGCTATAGCACCTTGTGCCCAGCCATGGTATCCTGCCATTTATTCTGAGGAAGGTCCTCAATCTCCTCCTCGCCAACATCTATGTCCATATTGGATAATTCCCCAATAGTCTCCATGAATATTTTCACTTGCTCTTCATCTTCAAACACCTGCCAGTGTTTGACATTGTCAGGGATGGAAGGACGGTAGCGAACCTCTATTTCATAGCTCAGGAGGGGGTTCTAAGGTGGTTGAAAAGTGGTTGTAGCTACTGCGAGAGAGTCCGCCATTCTATTCTGGTCTCTTTTCATGAATTGAATATTGAATGCTAAGAAGAAATTCTCTACCAAGTCCCATACCTCATTTCTGTAAGCCCTCAACCAAGGGTTCTTATCTTGAAATTGATTTCTTACTTGTCTCACCACCAATTCTGAATCTACCAAAACCTTCAAGCTCTGAATATTCATACTCTTTGTTGTTTGTAGACCTAGAAGCAAGGCTTCATATTCAGCCACATTGTTCGTGACTTCATACTCCAATTTGAAAGATAATGGGACCAATTGTCCAGTGGGGGAGATAAGGAGAATCCTAGCTCCATTCCCTTCCTTTAAGTTGGCTTCGTCAAAGTGCAAGGTCCAAACCCCACCTTCTTCCTTACTTGAATACTGCTCAGTCTTTACTTGACAGAAATATGGCTCTTGCAAGTAATCTTGGTCTTCCTCAAGCATTAGACAAGAAAACTCACCCTCTTTGCTGTACACTAGTGAATTAACTGAATTGTCAGCTTTAGTGACCATCTTCACAAACCTTGTTTCCTAGTATAATCTCCTCTCTTGGCCTCCAAACACAGGGATGGTCGCATAAGTTAGGACCAGCTTTATAGATCCTCCAATTTTTGTACCCCATGATCTTGATAACAGCATCCCAAACCGAGCTGGGATGTCGGCCACTACTATTTCCATTACCACGCTCTTAGCTGGGATTTGGGCTAGATTTACCACCAAATCCTTGATCATCCCCAAACATTTGACTCTCTTAGAATCAAAAGAGTAGAGATATTTATATGGGCGAGTGATCTGCAGCCCCAATTGCTCCATCACCGACAAACGTAACAGGTTATGGGACGCACTGGAATCGATCATACAGTTGTGCAGCAACAAATCATGAATTACTAAAGAGACATAGAAAGGAGGAGCTGAAGCATCTAACTCCTCAACATGAGGACCGAACATGACCATAGGCCTTTCTTCCTAGAGGTTTAAACTATCTGGGATTGGGGCTGCTACTTGAGGAAGCATGAAAGAAGACACCTGAGACTGGTAGACTGGCTGTTTCAGGAGTTCAGTTAGGGGGGCTGGGATTTTAACTTTTTCCAGTTCTTTTTTAAGATTAAAAGCAGAGGGAGACTTCTCTATGGTATTTTCCTTTAGTTCATTTATCATGGCTGAAGGTTTTTCTTCCCTCGGAATAGGTTTAACATTTATATTTGGATTAGAGACCAAGTTAGAAGAGGAAGGAAGGGAATCCTTAGAATGTAAAGGTTTAGTTATAGGTCTCTTACCTTTATCTCTGAATTTCTGAATAACTGTCTCCTTCTGAGGCATCTCATCTTCTTGTTCTTGTGTGCATGTCCTCTTCCTAGAGGACCTGAGATCATATTTTCTATTGAACTGTGTCTGCATGAAGTCCACGAATTTCTTGCAGTAATCATCAATCTTTGGATCTTCAGCAGCACTGGTTTTTTCTTCTTCTTCTTGCAAGGAAAGCTCCACTCCTTCACCTTCTTGCAAAGAAGACTCAACTTCATCATTGTCTGAGTAAGAAAGATATTGATCATCTTGCCCATCAGAAATGTCTTCGGCAGGGCCATCCATCTGCCCTTCCAGATACAACGGTGGTTGTATGTGGTCTTACTGCTCCTTCCGATCTCTTTGTAATATTTTCAAAGGCGGCTTTCTGTATTGGGGGTTATAACCACTGTTCGAAGCATCTTGAGGTGGCCTAGAGGAGGGATTCTTTGCTTCGAGCTCAAGCTTCACCAGTTTTCTCGAAAGTTTCTTGATCATTTTCTTCATCTCCTCGATTTTGTAATCTGTTACCTCTCTATTTTGACTTGAGGTAGATGATTCTTCTTTCCCTCTACATCTGGCATCATTGTCTGACCTCCCTTTTGATTTACCCATAGAATAAAAGTTGGATTCTACTTCCAATGCATTAGTTTTGGCTTCATCCAGAGTAGCAGACTTCCTTTCTCTTAAAGAGAATTTGAATTCTGACTCAAAGGATGCTACAAACACCACTTTAGCAGTGGTCTGGTGAGGCTCCATTTCGGGTGGGAGACTTGTATATAATTTATTAAATCTTTTCATGAATTCAGACACATCTTCATTATGTATCTTTATAAGTGTGTTGAATTCTGTAAGACAGTATCCATGGTCCTTCTTCTCTCCCCACTTCTTGGTGAAGGCATTTTCCATCTCCTCCCAGTTATTAATGGAGCGGTCCCCCAAGGTCTTGAACCATTTTTTGGCCTATCCATCTAGAGACTGGACAAACAATCTCAACACCACATCGAGATGTTCAACATTGAAATTTTCTGCGAAGGCACATAAAACTTCTAGGTGTTTCTAAGCTTCAGTATCATTCTCTCCATTGAAACGAGGTAGGATATTTAAGTAATCCTGAGGCATGTCATTCAAGATCTGAGGCAATGCCAGGGGGGCATATTTGTTCATTAGGAAGCCAGGAACAACCATCGAAGGTTCTAGAGGTGGCGGGAGAGTCTGATATGTAATAGGAGGTGGTGGAAGAGAAGTATGTATGACAATGGGGATATACTAAACAATGGCTTGAGGGGTTGATTGAACTGCTGGAATATGAGAAATGGAAACCTCTGTGACTTCTTTAACTTCTTTGGCTTCGGGAGTGGATGCAGAAAGAAGCTCGTGGTATGTACAGATTCAGCCTCATCTTTGACTTCAATATTTTCCAGGGAGGGGCTATCTGAATTATAATCAAGGGTTCTTGCAATAGAATCAAGACCTTGATCATGAGCTAATTGAGAGGAGGATGGAGAGTCTTCCAGGGAGAATCTGGGAATATCTGTATAAGCTAATTGTCTTTCTCTTCAACTTATCTTGTGAAAAATATTCTCTGGATTAGACACTGAAGGTGTTCTCAACTAGGATATATCTAACCTCAGGTGTGGCTTTCAAGAAGCCAGGGCTACAAATAGATTTATCTTTGAATGAAAGTGGAGTCGCCAAGGTGAGGGATCTACAACTCCCAACCCTTCCTGCTCACCTATTCTAAAGGGTGGATGAATATTTTTTGAGGCCCAGGGATTTAGTTATTTAAATTCTTTCCTAGGCAATGGCACCAGAAAGATGTTGTAGCTCCTAGAGACAGCCTTGAGTTATATAAAGACCAGTGCCTAGGACATCTTAAATGTAAGGAGCATATGACTCAACTGATTGTAGTTGAAAATGTTAGGCTCTCATGCTACTATCACTCAGATGAATGGATTTAATAAGGGTGGAACCAAAACCCCAAATTTAAACACAATAACTAGGAAAACTGCAGAAACTGAGTACAAACTGCAATAAGTAAATGCATCAAACAACTTTAAAATAGAATGCCATAAAGGGGTCTGACTTCAAAAATGAATACAGAGTTATCAAGTTATATATGATCGATGACTATGGCAGAAGATGGAGTAAGATATCAACTATAACTAGGCTCATCCAAGGATAAGAATCCATATATACTGGGCTTATTCAGAGATAAGAATCCATATATCTGGGCTCGTTCAAAGATAAGAATCCATGTAGTTAGTATCGGAAGAACGGCGGGAGAGATAGAAAATGAAACAGAGTATCATGCCTGAGCCATATTTAAAGCACTATATATGAGTAAATATGAGTATTTGTAATGATAAATTCACATTTAAACATTGGAGCACTTGCATTCTAGAGCATTAGATACAAGAAATGTAGAGAGATACGAAATGAACATTTGTATTAAAAAACATGGAGAAGAGTTACAAACTGTGAATCATCCAGAGTGGAATCCCAAATTCCATCAAAACTTCTTATTACTAAATCCCTACGGGATCTTCAAGCATTCACTATCAAAGATCATACAAAATACATACAGAATACTCGAGCTATTGAGTCCTTTGGAAAATCTGGAACCTTTTGTTAGTGTTTTCTTCCTGTTTTTATAACCTCTGATTCCTATGCGTGAGAAGATATTTTGGGAAAATATCTTCCCTACGTGCATATATGTTGTTTCAGGTCTAAATAAAAAACAGAAATGATGATGAGGTAGAATTGCCTCTCATCATCTTACAACATAGGCCTAAAGCCATTTCTAACAGAAACGTAAACAATTTACTAAACTGAAAGTGAAAACTACAGGAGTGAAATAAGGATTTCACCCAAAATGACAAATTGAAAAGAACATACGGTAAAAACGCCACACAGGCCCAGTCATGAATTATCATTGATGTTTGATGAGGTGGAGCCACTACTGCTACTGGCGAAAGAGATATCGTTATTCGTGGGAAGGATTGGCCTTCTGCGCTGGAGGGTGCAACACTGCTAGTAGTGGATGAGTTGGCCTTCTGTGCTGGAGGGTCCTATAGAATGGCCAATGGTCATGATCCATTGATTTGGATTTTAAATTGACCCTCTGCATATTTTTTCTCTAATTCTTGGGCATGGAGTATTGTCATCCTCGGCCTCGAGCCACTATAATTGGCTATGAGATGGCATGCATACTTAAAATGCCATGAAAACCTGCATAGACAACAAACCAGTTAAATAAATCCTGTGATGAGGGGTAGATTTCTTCAGAAGGCTCGGGTGAAGGAAGAGGAGTAGTGCGGAGGCAGGTGATGCAGTGGAAGCATTTCCATTGCAAAAACATGTTTTGAATCCAATTTGGCGTGAAGTTATGCAAAAGGCGGTTTTGAGGAAAACCAAAAGTGGTATTCGCGCAGAATTTGGGTGGTAAGCGGTTTTACCCCGGTCGAACGTGATAGGGCTCAGGGGCTGACATGTATCTGAGGAAAACCACCCATTTCACGTTGAATTTTGGGTGTTAAAAGGTTTTGGTGAAATGGGTGCGAGATTCAATATGGATCGTCAGATCTAGATGATCGACGGTTAGGATCTGATCGCGATCTCGCACGGATCACAGATGGTTGAAAAACTCAACGAAAAGGAGAAACCGCAACGACCGTTGGATCAGGAAGATCAACGGTTGGGATTACATCGCAATTTCGTGTGAACACTAGATGGGCTAGAAGGTGGGCAAAAAATGCGATTGAGCACTCATCGTTGGATCAAGAGGATCAACAGTGGGGATTCATCGTGGGACGCACAATATATAACACATGGGCAAGGGGACAGACAAATAGCGATGAAGCGCTAACCGTTGGATTAACGAGATCAACGGTCAGGATCTATTGTGAGGGGACCATGGAGGTACAAAGGGGAGAAAAGGGAAGAGTCCCGCTAGCTGTTGGATTGGGTAGATCAACGGTGGAGATTAAACGTAAAGGGAGAAAGGATGTGCAAGAGGAAGAAAGGTGGGACCCGGTGGATGATGTCATCAGTTTTTTCGGGTAGCGAAAAGCTATTGGGCAGAGTTGAAAAGAGGAGATCAATGGGAGCCATTAGATCGTGAGGATCAATGGTCAGGATCTGTCGATGAAGGAGAATGGAAAGGGCAGGGTTGAAAATGTGGGAGTAATATGGATCATTGGATCTAGAGAAACGGATAGCTGTGATTGAATTGGGGCTTCGCATATCAGAGATTCAGATAGACGGGAGGAGGAAATGCAAAGGGAGCATTTGTGATATGCTGATGGAGTGAGAGCCATTGGATCGAGGACAAGATCAAAGGTGGAGATAAATTGGAGAGAAGTGAGAAGAGTAAAAGGTAAAGGTGCGCTGGTCGTTGGATCAGGATGATCAATGGTCCAGAATGCATCGCGATCTCGCATAAATGAATGAATGGGTTAGAAGACAGCGAAACAGCGAGACGGCACAACCGTTGGATCAAGAGGATCCACGGATTGGATTCCATCGTAGGGGATGACAAATGGAGCTGAGGGAGGCCCGATAGCCATCGAATCGATTGTGATTAGCGGCTCAGATTATATCGATGGGGAATGAACATTGGCGGCGAAATATAGAGTGAAAGTGGACTACTACGATGCGCGGTGTGCGATGGAGCAAGGACCATTAGATCTGCAGAGATCAACGATGGAGATTTCATTGGGGTTTCGCACATTGGTGGAAAATAGTTTGGGAATGAGAAATTTGGATGAAGCGAAGTGTGATGTGAGATGGATAGGCGACAAGCGATGGCTGTCGAATCTGGAGGATCGACGTTCAGGATCTCTTCGACAAAGATGAACCTCGGTGATGAAAAAAAAGATAAAATGAGTGGAGTTGGGAACCCGCGAAGTCTGATGGCCGAAGAGGGCTTAAGGACTTTTAGCCATCGGACACAGAGCGGGGTTATATGAGAAATGGGGGCTAAGGGCTTAAGCCAAAAAGCACTTAGAGGCTCGATATGTTAAAAATGAGCACTTTTAAAACCAAAAGGTGGATTTTAGCCTTTTCAGGGGTTTCGATAGGTGAAAAATGGAATGTGACAGTCTGTATAGTCCTTGTTGTATTTGCTTTGCAGAATGAAGCTCCTTATCATTAGACTTCCCAGCTCGGTGAGGGATGCCATAAAAACACCATGATTATGCAACACATCACTCAACTTCCGTATTTGAGTGAGTGGATGAGGATGGTGAGCAAGAGGTCACATGATCACTTGCTGACATATATGGACCATCAAGCTTGGTTACGCTGGTTGCCCTTGGGAGACTCCTATCACTCTCCAAAGGCACCTATTTCTCTGATCTATTTCTTAAATAATAGTTATGGAGTGAATAAGGAGGCATGGCAACGTTGGTTGCTTTGGGGTAAGCATGATCACTACCCAAAGATTCTCATTTTCTCATCTCATGCTTTATGCATCACTAGTAGGGTGTCTGAAAAGGAGGCATGGTTGATTTGGTTGTTAAAAAGATAATTTGGACATCACATGTTAAATCTCATGTCCATGTATTCATCCATGTTTGATGTCTCATATGTCTACCTGTATTTCTGTTTGAGGAATATTTCATGCATGTACTTTCGATCGAGAGAAGGGATAACTCCCACATGTTGTGGTATGAGGGAGCTTGCTTGTACTATGTTGATGAGACATTTCACATGTCCATCATTGTGTTGTTGCTCCATGATCCACATGTTTATAAGGCAAGAAGGCTGCAAAAGTCCTTATTGCTATGGCTACTCTTGGGTGAGTATGGTTACTACCCAATAGCTCATCATTTTCTGAATCATGCCTTGGATTTCAATGATATGTTGCAGCAAGAGAAGGCATGCACCATTTTGATTCACTTGAGAAAGTATGGCCACCACATGACATCTCCTATGTCTATGTGTTTTACGTTGTATAAAATTTGGCATAATGATATCATGATGTGCATGGATAATGATACTTTGTATTGGGCTGATATGACATATCATATGTCCATTAGTATGGTTTGTTTTCATGGTGCACATAAGGAGGAAAGAAGGCAGCAAGACCTCTTGTTGCTTTGGTTGCTTTTTAATGGGTATGGTGACCACCCCATAGCTCATCATTTTCTGATTCATGCCTTATGTGTCAAAGATAAATTGCAGCAAAGAAAGGCATGTACATCATCTCTTGGGAATCTTAGCTTGTCCATCTTACATGGAGAAGATGGAGGATAGAAGCAAAGGGCCTTGCTCTGGTGGTTATTATTAGGGGAATATGGTTTTACAACTTTGTCCACCCATGTTTCTCCTTCCCTTCTTCTTTTGCATAACGCTGGAATGATGGAGTTTGGATCCAACAAGACCAACAGGGCTAATAATGAAAGCATAACAATGCTTGATCAAGTTCCTAAAACATGGATGAAGGAATGTTTTGCATGATGAAGCTTTTCCTTTATGGAAGGACCTACTTATTTTATGTCTCTCATGTGTTTATGATGATGTTGGACATCATGTAATTGTCATTTTGTACTCCATGATAGGAATAGGACATCTAACCTTACAGTTGGAAGTCATCTTATGCATTTGTGGAAGACAACTATGGAACCAAACATACATAACCTATTGCAGCAAGTGGAGGAAGCCTTCCTTATGTGGATGCCATTTGGAGGGGAATAGATGGTTTGCATCTACAATAAGAGTTTCTTGAGGGAAAGCAACATTTTACCACGGGGGACTGTAATGTTCCCAAATTTTGCAGCTAATGGGAATATAACATTTTATTTCCAGTTTTCCTAACTCATGAATAAAAGTGTGAAGGAGGAACTATAAAACTCCAAAGAAACAAAATAAATCCATGCCCAATGTGAACAGAGTCAAATCAGGGCTTACTTAATAAAATCCACTTGTATGTGAAACGGGTTCAAGCTATTTGACTGGGTCAACAGGACCAAATCATAACGCAGTCTAGATACAATGAACCTCCTAGATGATCAGCACAGTCCTATGAGGAGGTCCTCCATGTGAAAGGGGAAAAATGAATGAAGATTTTTTAGGGTTTTTCAAACCCTAATCTTATATAAGGAACGGAAAGACTCAAGGAAAAGGTTGTTGAGGAGATTATCATTCTTGAGAATCATTCTCTGGGCTGCTTAGCAAGAGAATAGAGAGGGCTTCCTATTTAGGAACCCTCCCTCCTTCCTAGAGGGACTCTTGGAGGAGATTATGTTGCATTAGTCCACTATTTGGAATTTTGGCCAAGCCTCTTCTTACACCTACAGCGCAGTCCTATTTTGGGTGAGCTATCTATGTAGGTTGCAGCAAGTGGAGTACTAGATCTGCAGAGATCTAGTTTGTTTTGGGTGTCTCTTCTCACGGAGTGTGTCTTTTAACCCCCTGGAAGAGTGCCTCTTCAGTTTGAGCTACAGATCCATGCATTGGCATCAGGCCATAGTCTATTCAGAGCTACAGCACAGTATTCCCTCCATGACTGCGTTAGTTTGGTGAGCAGAATTGTAGAGCATCTTAGCACTATCATTTGAGGAGAGATCTCCGGTGATTGGACTCATCTTTCACTGTGGTGATCCATGGATTGGCCAACCAATCTATGTTACATTCAAATATGATATTCTACATGTACATGATTCAATAATTTTCTGAATACTTCAGCAAATCTGCAAAGTAGATCTCAGATCTACTCTTTGTTTTTCATCTTTTGCTAAGATCCCTGAGGGGAATGTAAAGAGGGGCATTTCTGTATCCAGATCTGTAAGAGATCTATGTTTTTATGCATATATCTATCATAGATCTTATTTATGAATAAAATAAGCTTCATTCTTCATAAATTTACGCTGACGAATTTTATGTTCCATTATAGTGCTGCAGCTCCTCAATATTGAGGGATTCTTCATGTAATTTACTGTATTTCTCATGAAAAGTGCTATGGCCATGTCTTATATGTGTTTCAATTATTTTCATACTACATATTCACTAAACCCTTCAGAAAATTACGCTCTTGTGCTTCAGAAAATTTCTACATACTCCAGGTCATGGGAAATCAGGGTTTTCTAGCCTAGTTAGGAAAGAAGGAACTGTTTATCATAGAAAAACGCATTTTTTTTTTCTGAAATTCGACATGGGAGTTCCTCATAACCCTAGCTATCAGATCCAACCACTTTCCTATCTTATTTTCACACAGATATCTGAATATAGTCATTTTAGGGCCTAAATCACCACTTTTCCCCACCTTTTGGTTTGTAAAACATTGTATAAGTTGCTGCTACATATTTTATCAAATTTAAAGTGGTTTGAAATTTTGTATCAGTCATATGGCTGCATCTCCAACTCTATAATACCTTAGGGTATTCTCATTGTTATCGAAAAACCCTCTTTGGAACATTACGACTCTACAATAATACAACGCACCGGGCGAGTGTGTATGGAGTGCATGGTGTCCAGTGTGCCAATTTTTTGCATGCACTGGTGCTTTTTATTTTCAAGAGCACTGGTGCAATGTTTAATGATAAGCGCACCGAGGAGAAAACATCCGCAAAACCCTCCGCCCACCAACCTCCTCTAGTAACCTCCGCCGGAAATAGATGTATGAGGTATTTTTCTATGGGGTTACTCAAAAAAATATACTAGAGTTTCTTTTCCTTGTAGTGAAAATAGATGCATTCTACTCATGTCATCCTCTTCTGAGCTTTAGAAAGGGTGCTACTTCTAGGGTTTTTGGATGAAGTATGTCACACTTCTGAATTTAGGCCTAGGGCTACAAATGATTCAAAGCCATGGCACTATCAGAAATTAAATAAATACACTATAAAAATAAATTACATCTAACTACTCTTCAATGAAAGAAATCTACACGTTAATCTATGATAAGAAATGAAAGAAAACTAGGCATCTTGCATGAAGTAAATTACTGAATTGAAATTGCATAAAGGAAACTGAACTAATCACACTTTTCTAGGCCAAATAGATAAACACAATCTACTTACTCTATTCTCTATCTATAATTATTTTAATCATGCAACTAATAATGACCTAAATATGCTTGTAAATGTGTTGTTTTGCAGCTAGGAGAAGAAAGTGCTACGGTGGCTTATGGAAGTCTTGAACACATGGGTGCAAGGTTGAAAGTGTATGGGTGGTTTTTTCAGGTCTAGAGGATGTGGATGGTGGTTTATGGGCTTAATGAGGGGCCCATTGGTGCTGCTTCAAGTGCTGATACAGGTTTCCTATAGTGCTATAAGAAATTCCTGAATTGCTACAGGAAACAGCCTGAGGGAAATCCAAGGCCAAAAATGGGAGTGAAAAGGATAGGGAAGGTGGAGTGAAGGCATTTTTGGATGATAGGAAGGTGTCCCACCCCTTGGCCAAGCTTAGAACCTCTTGGGAGGCCTATCTTTCACCCCTAGGGTTTGCTCACGGTGTAGAGAAGAAAAATCTGAAAACAGGGCTGATGGCGATTTTGATGAACAAAGGGTTGATGAAGGGAGAGAGATGAAGCTAAAGGTGCTGGTGAAGTTCTCCTTGGTTGTGCTACCTAAAACCACAAGAAAAATACATTTTCATGCAATAAATATGGAAAAATTCATGATAAATACAATGGAAAAGATGACTTGAATTTGGAAAGAAAATCTAATTTAACCTGTAAACATAGATCTAACACAACATTCTAAACATATCCATGGAACTATAGCAACACAACTTATCCATTCCAAGAAATCATAAAATAAAAATCAATTTTGGCTTGTGGGGAAGGTCTACCCTCCTTAAGCTCCAATGAAAGAGATGAGAGGGTGAGGCCTGACTCACAACTTTCTAAATTTATAACCTATTCTACCAACATGTAAGAAAACTAAATCTACGGAAAAAGACATATGGAAGCAAAATAAAAATAGTGAATGAAAATGAAAGAAAACTAGCTAAATACTCATAATAAAAACTAGCTAAAATGACATGAAAGTAAAGAATGATTACACAAGAGAGACTAAGGTACATGGATTAGGCCCTACCCCACAAGCTAGCTAGCTCTCTGAAACTAGACCAATGAAGAACAATCTGAATACTCATTTTATTGCAAAAGATAATCTCATTACGTCAATAGGAAAGTCTCAAAAACTTATTACAAGAGAAAAGAGCCTAATGTCTTTCTCCAAAGCTCGAATCCTAATGAGCTCTTGCTCAGCCCTATTTAACCTAAAGGGTAGCTACCAACAAATCCCTAAAAAGTAGGTGATAAGTCCACTTGACTGCAAGTGAAGTGTAGCTTTGGTGCACTTGATCTTGAGTTTTCTTGTCTACTGTTGATTTGAGCTATTGGAGGGAATCTCTAGGATCCCTTGGTTTCCTTTGGGAGTTAAGGAGCACAAACAATCCCCTTAGAATCTCTCCTTGTTGTCTACTCTGAGTCTTAATGGAAAAATCTTCACCAAAAATGCAATATCTTCATGATTTTCCTTCATTTAACTCATGTGAGGTACTCTAAGTATGATAAGCCTCAATCACCATCTACACTAGCATCATAAGACCATAATATAATTAAAATGCAAGAAAATGAGGCTTAATAAGACAAAAAGTGACCATTAACCCCTCCAAATGTACCTAATGATGGAGCTCATCATCACCCCCTACTAAATGGTTGCTCATCCTCTGAGCAACTATTCCTCCTTCTGCATTTCTTTTAAGGCTTTGATGGAACCTCTGACTTCCCAAGGAAGAAGTGTGGGAGTCCCTTCAGGAGGGTAAAAACCATCATTCTTTTCTGCTTCCTCTGATTCTTTGTTTTTCTCATCTTGGTCCTTTCCATCTCTCAGCCCCAATAGCAAGGGTGGACTGAGCTTCAAGCCAAGCCATTGAATCATTTTGGCTTGCATGGCCCTCTTGTAAAATGGTGCTATCTCCAAGGCATCGTTCAATCTTTCTAGTGTGTGTCACTCCATGTTTCTAAGGCTGTGAGGGAGGTTGTTCCATCTTTTTTGGCTAGCCATTATGCACTCATCTCCCAACAACCTAGAAACATTATCAAAGTGAGTTTTTTCTTGAGCTTGTGTGTGGAGGTATCTTTTTGCAAGTGCAGGATCCTTTTTAATCTTTATATTCTTATTCATGACTCCCCTAGGGTTGAATACTTACTCCCTAATGTGTAAGGGTTCTTTGTTTTCTCTTCTCATAACCCTTCTCATTTCTTGTGCTATGGTCTCTTCATTAACCATCCATGATTCCAATACCATTAATTTCATATCTCCTATCCTGGGATTGGGGTCCCAAATATTTATGTCAACACAAGGTTATGCATGTAAAAATATGACATTTTTTCCTTGTCTGCCATACTTGCTTGGTTGCATAAATCAATGAACTTTCTATAGTTTTGGAAAGGTAAGGATCCATGGGAGGCTAATGTTTTGATTTGAAAGGGGAGCCATTACTTCTTGAGGTAAAATACATATTAATATGAAGGATATATGTGTTGAATGGCCTCCATGGACTAATATTCCATGGTGGCCACTTGCTTATCCTTTTGTTGAAGCTGCTCTTGTAGTGCTATATTCTCTGCATGTGCCTTCTGAAGTTGCTCCTTCAAAACTATCTCTCTGAGCCTAACATCATATAAATCCTTCCCTAACTCAACTACGTTTCCTTTCATGACACCTATGTCAAGCAAACCTTTAGATGTGGCAAGATTCATCCAATGATGAGTGCATGCCCTCTCCTCTTCTAACTGATAAAACAAAGGTATTCTGAACTTTTGAGGAATCAATCTACCCCCCTCAATCTATGTGTAGTAGGAGTTGAGATTGGGTTAAGGGCTAGGGTTTGGCTCTACTGCTACATCTTTAAGGACTGGTTTTAGTGAGGTGGCCTCTTCCTTATCATATTTTCCTCCCTATTTTTTATATATTTTTCCTCTTGTGCCTTGTCCTCAGCTTCTTTGACCTCTTTCCCCTCTGTGGATATCTTTTCCTCCTCAAACAAGGCCTTTTTATTCAAATTCGTGCTCGCTAGATTTTCCTGTAGAAAAAACAAAGTTTCTTATAGAAAAATCTATTTTTCTTGCTAAAGACCCTCTCTTCCTTATTTTTCACTCTTTTTAGTCCTTGGAAGTTCTATGATGGTTGCATGAGGTGTATGGGATGCCAATCTAGCTGAAATTTTTCTGATATATGTTACATGGGTCTTTACAGGTGAAGTGACCTCTTACACCCTTCCTTCCTCTAATATGATTTCTTCCTCCTTCTTTGGTGATTCTTCAATGGTAATAGGGCTCTTGGTGGGAATCTGTGGTTTTCCATGCCTCACCCCCTGACTCTTCCTAGTTCTGAAGTACATAGGTGTATGCCTCCTTCTTTTTGCTTTTACAGGTGTGCTTAAAGTGGTTAGCGTAGCAGCTACTTCTTGATCTGTGATGTCTGGTGACATGTTTGTGTCTTGAGGGGAGGTTTCAATGCCTAGGATAGGGTCCAAATCTTCCTTTTCATCAGTATTTTCTTCCTCCTTTCCCTTAACTTTTTCTTTCTCTATCTCTGTTGTCTCTATGTTTTCTACCTCAATTTTCATCTCTTCTTTTTCTTCCTTTTTTTCTACCTCCTCTTCCTCTTATTCTACCTCCTCTTCTACCTCCTATTCAACCTCTTCTTCATCTTATTCTTCTTCTCTTTCTATAAGGCTAGAAGCAGAGATTTTCCCTGTCTAGGTAGCTCTAAAGGCTTCCCTATCCATGTCTATGAAAGAATTCCAGGATACAGGTAGTTTCAACCTTCTCAAAGCATCATTTACAATTAGTTTTATGATGCCATGATGGGCCAAGTGCTGATATTTTTTTTGCCTCACCTTATGGCTCTTGTCAGTTATGGAGTTTAGGAGGAAGTGAGGGATTCTTAATCTTTGTTCAAGTGGGAGTTCTCCTTGAAACCTAAGTTATTTTAACAATCTGAAATCATACCCATAGACCACACTAAGTCTGCCTTCACAAGAAATAAACTTCATGATGTGGAAGGCTACTTCATCCCAAGGGTATGGAAGGATTTCTCTCCTCACTCCATTTTTGTCTTCTATGTACTCCTCTCCTAGTAGAAAGAAATTATTCTTGGTTGCAGTGCTAGGCATTCTTTCCTTAACCCATTTGACTCCTAAGGGAAAAGTTGTAACTATGCTTATGAGTTCAAGATATAGTGTGATGGCTAGGCCTCTAACCACAGTAGTGGCTCTCTCTTCTGAATGTGACTGCAGAGCCACTGCAAATTCTTTATCTATCTCTTCATAAAATCCTTTCAATAGCTCAAATAACCCTAGCCATTGGTGATTTCAGAAGATTTCCATAACTTGAGGGTGCTGCCTAATTCTCTTGATGTCAGTAGGCTCTCTTCCGTTGAATCCCACTCCCATTTTAATGTTGTGATATGAAGGTGGTGAGAGGTTTGAGAGTTATGTCTTGGAGATGGAGGTCTTGAAAAAAAATTCAAGAAATTTTTATTTTACACTTTAACTGCCACATTTACATTGTTGAGTGTGAATTGTATGGATAAATTTCAGTGCTGGAGGATGGCAACCACTTACCTTTTTCCTATGTTATTTTGGTTTGAGAGATGGAGGCTTTGGGAAGAAAATTCACCCACAGGTGACTCTATGCTGCCTTCTAAACTCTTGTTGATCTACTTCTAAAGTTGCTTGTAGAAAAACTCGGTTTCCTATACCATGATGGTGCATACGAGATCAAACCTCCATGTTGATCTTCTAACTGCTCCCACTGCTCTGTTGCTATTGTTTCTCTTCGAAATGCTCAACACAATGGTGAAAATGAGACAAATCTTACCTTTATTGGATTTTTAACTAAATTTAGAGCATTGTGGTGACTCGTACTTAACACGATTTTTCCTCTTTGAGATTGGGACATCAGTTAATCATTGTTGAGCCTCGTGATCACTCTCTTTGTACCCATCCACTCTCTCTTGACTTTATTTGAAATTCCCAGGTGGCATGAACTTTCACTTTTCCTCCATTTTCACTTTACGAAGTTGGCCAAGTTAACTGGCCACCCTTTTTCCTTTTAAATTTCTAAATGTAATATTCCAAAATATAATAAATAGGAATATAGAACATCTGCAGCATTCCAAATAAAGAAAAACAAGAATATAGCACTAAAATATGGAAAATGCTATAAATATGCTACAAATGGAAATTACACTAGGACATCATAAAAATGAGAAGAAAAAACTGGGTCATATCAATATAATCAACAACAAAATAAAGTACACAGTGCTCCAAAGAAGATGCACTAAAGCCAACAAGAAGTGGCTTAAATAGCTCTAAATCCTAGCACTAGAAATGTGATTGTTGCTATTGCTACTGGAACATTATCTTTGCATAGTGCTGCTGGAACTGTTGTTGCTGGGAAGAAGAACCAAGTACGAGAGGCTTCTGGAGTTCTTAGAAAGATTTGGTATTTTAACCATGGACTCTACTCAAAAAACCTAGAAAAACCCATAAATGGTTTGGCCTAGTCTTGAATTTGGAAATTCGGCACTCTGGGGTTGTAAAGCACACTCATGTTGGTTGAATTACACCCTACTACTGGGTAACTACTGGGAGATGGCTGAAATAATGATAATACTTCTTCAACTGCTCCCAGTAAGCTCTACAGATGAAGGTCTGATCCCCTCACTGGATTCCAAGCTAGGAAGCTTGGATCCTTCCTCCTCCTCTGAAGCTACCACAACTAGATTGCATAATTTCTGAAGGAGATTGCACTGCTAAGAGGGGAAGTAGTATGTCCTGATGTTGAATGATGATATACTACTTTGTAATACTGAAATACACTCAACAGGGTGAAGGGATGATCCCCTCACATGATTCCAAGCTGGAATTATTGGAACTTCCTTGTACCTCTAAAGCTTCCACTGTTGGACTACAAAATTCTGAAGATGAATGCATTGAAAAAGAGGGGACAAATATTGGCCTGATATCAGATAATACAATACTAATCTCAATATTCTTAAATATATTCACAAGTGAAGGGTTGATCCCCACACAGGATTCCAAGCTGAGATGCTTGGAACTTCCTTCGTTCTCTCAAGCCCTACTACTGGAATGTGTAATTCCTGCAAGTATTTACCGTCAGATGGAGGGAAAATGATGGCTTGATGCTTGATGTCACACACCTACTCGTGCAACCTTTCTCAGGGCAGCTCTAAGACCTCGAGGATATGTTATTTCCTTCGAAACAATTTGCAAGCAATATCAAGGTCATACTTAGCTAAATAGCTGAAGTGTGCAAAAATTATTAAATGAAAATACAATATCAATATTCATAATGCCTTATATGGTTTCCATCCCTTACTTTCTATGCTTTTGATCCCTCACACCCTTGGCGCCACACAATAGTTATGCTACATACTTGGCCACTAACCTCCATAATGACTGCGTTGTCCTCTACTATCTCCACTACCTCCATGACTACGCTGTTGATTTGGTCATCTTGACCCCATCCACATGCACTAACCCACATTCACACTAAGAAGTGGTTTATTCCTACTAAAGGGATTTATGGGTCCCTCTACCCTCTTATTCATCTATCTTATTAACAAAAACAAAAATTAATATTCCAATTAGCTAAAATCTAATTAGGAATATTACAGTCCTCCCCACCAAAAATTGCTTGTCCTCAAGCAATGCCTGAACTAGCATCCTTTCTACTGGGACTCCCCTAGAGTCACTGTAATTTTTTCCAGGGTCTCAGATATGCCATTGTATCATCCCTAGTCTCAAGATCGACCTAATCTGAAGAGATCTATCAATACGAGGATCCCAATCCATCCTAATTAATGTGAGGTACACCTTGCTCCACTCGCTATCCAATTGGATACAATTACCAGAGGCCCTTTGTTTACCACCAGTGGATAGAGTGTCATAATCATATAAAGTACTATCTGTATCTACGTACAACTGCTCTACTAAGTCATCCATCTCATGTAATCCAAGGGTGGGAGCCTAAATATAGAATCAAATTCCTGTGGGAATAATTCCTTCCCTACACGAGCTCCTCCTGAACTCCCCCTGTTGATTATCACTCCATGCTAGTGAAGTTCCCCGCGCCAACAAAGAATCACTAAAGCCCACTGGAAGATCCAAATTATCTTCCCCTATAAGGACCTGATCTCCCCTAAGGGTAGATGAACCGTGAAATCTAGTGATGCCTGGATCCCATGCCAATCTCATGAGAGTGCCACCATGCTTACAATGCACCACTCTAATTATGAAATAACACTCCTCTGCATAGATCTAGACTCTGTGGCACAAATCTATGCACCACTTGATGTCAATTCCATCAAGTACCATAGGGCAGCCCACATGTACCCATGCATACGCCACTCTATTATTGCATCCACCACAATGTGATCTACACATCCTCATATTCCTAGGTATAGCTAAGTGGTTCAACTCCTCATATGCAATCAGGAGTAATGCTACTATGTCAAACCTCAGTAGCTCCAAGGCCCAATGCATCAATGAGAAAGCATTGTCTCCATATAATTCTCTGTCCATAAGTAACCTTGGAGGCAATGCCCCAAGTGCCTGTTGCACTGCATCATGGGTCACTGCACACCACCAAGTTCCTGTTGCGCCACATCATGGGTCACTACACACCACCAAGTGTCTTTGCACTCCTCAACATGCCATTGTATGCTGCAACCTACCCTTGCACACTAGTGGATAGCTCCTACTATTGTACCATTTTGTACCATCCCATGCCTTGTATGTGTCAAGGCACCTTCTGGTGGCCTGCCAATGCCACCTCCTCCGATCAACTCCTGCTAAAGTAGGTTAATCACCCTATGACTCCACACACGATTTCTATGATGAGATAACTCCTAAAAGGGTGTACCCTCCTGCTGAACCATCCTGTTACTAGGGATGTCTGGGATTTTGATAAAGATCTAAAAATGTGTGTGTGCCCAAACATCCAACCCATCATGCAACTACTACCCTCACCTACCGAGTCTATGATGTGATGGGAAATCCCACTTAGATCCCAACAGTAATCTGGCCCTTGTGTCCCTTTGGTAATCCATGGACTTTGCTGAAATGTGACCGTGGATGTATCCAGTTTCCTAGCATGCTCCACATGGTACCAACAAAGAATATCTCACCATCCAATTTCAACATGTAGATGTTGCACCCTACACAAATCCGATCATCTCATCCTGCTATCCAACACTTCAAAAGTGAAGCAGTCCTCGGAATACTCTACTATAAATTGGGCCCTCCTGACTGCATCACTTCTCATCAAGGCCAGCATTGTTCACATATTTGATAATGCATCTGCTACCACCTAGTCCTCTCCTTGGACAAACTCAATCTCGAACTCGTATGCTTGAATTATGTTGATTCACCTTTGATTCCTCTTCTTTAGCTACTCATGCTCAATAAAATGTCGGAGATGGTTGTGGTCAATATTCACCCAAAATCTACTGCCTACCAAATACTACAGAAATTTGGCCAATGCATGCATAATGGCCAACATATCTTTGTCATATATAGAATAAAAAAAATCATGCGATAGTAGCTTTTAGTTCTCGAAAGCTATGGGATGGTCTCCCTGTACTAGAACTGTGCCTATTCCCTCCTCTGAAGCACCACACTCCAAGACAAAGTTTTGTGTGAAACTCAATAATTTCGACCCGGAATAGTTTCTCACCTCCTTCTTGATCCTATCAAGGGTCCTTTGCATAGCGACTGTCCCCTACTCAAAATCAATCATATGCTCCAAGCCCTAGTCATGCGACTACCCTGGTGGCATGTCCCCAAAAATATCCATCTAATGTGTCGAGATTATCTAGGGTGGATATTTGTGCATGCCTCGGATCGACTGGTGCTCATGAAAACTTTGCAAAGATGCAAGAGTTCCTCCAACTGGTGCGAATGTTCCTTCTGCTAGTGGTGGTGCTAGTAGTTGATCTCCTCCTAATGCACCAGTGCTGGCATCACCCTTCTTCTCCTTATACACTTCCTCTTCTCCTTCACTGTCAGAGAATGCCTTAATGTAATGTGCCTCCAAGTTTCTTCTATTAAACCTCTCCACCAATCTTCGAGTGAACTCTACATACGCAGTCACTCCTTCATGACCTAATCTGTGGAACCTGTTATCACTTAGAAAAAATGAAGGATCATTTGAAAAATTCATATAGGTACATGTGTCAAAGGTAGGGTTATAGGATTCATTTCTCATTACTTGGTCAAGGAAAATGCTTAATTTTTCTTATTATGCTTACCCTAAGGTCTAAACCCACTATATTTCAAATTACTTCATGTCACATCACTCATAATTTTCTGACAGTTTTCATTTCCCAAGGTTTAAACACCGAAATGGTCTTTTTAGCCAAGAAATCACAGTTTCGTAGTGAAATACACTGAAAATTTTCACTTTTCGCTACGAAAATGTTGATACTTTCATATCGAAAACAACAAGAAATACACTAGGAATGCTATGAAAGTGAGGTTCCTTGTATGTCATGTCAAATTAGCTGTTAAGTGTCAGAAAATCATTTGAAAGGGATAAGTTAGATGCTATTCGAGTCAATTAAGGTAAATATCAAGGTACATGGTCAAGGTTGAAGTCATCATCACCATTTTAAGCATGTATGAGTCATCATTGTGTTAAGAGTGGGCATTGAACTTCAAAATCTTTCCAAATTAAGTCATTTATCATTCTTCATTCCTTCTTTGCGTGATATTGAGATCTGGAGAGCACTTCATTAAGCCAAAGCTATGGCTGGTATTTTCAAAGGTTGCAAATATCAGTGATCAAGTGAGGCAGAGAATTATCAAGCAAGGCAAAGAACTATCAAGCGAGGCAGAGAAGACACTAAAGAAACTATTGCTGCAAAAAGAAAGACAAATAAGGGTGGCCAATGTCTCATATATGAATCTCATCAATGAATACCCAACAGTTGTAGAAGTCTTCATAAGGATAGGATGTTTACAGTTTTCTGAAAGACTACAAGGCTACCATATACAGGTTTCTAAAGAAATTATCCTAAACTTCATTGGAACAGTTACTAAAGTGGGGATGTTGAATCTCACCATTACACTAGATGTCATTGCAGCAGCAACAAGGATTCCAAGGGGACAAGAGAAATGGTTCAAAGGGTTCAAATTCAACATGGAGGAGTGTAAAGATTTTATCAAGCCAGAAAATAGTGAAATGGACCTTACAAATTCCATTCCAAGGAGCTGCATGAAGGATAACTACTCAAATTTGTTGCTTATCATCCAGAAATATTTCACTTGTGAAGGGAGATACCATAAAGTTTATTCTTATCATTTCAAGGTTCTCCTACACTTTGCTGGTAAGATATCTCTTGATCTGCCTTTCTATTTACACAGAAGTTTAGCAAAAATGGAAGATAAGGTCCAAGCAAAATCTGAAGAAAGTGAAACCTCATTGCTGGTTTTAGATGAGCTCCAAAGACTAGGTAGAGACTAGTCTTCTTTCCTATTTGTTAGTGGTTTTGAAATGGATACCCTTACCCCTATAAGAACTCCTAAACATAGGGGTATCCTGTCACCTTTAGTAGCAGAAAAAAGTGAACCAGTCATGATGGAAACATAGCAATTGAAAAGTTTTGATACACCCACTGTCCCACCTACAAAACAAAAGTCAAAATTTATCAAACCTGCAAAACAAGAACAAGTAGTGAATAAACAAGGAAGAAAAAGGATTACAGGGATTCAAACAGTGGGTTTAGAAGACAAAACAGTGGCCAAAGGAAATTTAGAAGACATACTACATGCCATTGGAGAAAGGAGTTCAGTTAGTGTATATATCATCTCCAAGTTAGATTAGGGTTGGTAGGTGTGCAAATAAGCTCGGTACTTTGAGCATCTTTCAAATTTTAGTTTTAGATTGCCTTTCATTTTCAAATCAGTATGTTTCAGACTTTAGTTTCAACTTAGTTCTGGTTTCACCATTCAAGTTTTCAAGGTGCAGTAGTATGTTCATCTTGATGTATTACAGTGGATAATTTTAATTGTAGTTTCATTTCAGATTTCAGTATGCTTATAAGCCAGCTGGCCAAGCATGTGGTCTATTCTTATCAGTAAAATTCAGGAGGAACAATCAGCTAGTTTCCAGTCACTAAGTTACCGAACATATCAAGATACAAGTTGTGAGATCAACCCAATGGATCAGGCTACTAGTATACGGTGTTCTGGACACCTCCTGAAGGAGCTGTCATCCCCAGCTGGAGCCACTGTTAGACTACTGTAATTTACAGTATCACAAGGTGACTTTGTACTTTCTCTTTGTAGATTTTTCAAATTGTACATAGATGTCAATATTCAAAATTCTTTTCCAAAGAAAGATAAAGAGACGCAAAAGAAGAAGAAAAGAGGGTATTTAAAAAGGAAAATGCAAAGTTCATACTATAGGAAAACAGCCTAAAAAATTCTTGATTGTTTTCCTATAATCAAACTGAAAAGATCAAATTTTGCTCTAAAGGTCCAAAAAGGGATGATTTTTGTCAAGTTTGGGACCTTATGGTATGTTTCTAACCTAAGTCCCCGACCATGTTGCATTTCCTTTTACCTCACCCCTTTGTTATTTCTCTTATCCTAAGTTTCATTTTACCCCCTCGACTCTCATACCCTGACTCCACCTCACATCACCTACCTCGACCGATCCGCGTTAACCATCTATGTTCCCCACCTCCACATCCGATGGTCTTTGACGCATTTTGCACCCCCCCCCTTAGCCTTAAACTTTAACATTGAAGGGGGTTTGAAATGGGTGGTTTCAAGTCTGGGCCCTAATCCCACGTGTCAATTCACTGTTATTTCACACCCCCCTTTCGCAATACTGCCTACCACCTTAGGACCCCTCCAAAAACCGACTTCGGGTTTTACATGATGGACTATCGCAACCAACCATTATCCACCTTAAAACCTTTACCTCTCATCGCATGCCGGAAGTTTTAAAAAATAAGGCAAAGGAGAGATCAATGCTTTTAAAGACTGAATAAAGCTCAAGAAGGATAGCAAAGTTCCAGAGTGGCAACGATAGAAAGCAAAGAATTGACTAAGATAGAAACACTTAGAAGATTTCCAAAGGAGGCGATCGGATAGCGAGGATCGAGTCACAGATCTGAAGGGGAAGAGATAGATGGCTGAGATGACATCACAAGTTAAAAAATATATCTTACAATGCGATGAGGATAGGAGCCACATGTCAGCATAGCTCAATTTCGCATCGAAAATTATTGATTTTATGTGTTAAGGACTTCGCAAGATAAACAAAATAACTTACGATGCAGTAAGAATTGAAACTTGTGATAAAATAAAGGGAGGAGCCACGTGTTGGCATAATGATCCAGCGCATATCGCACATTGGTGGGTTTAGAGTTTAGCATTAAGACTTCCCAAGGTAAATTATTTTGGTTGCGATGTGACAAGGACGGGAGATGGCACTATGAGATAGTACAGTGGGGCCGTTAGATCTGGTGAAGATCTATGATGGAGATTACATCGCGACTTCACATCGGCATTTGTATTGTTTACCATTTAAGTTATATGTTAAGTTTTTCGATATGTGATACATCATGATTGGTCACCATATTGTGGGCCCTATAACCACTGTTCCACATATATGTAAGTGGTTTGAGTTATGTGCAATCTTTTTTAAAGTAAATCGCTATTGATTGTGCGCGTATGTATGTTTAATAAACTCCATTATTGTAGTTCGCTACGTATGTAAAGGGATTTTATGTGGACCACAACCCACAGGTCCACGGTAATGTTTAAAATGCAGTTTCGTGATGTGGTGGGACGCATTCGCAATCGCAAATCACAAAATTTTACAAGGTAAGTGCTAAGGAAAATTTAAGTATTTTTCCATGAGAAGTGCGATGTTGGCATCGATGCGATGTAGTTCCAAGTTGAAATCTAAAGTATTTCAAGTCCGGGCGCGAACCCACAAATCATATCTCTGAAAATATAGCAAACCAAGATCTGAAATTCTGATACAAGCTTCATCAGGATTTCTCCCAAGTGGGTATTTTGTTTCAGCATCTGAATCTTTGCAGAAACAATTTTATAGTGAAAATTCCACAATGACCTATTTTTAGTAGCGAAATCCTTACATGAGGAAGATATGAGGGTCACAATTTATATAAATTCTTAGGTTGAGATGGTATTCAACAAGTAAAAGTTTGAGAGATTTTAGGAGCTTAAAAAAATTATTAATTATTGACTATTCAATGACCACAATCAATGATTAGTGTCATGCCACAACCCCATGGGGTTTTAGCCCACTCACTGGGGTTACTAACTTCAAACACGAATATATCTCAAACCGTGAAGAGTTACGTGGCATGCCATATACCAACAGAAACATCTAGACAATTAGAAACCATCCCAAATATTTGTGACTCGGAATAGGGTAATTTTTCAAGTCAAAATTCCCATGCAAGATTGGGGTAGCCCCTGGCACTGCTTGGGTTGACATCAATGACAACCACTGATCAACAATCTCCCCCTTTGGCATTAATGGCAACACAAGTACTCCCCATGCTATCATGACACCTCTTCCTATAACATTATCTACCCCTTTGACATCAATGGCAAAGGTTAACCCCCCCTGACACACAACCATCATGCAGACCTGTACACACTTCCACTCCCCCTTTATTTTCTAAATAAGAAAAATCTAATGAGAACATGGGAGAATCCAAATCTTCTGGTGAAGATATTCAAATGCTTCATGAGGCAAAGGTTTAGTGAAGATATCAGCGATTTGTTCTTTTGTACCAACATATTCAAGTTTGATATTCTTTTCAGTGACTTGTTCTCTAACAAAATGATATTTGATCGGAATGTGTTTTGTTTTTGAATGCATGACAAGATTCTTGGAGATGCTGATGGAACTAGTGTTATCACAGAAGATGGGAATAGGCTCACTGAAGTGTACTTGAATATCTTGCAAAGATTGTTTCATGCAAAGGACTTGAGTACAATAAGCTATCGTTGCAATGTATTCTGCTTGCGCTATAGATAACAAGATTGAGGTTTGTTTTTTTCTCAACCATGATACGAGACAACCACCTAGATAGAATGTTGCTCCACTAGTAATCTTATGATGATCAATGCTTCCTACCCAAGCTACATCTATAAAGGCTTGAATAATGAGATTGCTACCCTTGGGATACCACAAGCCATATTCCGTTGTGCCCTTTAGATATCAAAGAATTCTTTTGATGAAAATAATATGTGATTCTTTTGGTGTTGCTTGGAATATTTCTACTTGTCCAAATTCTTGCATAACATCTGGCTAGGAGGCTATTACATATAGAAGACTACCAATCATAGATATTTACAACCTCTGATCCACATCCTTATATGAGTCGTCTATGCTCAATTTGAAAAATATTACCATCGGAGTAAGGACGTGTTTGCAATCTTCCATTTTGAATTTCTTGAGCATATCCTTGATGTACTTGGCTTGACATATAAATATCCCTTTCTCTTGCTGAGATATTTGAAGCCCTAAGAAGTATGTTAGATCACCAAGTAAAGACATACCAAACTCACTTTTCATATTTGTAGCAAAGTTCTTACTTAGTCGATCATCATTGCTACCAAAGATTATATCATCCACATATACCTCAATGATTGTTAAATTATCTTCATCTATTTGTACATAAATATTTATATTAGCAATACCTTTCTTGAACCCTTGTTGATGTACATATCCATCAAGACGAGCATACCATGCTCTAGGAGCCTTCTTGAGACCATATAGAGCCTTCTTTAACCTGCAAACATAGTCTTCTTTTTCAGATAGTAGAAAACCTTCAGGTTGTTTGAGGTAAAATTCTTCTTCTAATTCGCCATTCATAAATGTTGACTTAACATCCATTTGGTATACTTTTATTTTTCTTGAACATGCATAGGCGAGAAACATCTGGATGGATTCCATTCTGACAGCTGGTGCAAATGTTTCGTCGAAATCAATTCCTTCCACTTTTGCATAGCCTTTGTAAACGAATCTTGCTTTGTTTCTAGTAACCTATTGATCTGAAAGGACTATACTAGTTTGTTGTGCTAAGTTTCTTTTTAGTGATAAAACATTTGCATACATGTCTCCATAGTTTTCTTAAGTATTGAGGATTTTAACCATGAAAATATAAGCGATTTTAGTGAATTAGAAGAATGAAATAAGAGAAAATAACACTGAATAGTAGTGTATAACAGAGAAATAAAACCACACAGAACATTTACACAACAGGCATGATGAAGCAGTTCACCCCTCCTTGGCTACATCTGCTAATCAAGCTCCCAATGGCATGTCCCTCTTTAATTATGCTCAATTTTTTGCAAATACATGTGTTTACGGGCCTCTAATGGATGTTTACTCTGCACCAATGGCTCTAGAATGCTCCAATTAGTCTAGAATGACTTTCCATTCACTCCATTTAGGCGAAAAGTGACCCTCCAATTCATTTTCCCAATAACTCCTAGAAAAACTCCACTAATTGTGGAGAACTGCACCTAACTGCAATTACATTTGGCAATTTTTTGAAATTTTTGGGGGTGTGCTAAGACTCTTCTAGTTCCAAACCGTAACATTTTAGTTTAATGGTTAAAGGGAGGGGGTGGCAACATGCCAACCCCTGAAACCCTAGTTGCATTTAAGTTTTGGAGCGGAGCCCATGCCGAAAACTATGGTTAATACCTTTGCAACTGGAGTTTAGAGCGGAGTTTTGCAACAGTGTTACATAAATGTCGGAGCAACTATCGCATGTGATAAGGGTTGTGGTTATATTTTAATGCCGTGGGTTTCAAACATCAGCATATCATTTGTTGCTACAATTTGTGTCTTATACCATGTGATCACAACAATTGGACCGTCGGTGGGTTGGGACCATCGACGGTCCCCACCTCCATGTGCAAAGTTAATAAACATTATATATTACTTTTGACCCTTACAATTTAATATCTAACACACAACGTAGAAGGTTGTGGTGGGTGGTTGCTCCATGGGAGGTTGCAGGGTCGAACTTGATAGCCTCCATAAAATTTTAACGCATTGTCCAGGGGACATATGGCTACCTTAGGGCTGGCCATGTGTCACCCTCCAATTGGCCACAAAAACACAACTCGTACAACCTTAACCCAATCACGTAATCCCACTTTTCAAGCTCTGACTGGCTCTGAGAAAAGGAATATTCTTAGTAATATTCCTTTTTTTCTTGACTGTGCACCTGCATGCTTTACTGGGCATCCCAGTCAACCCTGTCACAAAAATTTCGTTGTTTGAGAAATCGATCAAAACGTGATATCTCCCTCATATGACATCAATTTTTCAAACCATTCACGGCGCCGAAATCAGAAAGACAATATATACCTGGTCACTTAGGTTCGGAACACTTTCAAGCACTTTGAATTTTGAGAAAAAATTATGAACTCCTGATCACACCTCCCCATTGGGAAGCTTTTGGACCCCAAAAGACTTTGATTACCTGTTTAGTAGATGAGGGTATAGCTCCCTCACCTTTAAAACCTCCATCCACTTTTCCTTTCTTGGCTTACTACCTTTGAGCCCAACTCGAAGGTAGTCAACACTTCCCCTCTTAGATGCTCTTGTCCTCCTGTCAAGAATTGTATCTTCCTTGAGGTCATCCAAAATTTCTGGTGAGAAATATTCAATAGAAGGCAGCTGAACATCACTTCCTTGATCATCGATCAAAGGTGGCTCATACAAGCATAATTTTCAACATTAACAACTGAATACATTTGCAAATATGAAGGCAAGTTAAGTTGAAATGCATTGTTACCAACTTTCTTTAAGATCTTGAATGGACCATAGTGAATGGGTTTGAGCTTTTTAGCTTCCCCTTGCATCCTTTCTTTGCTTATGTGCAGCCATACCTCATCTCCTTCTTGAAACTTGTGATCAATTCTATGTTTGTCATGCCTCTCCTTGTATTTTTTTTTACTCTTCTCAAGTTGTTATTGAACTTGTTGATGTATAATCTGAATTTTCTCAATGAACTTTCAAGCCTTTTCAATATCACTATGCCCATCAATTGCAACATCCTTCTCAAAGCTGAAGTCTAATGGTGATTTTGGAAAATACCCAAAGCATACTTCAAAAGGTGATGTATTTGTAGAAGAGTGGTTTCCCTGGTTGTAAGCGTTTTGAATGTAATGCATTTTCTCATCCCACAACTTGGGATGTTTGCTGCAATATCCTCTCAATAGATGCACAATGGTTCTGCTCACCACCTCGGTTTTTCCATCGGTTTGTGGATGAAAGCAGTACTATTTTTCAACTGTGTGTCCATCATACTCCAAAAGGACCAAAAATTTCGAATGAACCTGGAATCCCTATGACAAACAATAGAAGTAGGAAATCCATAATGAACCCATACATGTTGAAAATATAATTCAACATTTTGTTCAGCAGTAATGGTTTTCTTACATGGCATAAGTATACACATTTTATTGAATCTATCCACAACTACATAAAGATAATCATGTTATTTTCTTGACATAGGTAGACCTCCAACAAATTCCATGGGGACACTCGCCCATGGCCTTGATGGTACTAGTAATGGCGTGTACAACCCAAGATTCCTATTTCTAGGCTTGCTTGTTGCACACATAGAACAACCTCTTATAAAATGCGACACACTATCTATCATGCAAGGCCAATAACAATACCTCTGTAGATGCGCCATTGTTTTGCTTACCCCAAAGTGTCCAGAAATAAGAGATGAATGAGCTTCTCTCATGACACTTAGCCTCTCTCCTTGTGGTATACACAGTTTCCCAAATTAAACAACAAATTTTTATGCATGTGATAATCATTTTCTTCAACTTGATTCCCTTCACTCAAAATAGCATACACATCTTGAAAATCAACATCATGTGCATATTGTTCTATGTAACTCTCATGTAAAATAGAATCATTTTTAAGCAAAGTAGAAGCACTTATAATCAGCCTTGAAAGCATATCAGCAAGTTTATTGAAAATACCTTTCTTGTACCTTATAACCAAGTGAAACTTTTGAAGAAATCCCATCCACCTGAAATTTCGTGATTGCTGCAATTTTGTTTGCGACTGCAAGTACTGTAATGGTTGGTGATTGGTATGTACAATTGTATTTTTACCCATCAAGTAGTGTTTCCACTTCTTGAATATTTGTACCAGCGCATACATTTCTTTGTCATATGTAGGATAATTAGTTACAACACCATTGAATGTTTCATAATGAAAAGCGAAAGGCTTACCATGCTACAAAAGAATTGTGCCCATGGCATTATCACTAGCATCAATTTGTATCTCGAATGGTTGTCTCAAATTCGGTAATGCAAGGACTGGATCTGAACTGATCTTTTCTTTTAAAGCTTAGAAAGCTTGCTATTGTTTTCCTCCCCATTGGAAGCCTTTCTTCACACTTGTCACTGCATGCATAGGAGCTACGATGGCAGAAAAGTTAGCAATAAACTTTCTCCAATACTGAGCTGCACCTAAGAAAATTCTTACCTTGGTTATTGTTTTAGGAGTGGGCCAATTCACAATGGCTTCCACTTTATAAGGATCAATTCTCAACTCGCCTCTTCCTACAATGTGTCCCAAATAAACTAAAGAAGTCTTTCCAAACTTACACTTTAACATCTTAAGAAATTTTTTCTCTTCTTTCAAGACATCAAGCACCCTATTCACATGCAAGACATGTTCTTCTATTGTTTTTCTGAAAATAAATATGTCATCTAAATACACAATCACAAATTCATCAATAAATGGACACAAAACAATATCCATAACATGCATGAAAGCTGTTGGTGCATTACACAAACCAAATGGCATAACCAACCACTCAAAGAGTCCTTGTTTTGGTTTTGAATGTAGTTTTCCATATGTCACTTTTTGCAATTCTTACTTGATGATATCCACTTCGTAAATCTAACTTAATGAGAAAAATTTCTTCTTTCAGCTGATCAAGAAAATCATCTATCCTTGGGAGTGGTTATTGATTCTTTACCGTTATCTTGTTCAAAGCTCTGAAGTCTACACACATGCGCCAAGTCCCATCTTTCTTCAGAATCAAGACTATGGGTGAACTGCATGGCAAAGTGCTTGGCCTTATGAGTCCTTTATTCATCATCTCCTTGATTTTCCTCTTTATTTCATCATTCTCCATTATCGACATGTGACACATTCCAATGTTTGGAAGAGGACAATCTTGCTACAACTGAATCTCATGTTGAATCTCCCTTTTTGGAGGCAATCCTATTGGCTCCTGAAACATCTCTTGATGTGCATCAACTACATCATATAAATCTGATTTCAACTTATGATCACAATCCTCAAATGATTCATGATTATCATCAGTTTAGGCTTAATCATTAGAAGAACAAAATTCTTACTTAAATTTATCAGCCTCTTTACATGTCCAACATTTACCATAGAAATATTTGTCTTCTTGTGATGTGCTCTAACAATGTACTCCTTGCCATCTTTGAATAAATGGTATTTCTTCTCATGGCGATGGAAGATTGCTTTCCCATCATACAATAAGGACTTCCCAACACAATACCTTTTATATCAAGAGGAACCATATATAATTCAACTGTGTCAACAAAATGTGCAGTTATTGCAAACCGCAATATACACTTCTTTGAAACGTGTAAATTCTCATCCTTACAAATCCAACCAAGTGGATATGGCTTTGGATGTGGAATGGTCTCAATATTAATTTTCTTGACCAAGTCTTTAGACATTAAGTTTTCTTGTGACCCACTTTCAAACAATGTGTCAATCTTAGTATGTTTGGATATGACCCTCACATGAAACAGTTCAATTCTCTCTTCTTCATTTGGAGCATGTATGTGACAGTTTGATGTACTAGTACTAGGTTTAGTTTCAATTTCTTTCCCCTTCATGTTCTTCAAACCCATGGCTATAATTTTAGATTCATCACCTGAATCCTCTCCTAAATCATGTTGAGTTGTAGCTGCAGTTTTCTATTTCCATTTGTTGTTGAGATATTTGGGCCTCTTTTCAAGATGTAATTTCCAACATTGATTTTCATTATGGCCTTCTTTTGAATAATGTTTACAAACCACTTTTTCTCCCTCTTTCTTAAGAGATGCATTCTTTTTTATTTTACCTTTTGAGCTTCTCTTTTTTTTCCCCTTAAAATTTTTGTTCCTACCCTCATCAGAAATGTTTTTCCCTCTAGCTTCTAAATGTGTGGCCTGAACACATAATTCATCTAGAATTTTCGGGTTAAACATGAGAATAGTATGTCTTAGGTATCTATGTAAGCCTCCTATGTACTTGAGAAAAGTATCTTGGCTCGGAAAATCTACCCATAATAAGAGAGCTCTTCTCCTAAATTCTTTGGTGTAAACTTGCACATTCTTTCCTTTCAATTGTCTAAAGTTTTTCTAGTTCATTATAGCTTGCTGCATATGAGCTAATGGACAAAACTATTGTTTTATTGCAGAAATGAAATCAGTCCATGATAGAATAATCTTACCATGCTTCTTGATCTCCTCCTTTGTCTTGGCTTCCCACCAAACAAGTGATGCACCTTCCATTCTCAATGAAGCTAATTGGATTTTCGTATCATCATCTTGAAGGTTATGGATTCTCAAATAGACCTCCAATTTCCTAATCGAATTATCAAGATTTTCCATTGACTTCACCATTAAACATTGGCAATTCAAACTTAACATCAAGTTTTATGAAAGGACCTTTACCAGTGTTCTTCGACTTGTGCAACTGATGTATTGAAAATGAAGTAGAGGATGATGATGATGAGGGTGAGGATGGTGACTTTCCACTACCTCCATTTCCTCCATTGCCCTTCTTTGACTTTTCTTCATCATTGTGACCTCCTAATGATCCTTTTCCTTCCTTGTGAATTTTTTATCCTTCTCCTTCCAGTTTCTCATTCCTTTCCTGATAAATGATTCTAACCATATCATTCATGTCAAGGAATTCTTTCATAAACACTCTTTCTTCCTCTTTGGAATCCATTTCTTCATGGATTTTTTCTTCCTCTAAAGGAATGCTTAATGTTGCTTCTGCTTCCTTGGGAGGTGAACTCGGTGGTGGAGATTGTGGCAATCTTGCTCTCCTTTTCTATGGCTCACTTTGAGACCCTCTTTCTCCCACCAATGTGCCTTCTCCTCTCTTGAGTTTGAGCCTAGTAAGAATGTGAAACTTGCAAATAGTTAAATAAATATTTGCATAAAACAACACCAGAGAATAAACTCTAGTTCTGATACCAACCTGATCTGAAAAGGTTGTATTATAATTTTGTGCTAAGTTTATTTTCAGTGATTAAACATGTGCATACTTGTCTCCATATTTTTCTTAAGTATTAAGGATTTTAACCATGAAAATATAAGTGGTTTTAGTGAATTAGAAGCATGAAATAGGAGAAAATAACACTGAAAAATGGTGTATAACAAATAAATAAAACCACACATAACATTTACACAATAGGCATGATGAAGCAGTTCAACCCTCCTAGGCTACATCTGCTAGTCCATCTCCCAATGGCATGTCCCTCTTTCATTATGCTCAAAATTTTGCAAATACATGTGTTTACAGGCCTCTAATGGATTTTTTCTCTACACCAATAGCTCCAGAATGCTCCAATTAGTCTATAATTACTTTCCACTCACTCCATTTGGGTGAAAAATGACCCTCCAATTCATTTTCCCAATAACTCCTAGAAAACCTCCACTAACTGTGGAGAACTGCACCTAACTACAGTTACATTTGTTAATTTTCTGAAATTTTTGGGGGCGCACTCAGTATAAACTAGTTTCAAACCATAACATTAAATTTTAATGGTTAAGGGGAGGGGGTGGCCGCATGCCAACCCCTGAAACCCCGGCTGCATTTAAGTTTTGGAGCGGAACACATGTCGAAAATTGTGGTTAATACCTTTGCAATTGGAGTTAGGAGCGGAGTTTTGCAACAGTGTTACATAACTGTTGAAGCAACTATTTCATGTGATAAGGGTTGTGGTTAGAGTTTAATGTTGTGGGTTTCAAATGTCGGCATATCACTTGTTGTTGCGGTTTGTGGCTTATACCATGTGATCACAACACTTGGACTATTAGCAGTCCCCACCCCGATGTGCAAAGTTAATAAACTTTATATATTATTTTCGACCCTTACAAGTTAAGATCTAACATGCAGTGCAGACGGTTGTGGCAGGTGGCTTCTCCACAGGAGGTTGCAAGGTCAAACCCGATGGCCTCCATAAAATTTTAACGCATTGTCCAGGGGACATGTGGCGGCCTCAAGGCTGGCCACGTGTCACCATCAAATTGGCTAAAAAAACACAACGCGTACACCTTAACCCAATCACGTAATGCCACTTGTCAACCTATGACTGGCTCTAAGAAAAGGAATATTCTTAGGAATATTCATTTTTTGCTGATTGTGCACCTGCATTCTGACTAGGCATCCCAGTCAACCTTGTCGCAAAATTTAGTTGTTTGGAAAATCGATCAGAACACGATAACTCCCTCATACGACATCGGTTTCTTGAACCGTTCATGGTGACAGAATAAAAAAGACAATATCTACCCAGTCACTTAGGTTCAGCACACTTTCTAGCACTCTGAATTTTGAGCATAATTCAACATTTTTCTGCCCATTTCGTGTATGGTTCTATTCTTTCTTTCAGTAACTCGATTTTGCTGAGGTGTTCGTGCTATTGAAATTATATTTTTATTCCATTTTCATTACAGTATTGCTAAAATAATTTGGAAGTGAATTCTCTGCCATTATGTGATCTTAGACACTTTATTTTCAAATAAGTTTCATTTTTGACCAAATCCGTGTAGATATTAAAGCACTCAAATGCTTCAGTTTTTTTCTTTAGGAAACTAACTACTGTCATCCTAGTATAGTTATATATCATTAACATGAAACATAATTCTCCATCTAAGCCTTTTTTTCTCATAGGACCACATAGATCAGTATGTATCAATTCCAATGGATGTGATGCAAAGTGTTCATTTTTTTTAAATTTGACTTTTCGTTGCTTGCTGTGCCGACATGCCTCACATAGTGTGTTGGAAGGTTTTTATATTTTCAAAATTTCTCATGCTACTTCCTTTTTTCTTATCCTAACATGATTATCAAAGTTTATGTGACCCATTCTTTTTTTCCATAACCAGCTTTCATCTTCTTTAGCTAGTAGACATGCTTTAGTTACTTCATCCATAACATATATGTCGTTTGGAGCTCAACTTGTTGTAGCCACAATTTTACCATACCTGCCTTTCCTGATTTCACATTTTGTGGAGTTGAATATCATTGTGTGTCCTTGATAACACATTTTTCCAACACTGAGTAGATTGTGATTCATGTTTTCAATCAATAGAACATTCTTGGATAGAGCATCTTTTCTTCTGAGAGTGAAAGTACCTTATCCTATAACATTTGAAGATCCATCATTTCCAAAGGACACGGTTCCATCCTTCTTCTCTTTCAGAGATACAAATTTCTCTCTATCTCCAATCATATGCGTTGAGCAACCGCTATCAACATACCACACATATTTTTTGTTTTGAGCCTTGAGATCGAGAGCACAATTATTAGTCTTCTTCTTCTTCCATGTTTGTTTGTTTTATGGCTTCAAAGATTCTTTTGGAGGATTTTCAAGTCTACATTCTCTAGCTGTGTCCAAAGTTTTGACATTTGTAACATTCAATAATATTTCTTAAATGTTCAAATCTATTCATGTTTTGTTGAGCCCTGGAAGGTTCATATTTGATAAATCTCCTAGAATTGTATTGGTTCCTAGGGTACATGTGACATTCTACAGCTTTATGACCAAATTTTCCACATGAATAACAATATTCATGAAAAATATGTTGGTACCTAGATGGAAATCTTCATCGGGGAATTGTCTTCCAAGGTTGTTCTTTCAAATCTTGTCCAATGAAGTCTACATGTCTGTCAGATCTCATAGGTTCATTGTATTTTATTGTAGAAGGTCTTGCTTCTTCTTCTTTGTAACTGAGGCCAATTCTATCGTTGTAAGATCGTTGATTGTTGATGAGTTCTTCCAATTCCCCCTTGAGGTATTGACATAGTTTTGGATAGTTTTTCCCTTCTTCACTTCCTTACGTAGCGAGACTACTTCGGCTTCTAATGCTTCCCTTTCTTGCTTACTTTCTTCCAAATTATTTTGAAGTAACTCTTCAATACATTTGTGTTCTTCAACTTCAATTTTTAGACCTTGAAAGTTTTCTTCAAGAGTATTAGAACAGATATTCTCAGCCTTGAGCTATTTTATAAGCCTGATTGCCTCAAAAAATTCGTCTATGGTCAACCCTTCTTCTTCATTGTTTGATACCTCTTGTTTATTTTGCTTGGTCATAAACAGTACTCTTTGATTGGCTTCTTCTTCGTTGTCACTGTCTTCATTGGATGATGAGCTATATTCTTTAGAGAGAAAGTTACTTTTGAATCCTTTCTTCTTGCCTTGCTTGTTGAATTTCTTAAAGACTTTATTTCCTTTTGAGTTTCCAACACTTTTGTTTGGTCATTTTGTTTCAAAATTCCCAACCTCACCATAGCCAAAACATATCAATGGAATTTTACCTTTGAATTTTCCCTTACCAATTTTTAGTTTTCTCGTAAAGTAAGAATATTCTCCATCTGAATGACATTCTTCATCATCTTCCTTTTCTTCACAATTGCAAGTGCAAGTCTTTTCCTTTGAAGGTTTTTTGTCCTTATTATTTTTCTTAGATGCAACGAACGTAGTTTCTAGATGCGAAGTACCCTCTTCTTCATCAAGTCTCATTTCATATGCTATGAGAACTCCATGTAATTCCTCTTTGCTTAGTTTTTCGATATTTTCATTGTATTCGAAGACATATACCTTTGGGTTGAATCTTCCTGGTAACGTTCTAAGAATATTTCATATAATATTCCTCTAGTCAAAAGGCTCTCCCAATCCTTTCAGAGTGTTGGTTATTTCATCAACGTGTTGGAAGTTTGCAGCAATGTTATCATCTTCTTTCATTCTGAGTTGCTCAAATTTTTCTTTGTAGATTTGAAGCTTTGATTATTTGACATTTGAGTCACTTGCATATATATTCTCAAGCTTGTCCCATAAAGTTTTGGTGGTTTTACAACCCAACACCTTATGAGAAGCATATTCAATAATTCCACTGATAATAATATTCTTTTCTTTTGCATCATTTACTAAATTCTTCTTACCTTGTTCATATGTGGTTGGTGTAAAGCCATTTTGAACAATGTCCCATACTTCGTAACCTTGTGCCAAGAGATAGACCTCAATTCTTCCTTTCCAGAGTGCATAATTATTTTCATTGAATATAGGTACATGATTCTTGGTAGCTCCATGACAACCTTATAGCTGTTAAACCGTTATTGAAGGAACCAAGCTCTGATACCAATTGTTGGAAATACTGAGAGGGGGTTTGAATTAGTATTCCTTTCAATTAGTATTGTTATTGATCTTTTAGAACATCAGTTAATCTTCATATATTATCAGTGTATGTAAAATGATAACAATAAAGAAAAGGAACATAAAGGCACACAGTTTTTAAGGTGGAAACCCCCTTCAAGACAAAAACCACCTGAATGATTTTATAATAATTCTTTAATCTTAAACTCCAATTGAAAAGAAAGCTCCAACTTCCTAGAATCTGGAAAATCATTCTTCTCTAGCTCCCACTGGATGGACGCTCCAACACTTGAGATTCTTCAGTAGTCAACTGAATGGATGCCCTAAAACCCAATGAGCTACAACTCACCCTACCACCACCCTACCACCATGAATTTTTTACAGGATTGAACCTGTTTGTGACTTCATGCACCAACCTAGAACCACCCTACCACCCTATAGAAGAATAAAAGAAGAATGGACTCCCATACCAGGGAAAATGGTCCATTACAATGATATAGAATGATGTAGAAGTAGAAGATACATTATACCATAACCCCAACTATGACACAACCACCTAATGATGATCTTGTACCTCCCGACATTGCCTCTTCAACTCTTGGTAGATATACACTTATAAAACTTTTACAATGATTCAATACAATGATACCTTTACAATGACTGTATGCAATGCTACCCACTTGAATACTTCATGTGGTGAACTTCTTATTGTTGTTCTGCACCTTGATTGTTGCTCTTGTCATGCTACCCTTTCTCACTCTTCAGAACATTAGATCATGCATTGAGTCTTATCTTGATGAATATATAATACCTGCAAAAATTCTTCAGGGAAATACCCATGACATGATAATAGCAAAAATTAGCTCATGCTGCAGAGCATATGTTAGTGCTAAAAAAAAACAACAAATTAAAATACAAAGAACCTAATGAAACTAAGAGATGAACATGCATATATAGAAGATACTTACCTGGAGCTTTCCTCTGCTGCATCATTTTTTTACACCTTTCTTTTCTTTCCTACCCTAGAAATTATGGTCCTTTGCAGCCCTTGACAACACATGATGTAGCTTTTTCTTGCCTTCTAGGAGCTTGATATTTAATTTGATGTATCTCTGTGATTTTAGATCCCCAATATGTGATCGTTGGTCCTGTAGTAGCCTTCTGAGTCTTCTTTCTAATATCATAAGTCTGACCCGATTTGGATTCTTCAAGGAAAATTTATGCCCAATCTCTCACAATGACCTAATTATCAACTAGTTCAATAGAGCAAACTTGTACAGCGTGCCACATGTCATTTTTTCATCCTTAGGCTCTAAAATTGATACACGGAAAACTAAATTTCGTGCAATATACACCACTTTTTACATAATTCCAATCCACTTCTCAGAGAGGCAGTTATGAAGATTTTACCAAGGTCAACTCTTTGAGATGAAATTCGGAAGTCTGCAAACAACCCTAACTTCCACAGATCATATCTCTGAAAATATAGCGAACCAAGATCTTAAATTTGGAAATGAGCTTCATCAGAATTTTTCCCAAGTGGGTCTTGTTTTTCAACATTTGAAGCTTTTCAGAAAAAAAATTATTTCAAAAATTCCACGATGGCCTGTTTTTAGTAGCGAAATCCTTACATGAGGAGGATATGAGGGTCATAATTTATATAAATTCTTAGGCTGAGAGGGTATTCAACAAGTGAAAGTTGGAGGGATTTTATGAGCTTAAAAAAATTATTAATTATTGAATATTCAATGACCACAACCAATTATTAGTGTCATGCCACAACCCCATGGGGTTTTAGCCCACTAACTAGGGTTACTAACTTCAAACATGAATAACTCTCAAACTGTGAAGAATTAGGTGGTGTGCCATATACCAACGGAAACATCTCGACAAGTAGAAACCATCCCAAATATCCTTGACTCGGAATAGAGTAATTTTTCAATTAAAAATTACCATGCAAGATCGGGGTAGCCCCTGGTGCTGCTTGGGTTGATATCAATGAAAACCATTGATCAACACAAGCTTGAATCTTGAGCTTCCATATTTCACAATGCCAAACTAGGCTAAGTGGATTCTAGCCAAGGGAAAGGAAAATATTCCCAAGGGAGGTGTGAATAATGAGCAGATCTGAGAGATGGTGAAGGCATGAGTGCAGATATGGCTAAGTTTTGATGAAATAAGATAAAATAAGTGCAAAAACTGAACAAATGAGAAGTGAACAATATTTGTGAGGAGAGTTGTCACAATGGCGACCATCGATGCAAAAATGAAGAAATCTATGCGACACTTGTGGAATGAAAATGAAAACATAAAAAAATATTTCTATAGGGTAAATAATGTTAAAACACTAGCATGCATGCAAAAAAACAAGAAAAAAAACACTCATGTAATTCAAACGGCAAATAGTAACAGAAAAAGCAACTAAAAGCAACAAATACAAAACTCACCCTGAAAGGCGACGAAAATCGTGTCGAAGGTTCCTTAATCTCCTCGAGAATGCTAGAGCTCCAAGATTTAATGTAAGAATGAGCTATAGGGGCATCGATTAAATAGATTTGAAAAATTAGGGTTTATGACGCACATGCCACAAATCAAGGGAAAACTGACACTTGGTGGAAGTTTCCAAAAATAGCAAGTGTGCCTCCTTCGAGTTGCTAAAAATAGATCCCTATATTTTAGGGATGCCTTTTCATTTTTTTTTTGTCTTTTTTTTTCTAGGAAAACTTTCCATGCACCTCACCGGGAAGGATTGCACAGTTCCAAGGAACTAGCAGCTCTCGACTTAGTACACTACGCATTTTCTAAGCTCAGTGAGTGATTGAACAGTTTCTGGGCTCAATGTTGGGTTTCCTGCGATGAATGCGCAGTTCCCTAGCTCAAGGTTGGGCTTCCAGTCATGACTATACAATTCTGATCATCAAGGATAGGACTGGCTTCATGAATTCTGCAGTTTCTGGAGGCAAGCCCAGAACTTTTGTGCAAGGCTTAGACAGGATGTCAGCTTATGACTTAGAAAAAATGCTAAGTGGAAAACAAATTAAACATAAGAAAAAATGAAATATAAATAATAGTTAAAGCAGGGATACCTGATAAGAGTGCAAGGTAAGCTTCTGTGAAGGGAAGTTAGGCTCCAAAATATAAGCAATGGAAAAATTTTGGAGGGCGGTTGTAGTCGCTACAACACATTCATAAGATGATCACATATATTAGGAACAAGACATGAGTTTCTTTATTGATGAATAATAGTAAGTACGGGATAAATACAAACCAATCCAGGCCAAAGGCACTGAAAAAGCCTTCCTTTGGATCTATCCAACCTAAGCCACAAAGGAAAACTCTCTAATAGATGCAAGGAGATGCTAGATAAGGCGACTAAGCATCTCTGCAAAGGAAACAAGAGTTTCCTGGAGACTGGGAGTGTAGGAGGCATAGGAAAAGCAAACTTGATCTGGGGGAAATTGAGTATAACGTCAAAACCTATCTTCTCATATTCATTAGGCCTACCCAAGGGGTGTATATATACCATCTCAAATTGGTTTTTTCAGTTAGGCCACAGGCTCCTATAGGTGATCTCTCGGTAAAAACCATAAACCCCACCAAAAAAATAGCTTTTTATTTATTTATTTTTCATATTTAACAATGTGTGTGTAGATATTGTGTTTTGGGACCCCCATGTGTATGCATTTTTGTAGTGGGAAGAGTTTCGTATGGATTTTAAAATATACTTTTTTAAGATAAACTCAACTCTGCAAGGCTAAAGGGACTTCCTAAGGCCATATAATAGCATCAGGTCTCCAGGCGTATTGAATGATGCTATAACATGTTGAAATGAGGAGTGTTATCTAAATGATCTTGTATTGGAGTATGAAGAGTAAGAAAAGGATGAGCTTGATAAAGAGGAATCCCTCTTAAATGGATAGGAGATGAAGGTCAAGACTCTTCTTCAATAATTTCCTTAATACTCAAAATATCGGGTGGAGGTTGTTCTCCATTAGGAATGAAATATACAGGTTGTGGTTGATACAAAGGTAGAGGAAGATGTTAGCCATTAGTATTTTTACCTGTTATTGATGACTAGTTTCCTTAGCTGAGTTTTCTAGAAGCTGATCTACAAACTATCAAATCTGTCATCTAGAAAATACCCCAAAACAATTTTTGTCCTCCTACCCCTTCCTGTCAGCCTATGATGAGAAAAAACCCCAGTTGACAAGTCATATTTGGTTTTAGCAAAGTAACCCTGCCTATAGCTGTCATAGCTGTAAATTATTTGCTATCATTTACCCTTGTTACTCATGCCATTCACTATCCAAAGGTTGACCAAGTATCTTCAATTTTATCCCTGGTCATCTTGTCATTTAAAAATCTGATCAGGCCTAAGAAAACACTCAGAATTGGTCAACATTGTCCCTAAGTTAGATAGTGGTGTTTAGGGAGTTCTTCCTTGGCTAAGATATTCTAAGCCAAAAAACCTCTGTCTAGTACCAGTCAACCATGAATTAGTTCCTTTTCTGCAAAGCAAGAATTTTTCTATCCATAGGTTTCACACCACTAAGAAGTCAGTTTGTCTCATGTCAGAAGAAGTTCACAAAGATCCAGATCAAGAAAAGATAAGGATTTTCACTATCTTATGAAGTATGCTTAGATCAGGCATAATCTCCTTGAAACACCAAAGAAGCTCTCCAAGGTTCAAATTCATATGTTTTTACATCTCTGCAAGGGTGTAATTAAATGATGATCAGTATACAAAGGAGGGAAAAAAAGGCAAGTTCAAGCAGGTTCCCCTTGTTGAAAATATTTTCCATCAATGATCAGATGAAGAGCTGTAAAGTTAGAGCAGCACGAGTACATGTTATAAATCTAGAGGCTGCTTGAAGAACAAAGATCACTCATCAATTCAAAATGAATAACAAGGACTGAGTAATGCTGATCAGCAGTGTTGTATAATATTTCCAAAGGTCATCATCATGTAGGAAATAAGAAGACATTTGCTTCTTATGTTACCTTGAACCTAGGATGCGAACATCAGTTAAAGGAAATCTCAATATACCTCTGAAAACACAGTCAAGAGAAAAGACAGTTCAATGATACCTATTAGCAGACACTCTCCGTGCATTCTTCAAACAAATATACAGAGCAATACACAATGATTGAAAGTATATTGAGACCCTGTGTTAAAGAGAACCTCCTTCATGAAAAGCAGATGGTTAGAAAGCACAATGACAGAACCTCCTTCATGAAAAGCAGATGGTTAGGAAGACATTGTTGTGGCCTCTGTTAGAGCACAAAAAGGTATATTTTAAACACCTAATTAGCCTACATTAATTATCAATCTGGAAGTGACCTTTTATTTCAAGAGTGTACTATGTCTGAGGCTGCAATTAACTAAGAGTAATGCTATGAAGATGTAGTAGATAATTCTAAATACAAGAGTAAACGGATGCTTGTAAAGAAATCTAATTACAGTAACATAAATGGAAATGCTCTGAAATCATAACTACATCAATCTACAAAACATCAATCAGGGATACAGTAGCAATAACTCCTTCCCTTAGAAATCGATGCAACTGAAATCACACTGAGGCAAGATAACCAATCTGGGAACTTGGAAGCAGTAACCAATGTCCTCTACAGTTGGTGGTCTTTTTCTTGAAGCAATCAAAATGAAATCAAACTCAAACTACTTGCTGATGAAAATAACTGAAAGGAACTTCCACTAATAACAAAAGATGGAAAAGAACAACAACTCGTAATTCCTATGTGCACTCAGCAAATGTAAACAATCTATCTTCTAATCTGAGTCTATGAATCAGAAATGAACAATAAACAAGAATGGAACAGAAAACATGAATTGAACAGCAATTCTAAACTTAACACAATCAAGCAACTAATCTTAATACTTCAACCCTGTCGACAGCCAATATTACGAAACAATCAATCATAAAGAATCATAAACCAATAGAACAGCAACTAGAATTGAATATAGAACAACAAAGCTTTATAAAGATAGCAAGGTAAATAAACAACGAATACACTTCTTGCAAATGATAAAATAGTAGTGCAGTTCATTAATGCTCACAATGAATCTGTATTCAATCCAATAGAAATCAATCAACTCTGTAATCATAATGAATTTAAACACAACTTCACACAATAGTAAGCAAAGGTTATAAATACAAATATCAGGGTGATTTCACTAGGGCCGGGCCCTAAGCACCAGTGAAACACTGCTGGGCTACTTCAGAACTTGAGAGGTGAAATGAAACACGTCTTTTATATTAATAGAGCATAAAGTATTACAGAGACCGCTCTCTAAAGCCGACAGTCAATAAAACACAATATTACAAAGGAAATGTTTTGAGTACAAGAATATCCCCCCTCCCTTAATCACTAAAGGCGTTGCCTTATATATCAGACCCTGATGGACAAGACGACGAATAAGATGAGGCTTGAACAAAAATCCCTCAGGATCGAAGGATCCTGAGGGATTCGCTTCCCTTCTTTTAGTTATCACATGGTTTACTTTGACCAAAGCTGAGCTGTCCCCTGCCTTTTCTTAGCAATGCGTTCGGATTTCCTTGTCTTTGGTAGGATTTGGTCTAACGCTGGAGGAACAGCAGTTGCATTCATCTCAGCCTCGCCTTTGGTATAGCTGTTCACTTCATCGAATTCCTATTTTTATCAACAAAAAGAAATCTTTAGTCATATTTTTACAATAAACATACATCTTTCCAATTCTACCATAATTCTTATAATAAATCACCTTTTTAAGGTAAAAAGGATTATGTCTATAGTAAAAGAATGAGAAAATACACAGTGATTTCATACCTTTTCCACTGCTCAACATACCCCCCTTCTTAATATTTTTCATGTCCTCATGAAAACTATAGTTCACATGCAGAGCAGTTAAAGAATAAGCTGGATAAGGTTTTTCATCAAAAGGCCTAAAACCATGCAGTGCATCTAATGCTTCGAAAACATGCTCTGTCTGTCCTTCGGGTAGTTCATAAATGGCTTTGTAGTCTGTAGAAAGATACCATGCAATGGGCCTTCGAAACCTACACCCTAGCTAGAATGGTCCTTCTTTCAAAATGAGATTACTATAGGAAACCAAGCGATTTGCAGCTAGCCCAAAGTTTTTGTAGTTAAATGGTTCTCTATTTTGCACATTTCAATTGGAAATTCCCCATTGGTCCTTAGCCGCTATGTGAACCTGGTTTCTAATAGATAAGAAATAATCTATCCCATTCAAGATAACCGATTTATGGACAGGCCCCAATGTTTGGATAACACCTTCCTTTGTCATCAAATTCTTCTGCCTAGCCCATAGTTGAAATGGGTCCTGAGGTTCACTCCTAACCCAAAAATCTAATTCATTTTCCTACCTTTGAAAAACATTATAGGCTTTAAGCCATTTTAACTTATTAACAGCAAAGAGAATAAACGCCTGGTATTGGATATCACCCACAAAAGGGCTAGGATTTGTCTCACTATCACTTTCCAATATTAGATTCTGCAAATAAAACTCACACAAGAGGCGTTGTACCTTTACCCCATAGAGTTTGTAGCATGTTACAAAGTCATCTATAGTTTTTAGCTCTATAGATTTTGCTGACCTAACTACCTGAATATTTAGTTGTAAATATCTTTCTAATAAAAATAAAGCATAGTTCTTGGCAGGGCATCTATAGGCTAAGACATCAGTGTATAATGAGCAGAGAGTGTCCATTCGATTCTGGGCTAATTTTAATTGATTCATTACCTTTTCAGCCTTTTCCTCTGCCTTTAGACACTTCTCGTGGGCTTCAGCCTCTGCTTCATGGATGGTCTTCATCTTCTACTACAACTCTTGATATCTCCTCCTAGGGACAGTGTCTTCTTCCAACTTTTGCCTTTCCAGTGGAGCCTGTGCCAACTCCTCTTGGAGTCTGGCTAATGTAAGATCACTAAAAGTATTCTGACTAATAGCTTGCATGCTTTCACTTGAAGTGGGTCTCTCTGGAATAGCTTGTGCTGGAGCAGCTGCTTGCTGTTCCATATCTCCATAATTAGGCTCAGCCATAGCTTCTGCAACTTGGGGGTTCATCTTAGCGGCCACTTTCCTCTTTTCCGAAGCTCGCTTGGTGGCTATGCTTCTTCTCTTTGGGGCTCGCTTGGGCATTTGTTTCATTCTAAGAACCCTAATGGTTTGTTTGAGTTTTTCCATGAGTCTGTGAAGCTTCATTCGTTCCCTCTAAAGCTTTTCAATCTCAGTTACTTTCTTCCTTTTTCTTAATGGAACGGTTGTTCCTTTTTCTGGACCTTTTTGCTCAACAGGGTTTTGGTCCTCATCAGTCGCGCCTTCAGTTGGGCTCTCTTCTCTATTTTCTTCTTGGGGTTCTTCTTTAATATTCATATGCCCTTGGCTAAATTCTTCAGGAATTATACCCTCAACTAACTCTGCAATCCCTTGAGAAATTTCAGGTTGGGATATTGCTTCGTTGTTCTCCTTTTCTTGTTCATTCTTTTTAGGGGAAGCAACCCTAGCTGACTCTATTCCTTCGTTAGGGTTTGTTGTTTCATCTAGCATTTCTTCAGCTGTTTCTTTGTCGACAGCAGAGTGCTCCAGCAACTAATTAATATCAATGTTAAGGTCCAAAGGGCTATGAGGCTGCCCATAGTCACTCATATTGGCCAAAATTTGGGCCAATTGGTCTTCCCGTAAAGGGCTTCGTGGTGAACTTACAGTAGTATTTTTGGGAGGCTCTGTTCCTTCTCTTTCACTGCTATGATTATATTCATCCTCCTCACAGGTATGATAGCTTCCTTCTTCCTCATCTGAATATCGAATTTCTCCCTCAATTTCCTCTTCTTCATTATTTCCTTCTTCTGCACTGGTTTGTTTCTCACCACTGGTGTGGTGGCTCATTTCTTCTTCATCTGAGTAGCGAATTTCTCCCTCAATTTCCTCTTTTTCATCTGTACGAGGGCTTTCTCCTTCTAATTTTGGAGGTTGTTCATCCTCCGAGCTGGGCAATTCCAAGGGCTAGCTACTACTACCCGGAAGTCCTTCTATCATTCCCCTACTTCGTTTTGGATGAAGGGACTGTTTGCGAATTGATGGCTCAACTACTGAGCTAGCCATTCTCTTCTATTTTGGGATAGGTAAGGCTAGCCCTCCATCAATGGAGAATATCAAATCTTCCCAGCTGGTCTGTTGTTGGGCGAGACTACGACTCACTATTAATCTGATTAGGCAATGGTGGCTAACCACCATGTCTGTGTGTTGAGATTTTCTTATACTACGGGCAATATCATGCAGTAAGGAATTTTAAAATGTAGGCAAATTTATAGTGCATTTCTATTTTAATACAGCCAGTAACTTAAGGTGGCGAGGTCTTACCATGTCTTTCCTTCCGTCGCATGTTATATAGGCCTACACTATCTTGGCCAATTCCGTCCATGGTTCTCCCAATGATGCTGGCTGAACTCCTTTGCCTTTGACGGCCAATTTCTATCCATCATCCTGAAAAATCTTCATGGCTTCTCGAAGCCTGACCTTCTTCTGAGTCCATATAGTTCCTTGCGCTAGAATGCCAGACACCTTTGCAATTATTTCATCGGATACAACTATCTGTCTTCCTCTAACCACGGAGTATCCTTCCTGCCAGTTCTATAAAAACTCGTTGGCCACTGTTTCATGGGGTTGTTGCATCCTCGTGAGATATGTAATCCATCCCAATTTTTCCAAAATATCTCGTGCAACATCAGAAACAACTATCACATGCGGCTCACTAGGAATTGGTCATCCTCCCATCGTCTTTGCACACTGTTACTTTTTTCCAAACACACAGTGATTGTAATGGAACAGCACAGCACGGTGAATTGGAATAATGTCGTTAAGTTTTTGTTATTCCATAGAATTTAGGGATTTGATTCACATACAGGTAAAGAAATATCGAAATTTTGTCTGCATGCAGACATCTGCGCCCCCCCGGAAGGATGATAAGTCGTCCTCAACTGTCAATTAAGAGAGCCAAGTGTTGCAAAGCAGTTGTACAGCAGGAAAAAGCAGGCATAATCATGATACAATCAATCAAATGATAGCTTTTACTGAAATCAATGTGTGTGATAAATCATAAATAGATATAGAAACGTTTTGTAATGATTAAAAGATAAGGAGAAGGGATAGCTTAAGATAAACATAAGTACATATGCGTTTATTACCCACTCAAACTAATGTGATCGATTTATAATGATTTTCATGTATAATAGGTTCGAAATCAAAGGTTAGGGACTCATACTTTCATTTGATATTTAAATAGAGATATTGGAAAAAGGGTTTAATATTACTATTGATGTGTATAAATGTGACTCCAATACCATCAGCAGAGCTCTGTTGCCCACAGGTGTCCATAACCTTGACAAAGTTTCTTTCTCACCCTTGGGACCATTGTCCTTTATTTATGCTGAGGAATTTCTTGTTAAATGTCATAACAGAGGCCATTGTGCTAGCGTGGTGACCAAATAAATCACAATGCCATTCACTAGGAAGAAGTGAAAAGTGGGCAGGTCGGCTCGTGATGAGACCTCCTGTTCCAAGGACTTCTTAATTTTGCAATTGTCCATTGGACCATGTCCCTAGTTCGGTGGCCATGATGGGAATGCCACTTCAATTGCTTCCTTATGATCATGGTAGGCTGGCTCTTGATGAGACCCCCGATCCTCCATCTGCCAAATCATAAAATTATTAGTGAAATATGTAAATATTTTTCTTTTTCATATAGCACTTCCTACTTATATATAAAGGATGGCTCAGCACTCTTTAAGAGTAGGGATGGTGGAAGAAGTCTTAACATCTCAATAGAAAATAATATGCCCTTATTCCTACTCTATAAGTAAAAACCAAAGAAAGTTATAAAATATGGGAAAGAAGCAACATGATAAGGATAATCGATCATATTAATTCAATGGTAGTAAGACAACAAAGTCATGTTATTGATTATGTCCCTTTTTCCTTTTACTTATCATTACCAAACAATTTTCTTAAAAATGACGATTTCTTTTGATTTTCTGATTACAGTAAGTTTTAATTTTTATGATTGTATATGAATAATATGTTTTCCTTTAGAAGAGTCATCAGAAGTCCTCAAAATGCTGATCTAAAACAAAAAAAACAATCCACTCAAAAGGTGTTGTTCCTTTAAAAGGAACAACAGAAACAATCTGTGGAAATGATGTTCCTTCCGAAAGGAACAACAAAAAGAATCTGCGAAACTGATGCTCCTTCCGAAAGGAACAGCAAAGAGAATCTGTGAAATTGTTGTTCCTTTCGAAAGGAACATCAAAAAAATCTGTGAAACATCGAAAACAAACAACACAAATGTTGTTCCTTTCAAAAGGAACAGCGAAAACACTCTCAGTAAAATTGTTGTTCCTTTCGAAAGGAACAACAAAAATGTTGTTCCTTTGGAAAGGAACAGCAAAAAATCAAAATAAAAGAAATAAACAGAGTTTCGAAAAAAACAGAATTCCATGAAACAAACAATTAAAATAAATGAACAATCTTTATGTACAAATTTAAAGAAAATAAATGATTTAATAAATGGGTGTCGAGGAGGAGTTATTCCCTTCAGCCAGAATTTTCATGGTCAAATATTCCCGTAACTGTTGGTAAAATGATTCTTGAGTAAGAGGTTTATGATACAATCGTACTCGATGACCGTTTACCCTGAAGGAATGTCTAGATCCATCAATGGTGGCTAATGTAATAGTTCCATTGTCATGTACTTTTTGTATTTCGTAAGGTCCGAGCCATCATGTCTGGAGTTTCCCTGGAAAATCCTGAAACCTAGAATCATATAGGAGTGCCCAGTCTCCTTCGTGGAAGATATTTTCTTTAATAAGGGCATCATGCCATTTTTCTCTCTGTTGTTGAATTAACGTTGTGTGCTGAAGAGCAGAGAGCCTAATTTCATCTAACTCATTAATTTGTTGCAGTCTTTTGGCCTGGGCTTCATTTAAATCTAGACCCACCTTTTGGGCTGTTCTTAATGTCTGAATTTCAAACTCGATTGCAAAGATGGGCTCTTTTCCAAATACCAATTGATACAGTGAATATCCCATAGTGGCTCTCCATGTTTTTTGGTATGCCCATAATGCTTCTGGAAATCTATAGGCCCAATGACGTCTGTGTGAGGAAACGGTTTTTGTTAATATAGATTCAATCACTTTGTTCGCGCTCTCTACTTGGCCATTTTCCTGTGGGTGGTATGGGGTTGTAATCTTGTGCTGAATGTGGTAATTTTGTAGTGTTTCATCTATTTTATTACCTATAAACTACGGTCCTCCATCTGTGATTATGTCCCTTGGGAGGCGATATCACACAAATATTTGGAAAATAAATTGTATTACGAAGTCCTCTGTGGCTTTTGAAAGTGCCTCTGCTTCAAACCATTTAGTGACATACTTGGTTGCAACTAGGATGTATGTTTTTTGGTTTTATGGGGGGCTAATAGGGCCAACGAAATTGAGCACCCAGCGTTCAAATGGTTCAATTACTAGTTGAGGGTTCAAAGGCATTTCATCAAACTGCCCGGGGCAACCTGCCCTTTGGCAACTATCACAGGCCTGCACAAATTTTTTGGCATATTTAAAGATGGTAGGCCAATAATAGCCTGTTCGTAAAACCTTATGGGCAGTTCTACGATCTGCAAAATGTCTGCCACACGGCCCATCATGGCATGCTTTCAAAATATCAAATACCTCGTCCTCCCAGATGCATCTACTTATTTGCATATCTGCCCCTGTGTGAAATAGGTAGCCCCCAATCCAAGAGAATCGGGTACTACGTTGTATTATCTGCTTTCGTTCATTAAGGGGTAGATGTTTAGGTACTTTACCTATTGCCAAATAATTTGCTATATTAGCATACCATGGGGTTCTGACAGTAACAGCGAATAGATGTTCATCTGGGAAGTGGTCTTCCACTGCTTTTGTATCTGTTGGCTTTGGCATTCTTGACAAAAAATCAGCTACAGGGTTCTCTTTTCCAGGTCGATCTTTGATTGTAATGTCGAATTTCTGCAATAAAATCAACCATATTGTCACTCTTCCATTTGTAATAGGTTTATTTGCTAATAATTTAATGGCAAAGTGATCAGTATATAATACTACGGGATACCTAGTTATATAATGTCTAAACTTATTTACAACATGTACTACAGCTAAAACTTCCTTCTCAGTCACAGTATAATTTAATTCAACAGGGGATATATATTTTTTTAATATAATAGATTTCATATGGTTTCTTGTCTTCCTCCTGCCCAAGTACTGCTCCAATTGCTGTGTCTGAGGCATCGGATGAAATTTGGAATGGCAAATTCCAATTTGGGCCCCTCAGCACTAGGGTTGTTGAAACAAGCTTTTTCAGGTCGTTGAAGGCATTGTCACATTTATCTATCCCAATAAAATCAACATTTCCAGTTAGTGCATATAAAGGTGCAGCTATTCAAAAATAATGTTCTATAAATATACTATAATAACCAGAAAATCCAAGAAAGCTATGTACCTCTGTTTGTGTGGTGGGTGTGGGTATTAACAAAATTATCTGAATTTTAGCTGGGTCCACCTGAATTCCAGCTACTGAAATATAGTTCCCTAAGATAACTCCTTCGGTCATCATCATATGACACTTTTCATGGCTTAAACAAAGCCTAGTGTCAATACATCTTTGCAACACCTTTTCTAAATTTTCCAATGCTGGCTCAAAATCATCCCCATAAGGTGTGAAGTCATCCATATATACTTGGAGCCCTTCATTTATTAATTCTGCAAAGATGCTAAGAATGGCCCTTTGGAATGTAGCAGGGGCATTGCATATGCCAAAGGGTAAGACTCGGTAGGCAAATGTCCCCCATGGACAGGTAAAATTATTTTTGTCTTGGTCTTCAGGGGAAATCTAGATTTAATTGTACCCACTGAAGCCATTGAGGAAGGAAAAGAATTTCTTTCGTGCCAATGTGTCTAATACCTGGTCAATGAAAGGAAGGGGAAAGTGGTCTTTCTGGGTGGCCTTGTTAAGTTCACGGTAATCTACACATATTCTCCACTTTCCGTTCTTCTTTGGTACCACTACTAATGGAGAGACCCACTTGCTATTAGATATTGGGTAGATGAAATTAACATCCAATAGCTTTTGTAATTCAGCTTTCACAATATCTTTATGATGAGGGTTTATTCTTCTTTGGGGTTGGCGAATGGGTCTGGCATCTTTTTCAATATAGATGTGGTGTGTACACAATTGGGAGTCAATTCCTTTCATGTCTGGGTAATCCCATGCAAAGGCCTCTTTGTATTTCTGCAATAGTTGGACCAAATTCTCTTCTTGTTCAGCAGTCAGATTTTTGTTAATGTTTAGAGCTTTTCCCGGCTCAATTTCTACAATCTTACTATTGTACACAGAAGTAGTAGGTATTACTTGATCAAGAATTTCTTTCAGAGGATATTCTTCTTCTTTATGGTCAAATGCTGCCTTGATCATGTGACATTGTAGATGGGATCTTATTTGTGGTTTATTAATAAAATTATTGATGATATCATCCTCTGTTTGATCTTTAAAATCAAGAGAATTTTCTATAGTTATAGGTGATCTCATATTTTCCATAAGATATGATACAGGTTGTTTTCTTGTTTTGATTATTGATAGGCTTGGTTGGGCTGGGGGATATAAGGCTAAATTCTTGACATAGTTTCCCCTTTTTATTGTCATGTTGCCTTGTCGGCATCCAATATAAGCATCAGAAGTTGCCAACCAAGGTCTACCTAGGATTAACGGGTGTCCATCTAGTCGGTTCTTTGGATTGATAACCAATAAGTCAGCAGGGTATTCCTAGGAATCTAAAATGACAATACATCTTGTAGTGTACCTTCTGGTTTGACTACCGATCGGTCAGCCAACTCCAATAAGGTTGTTGTTGGTTCTAACGATGTAATGCCAAGTTTTTTACAGGTAGTGGTTGTTAAGATATTGATTGCTGCTCCCAAATCAACTAAGGAATTTGGGAATGATTGCCCATTGATTTGCACTGTCACTAGAGGATTTCCTGGGTCTTCATATTTGATAGGTGTTTCCATTCCTGATAATAAGTCAGATAAAGTACCGACTATTTGGACAGTTGGATTGGTGGTTGTTCTCCTCTTTGGCTTATGCATAATTCCTTAATGGTTTTTGCATATATAGGGATGTCTTTGATAGCTTGGAGGAGAGGGATTTTTATACACAAATTTTTTAATTCTCCCAGAAGATCAAAATAGAGATGTTCTAATGGGCGTGGTATGATTAATTGTTCTGGGAATGGTGGAGAGGAAGTTGTTACTTTTTTTTTATTTTGTTGTTAAACCTCCTTCTCTTTTTGTAATGTTTGTTCTACAAGTAACGGATCTTCAATATGAACATTATTTTTTCTCTCTATTTCTACTATGTGCCCAGACCTTAATTGGAGGTCATTACACTCCCTTAGTTCAGTTTCTAATTCTGGGGGTTCCATTATTTGGACATACTAAACTGGCTTGTTGTTTGGGTTTGGGTTGGGCTGGGCTGGGAGTTGTGGTCTTAAGTTGGTCTGGGGGTTTGTATAGGGAGCTGGTAGTGTAGGTTGAGAGAGAGGTATTGTTCCAGCTGGCTAATTTTTAGGTCTTTTCCAGTTTGACTGTCAAGCCTGACACTGCGAAGTAGAGGGGGACCATTGTGTTGGATAAGTATTGTTTTTCCAAAATGGTGGGCAGAAAGGAAAACTTGGCCAATTAGTTTGATTTGTTTTGTTTGGCCATGATGATGTAGGGAATGGCTGTTGTGACCAATTGGGGAAGGTGGTTGATTTTTCCACATTCCATTATATTGCTGAGCATTGTATTGAGGAGGATGAAAAGAAGAAAATGGATCAGTTGGCATACCTGATTGTCGTTGCTGCCATTGTCAGTGCTGATTAAGTAGACATACCACTTCTGATTCTTCTTCTGCCTCCTTATAAACTGCTTTTAGGCCAGGAAGCGAGGGACATCCTTCTGTAGGGTGATATTTCATGAAAATGGCGCAAACTTTGATTACATCCAGCGGGCACTCTTTATGGTTGTGTTTCTTCCTGCATCTAGGACAGAATATCGCCAAATTTTGCTATGCTTCTACTTGCTTTTGTTTGGCTTGCATAGTGTCGAACTACATTGTTAGAGTCCCAAGTATATCTGTCTTAAAATCTTCTAGTAGGTTTCCAATCTCTGCATGAGTTACACCTTCATTAGAGTTCTTGTTATCTCTTGTAATCATATCACGTTCTGCTAATTTTAGCCTTGTGTTGCCCCTCGAACTCTTGATACACAAGTCAATGATGTTAGCATAGCTTTCCTGATATATATCACCTTTTTCCATAATATTCAATGTTTCAACCCATTGATCTTTCATTCCCCTAATTAATGTAGTTTTCAGCGCATTATCAGGTAAGGGTAAAGATGCATAAGGAGATATCTGAAGATTGTATTGAAAACGTTCCACATATTCTTCCAAGGTTTAATTTTGTTTTGCTGTCATTTGGAATATTTCATCTTTTAGTTCCCAAGACCTACAATAATCTCGATATTTCTTTTAAAATGCAGCTTTCATATGATCCAAATCAGTTATGACACCCCCACCTAACCCCATAAACCATCGTAAGGCTGCTCCTTTTAATGTAGAAGGAAATAGTTTTAATTTTTGGGGATCGGTGGTATAATCATACCCCTTGCACAACACATTGAATTCAAATAAAAATGCATCTGGATCTTCTGATGTTAGGCCATGAAATGTGGGAATATGTTGAAGGGGAATGGCTTTCATAGGTGCATTAACTGTAGTATCTACTATAGGATATTGCAGTGTAGAGGTTTGCTGGGGGGTTTGTTGGTTCTGATTTTGGTTCTAGGCCATTTGGTCAAAGATGTGCCAATATACTTCTAGGATTTCAAGGGAATTCTTAGGCTCACTAGAAGGAGTGGGAATGGTCTTGATAGCACTTCCCTGATCTGGAACAATAAGTATTCCTTGTTGTCCTACTATTTGAGGTGATTCAGGACCTTGGTTTTGAACGAGTTTAACAGCACTTCCCTTATCTGGACTGCTCACTGTTTGGACTATTTGAAGAGGAGAATTTGGTTCTTCTGCTTATCTTTTTTCCCCTTCTCCTTCATGGATATTACTAGAGTTCCCTTCTTGAAGAGAAATTAGGCAGGGATTCTCAATTTCTTGGGAATCTTGCTCAATTCCCATTGTTTGACTATGTATCTCAGCAAAGGCTTCAGATGGTGACTCTATAGCCTGAAGGGAACTAGTAGGTTGTCCACAGATAACTTTCCTAGGTCCTACCTACGACTAAGATTTAGTCATTTTAAGGATTTCGTCAATAAAAGTTGTTCGCCCAAGGGTCATTGGTCCCTTAGGTTTTTCAGGTTTAGGAGGAATTTTGCTTTGCTTAGCTTGTTTATCCATTCAAGAAAACAATCCTTCATTCCTACCTAAAGAAATAAGCTTACCTGATTCTGCTGTGAAACGGGCTATGAGAAATTATGTTCCTTGCCCAGTGCGTAGGTTCTTACCTACCATCTTTAATACCCAATTCTTCGCAAGCAGAAGAAAATCAATTTTGCATCACTCTTTCAAAATGGCATACACTCTCCCTAGCAACAATGCCAAAATGTTGGAGCATAAAAAGGTATCTTTTAAACACCTAATTACCCTACGTTAATTATCAATCTGAGAGCGACTTTTTATTTCAAGAGTGTACTCTGTCTGAGGCTACAATTAACCAAGAGTAATGCTATGAAGATGTAGTACAGAATTCTAAATACAAGAGTAAATGGATGATTGTAAAGAAATCTAATTACAGTAACATAAATGGAAATTCTCTGAAATCTTAACTACATCAATCTACAAAACATCGATCAGGGATACAGTAGCAATAACTCCTTCCCTTAGAAATAGATGCAACTGAAATCACACTGAGGCAAGATAACCAATCTAGGAAATTGGAAGTAGTAACCAATGTCCTCTACAGTTGGTGGTCTTGTTCTTGAAGCAATCAAAATGAAATCAAACTCAAACTACTTGTTTATGAAAATAACTGAAAGGAACTTCCACTAATAACAAAAGTTGGAAAATAACAACAACTCGTAATTCCTATCCGCACTCAGCAATTGTAAACAATATATCTACTAATCTGAGTCTATGAATCAGAAATGAACAATAAACAAGAATGGAACATCAAACATGAATTGAACAGCAATTCTAAACTTAACGCAATCAGGAAACTAATCTTAATACTTCAACCCTGTCGACAGCCAATATTACGAAACAATCAATCATAAAGAATCATAAACCAATAGAACAGCAACTAGAATTGAATATAGAACAACAAAGCTTTATAAAGATAGCAATGTAAATAAACAATGAATACACTTCTTGCAAATGATAAAATAGTAGTGCAGTTCGTTAATGCTCACAATGAATCTGTATTCAATCCAACAGCAATCAATCAACTCTGTAATCGTAATGAATTTAAACACAACTTCACACAACAGTAAGCAAAGGTTAGAAATACAAACAGTAGGGTGATTTCACCAGAGCCGGGCCGTAAGCACCAGTGAAACACTGCTGGGCTACTTCAAAACTTGAGAGGTGAAATGAAATGCGTCTTTTATATTAATCGAGCATAAATTATTACAGAGACCACTCTCTAAATCTAAGAGTCAATAAAACACAATATTACAAAGGAAATGTTTTGAGTACAAGAATCTCCCCCCTCCCTTAATCACTAAAGGCGTTGCCTTATATATTAGACCCTGACGGACAAGATGAGGCTTGAACAGCGATCCCTCATGATCGAATGATCCTGAGGGATTCGCTTCCCTTCTTTTAGTTATCACATGGTTTACTTTGACCGAATCCGAGCTGTCCCCTGTCTTTTCTTAGCGATGCGTGTGAATTTCCTTATCTTTGGCAGGATTTGGTCTAACGCTGGAGGAACAGTAGTTGCATTCATCTCAGTCTCGCCTTTGGTATAGCTATTCACTTCGTCTAATTCCTGTTTTTATCAACAAAAAGCAATATTTACTCATATTTTTACAATAAACATACATCTTTCCAATTCTACCATAATTATTATAATAAATCACCTTTCTAAGGTAAAAAGGATTATGTCTATAGTAAAAGAATGAGAAAATACACAGTGATTTCATACCTTTTCCACTGCTCAACAGCCTCCTTCACAAACAAGCAGGGGGCCAACATGTTCTTAAGTGATTTCAGAAGCTATTGTGCACCACCTCCTCCAAGGATGAAAATAGGATGTATAGCAGCACTAAATCTATGTTTGGATAAAGTTTTCTTTTGGAAAGACTAGTTGAGGAATAATTGTGGAGCAAATGAAAGTTTATAGGTTGAAGGCCTGTGTTACAGCATCAGCGAAACAGTGACATAATGGTGCTAAAAACCTCGGCTCTTATTTTTATGAAGAGCCTCCTTCAAAATATAATACGAGGATGGAATCTTTAGCTAAGAGCAGCCTCATATGAATGGCCAAGAAGGTGGACCAAGCCCTATTTAAATTGACTTCTGTAAAGTGACATGAAGCAACATCTCACCTAGATCATGTATATGAAAAGGGGAATTCTTATTTTTTTTTAAATCACTTATGGTTATAGAATTAATTCCTCCAAGTGATGAATGAAGGGAGAGCGCCAAAGGTTACTTCCAGCTCAGTCAAAGGACAGAGGGCACATTGTAAGAGAGTGAAACTTTCACTGTTTGTAGACCTCCTTCACAAAAAAACAAAGGATCAGCTCTCCAAAAAGATTTGCACCATGAAACAGCTCATTAAAAGGGTTAAAAGATGTGATGAATCCATATTTCACTTTCAGTCAAAGGGTGCCTCCATAAAATGATAAAATACAAAGTTTTAAAAGACACGGGAAATTTACATTTTGAAATATTTTTAATCAGAGGATAAAGACCTTCATCACTTTGGATACATAAGGGTTTCGAAGGCTGTAGTGTTAGTATTTTTATAAGGCTCTTCAAAAAGATACAGGGTCACAATTTTGAAATCAATGAGGCTTTATGGTTTACAAAACCTCCATCAGCAGAAAAGTAGAAGGCCTCATGATAGGTCTGAAGATTCATTGAAAAGGCTGCAACAGTGTTTTTTGAGATGACCTCATTTGTAGAAAAATCAAAAAATAGCACAATTTTATAAATTCCCTTTCATCACAAATGTTGTGACAAAAAAAGTGTTAAAACAAATCATCAAGGTTAAAAGTTTTTGCAGTGGCAACAGAGCTAAAGGGCATCAGCACTTTTTCAAAAGTCTTCGTTCAAAAATCCAAAACAAAGATTATGCTCCAAACCCCTCACCACTATGCACAAAGTCATTTGTTTTTTTAAAACAAAGGCAAAAGGAGTGTTTTAATTTTCAAATAAACAAGGAGGAAACAAGGCTTTGTCAAACTCTCATTGAGTATAAAGGAGCTCGATCAAACTTCATAACTCTCATTTATCATTTGGAAAACCAAGTCATGGAGAAAAAAGTGTTTTTTGAAGAGAATTTGGGCTTGAGTTTATGTGCGGCACGCCTGTGTAAACGCGCGGTGCACCTGTAGGCAGTTACAGTGTATTTTTGTGAAGGGCGCAGTGCGCCTGTAGACGTGTGCGACACGCCTATGTCCGGGGCCCAGGGCCGACCCAACTACTTCAGCGTGGTGCGTTTATGCCCATTCAGAGCCCGCCCAGCAATCAATTTTGAACGCAGTTTCTACCAGTTAGGGACAATACTCAAAAAGGCATCAAATGTGTTGAAGACCAGATTTTCACACAAAAAACTCATTTTTTCAAAGGTATTTATGTCTCTTGGCCTAGTTTTGATTTGAGGAAAGGTTTGAAGATCATAGCTCTAAAGGAGAAAAGCAGTAATTCTAAGAGGGACTAAAGGTCTGTTTGTTTTCAAAGATTTGTTTATCAAACAAAGGCAAAACATTGTGTGCTAAAGAACTGATCTTCATCAAAGACATTGTTTGCCAACCTAGGAAAGAAAGATAGTGATTTCTCAAAAGCTGAAAATATAATCATTTTCAAAGAGCAGCTTGTTTGTCTAAAATCCACAGAGGAAATAGTGATAAAGGAGGAAATATTTGTTTTGAATTTGAAAGAATTTTATTGCTGTAAGTGGTTGAAAATAGCACAGTCTTCAAGGAGAAAAGAGTTTTGGTGCCCATAGCAAAGGATAGAAAACAGTTATCATTAAAGGGTCAGTAATATTTCAAGAGGGAAAAAACATTGTTGTTTTCAAAGTAGCCTATCTGCTCAAAAATCAAAGAGAAACAGTGATCATTAAAGAGAAAACTGAGTTTGTGTAGAGGGTCTTTAAATCAATTTAAAGGAGTCTCTTAAAGCAGTAATTTCAAAGCGCACCATGTGTATCAAAACCACAGAGAAACAGTAATTATGAAGGAAGACAGTGATTGGGGAAAAGAGTTTTATCAGTTTGACAAGAGGTTTGCTCAGCTCTTAAAAAAATGATTTCAAAGAAGCAGTGATTGAGGGGAAGGAGTTTTTGTGTCAAAAACAGCAGGGAACTTGTCTTTATAAGCCTCAAAGAAGGGAATTTGCTTTCACTTATCAAAAAATTGTTTTCCAACTAAGGACAAATTCAATCTTGCAAGGAAGAAAGGTTTTTTGGTAGAGGACCTATTTCAGTGATCATTTGAACAATTTGCCTTGGTAAATCAATGAAGGGTATCAGAAGCAAAAATGCCTCCAAAGAAGGATAGCAGGAGTGGGTATCACAATAGGTATGAACCTATTACAACTCAAGAGGTGAATGAATCTCCTTCAATACTCTTCAATTTTCATGAACTAGGATGCTTGGAATTTAGCCAAAAAGTCCAAGAAGTGAAAAGTCACCTTCCTTTGACACATTTGTTTGCTTTAAGGCTGCAAGGGAAGCATGTCCATCTAGCAGGTCTAGATTTCAAACTCTCTCCTAGGGCTATCTCCAAAGCTACCAAGATCCCCTATATCGGAGAAAAGTGGTTCAAGCAAACATACCTAGATCTGAATCACTACAAACCCTTCTTAAAACCAGACCATCGAGATGCTTGCCAAGCTATTTTCCCTTTTTCCCACTTGTTGACCAGCTATGACCCTCTCATGAAAATCATCATGAAGTATTTCACATGTGAAGGGAGGTTTTCCCGGATTTATGCTTATCACATCAGGTTTCTTATGCACTTCACAAGAACTCAATTACTGAACCTACATTTCTTCCTCTATAGAAGCATTGACAATATGGCCTCTACTGTCCAAAAGAAGCCCTCCGCTCAACAACAAGCTTGTCTATTTCATCATTCCCTTATCAAGATCATCATCCTCCATCAACTTGAGAAAAAGGGAGTTTCTTGGGACTCTTTCATCTCCCATCCCGATTTTTCCATTGCATCTTCATCTCATGCACCTTCCTCACCATCCACTCATCATGTTTCTCCTTATTCTAGTAAATCCACTCCTAAAAGCCAAAAATCTCCTATGATTGAGAGTGAAGAAGAGAAGAGGAAAACTAGTAGTGAAGAAAGGCAAAGTGAGAAGAGGCAAACTAGTAGTGAAGAAAGAGAAAGTGACAAGAGGCAAACTAGTGATAAAGAAGGAAAAAGTGAAGAATCTAAGCATGACAGTGAGCATAAACAAGGTGATGATGAGCATGAACAAATTGATGGCAAGCATAGCAGTCATGAAGAGGAACATGATGGCAGCCAACATAGCAGTAAGCATGAGGGTGATGAAGGGAAAAGCAGTGAAGGAAAAAAAAACAGCAGTCATGAAGAAAGCAGGGACATAGATGAACAAGACAGTCCTCAAGATGACAAACAAAGTGGCAGCCAAAACAGTGTTGATGAGGGTCATGACAGTCCTCAAAAAGAAACTTATGATGAGAAACAAGACAGCCCTCAAACAAGTAATGATGATGACAATCAAACACCACACAGTGAGCATTCCAAAGAGGGCAGCATGGAGCAAAAGGACCAAATCAGTGACCATGAGCATAGCAGTGATAAAGACAAACAAGGAAATCTTCAAACAGAAGAAAACAGTGACAAAGATGATGATGGAAGTAGCAAGGTAAAAGACCAAGGTGAGCAAGTGAAAATAGGTAAACCTCCTTCCTCTTCTCCTCCACACAGCCAAGAGCATGTGCTAGCTTCCTCTCCTAGGCAAGGGGCCATGACTCTTCCTCCAAAAGTGGCGAAGCCTAGAAACACTAGATCAGCAAAGAAGAAGACCACTCCAGCAGTGACTAGCAATATCACAAGAGCACTAAGAAGTAGAGGCAAACTCCCTAAAAAGAGCATTGTTGAATTTCCAAATAGGAAGAGGACCAATAAGCCTATCCAAGGTAAGGGGCAAGAAAAAGAGGAGAGTAGTCATGAAAAGGAAAGGGAATTTGATATCATACAGATAGATAGTGATGATAGTGATAATGAAGCTAGAATCCTTGAGGCTCTTTTGTGAAACAGAGAAGACCAAATTCATGATCTACAAGCTGATCTAGAAAGCTCAAAGGACTTCATACATGTTCTACATATGAAAAACAAACAAATGAGTGGTCAAATGGCATTTTTTGAGGCCCGGGCTTTCAATTACCAAAGGGAAGCCTCCAAAGCACAAGTCAAGCTTGAAGAGATTATGGTTAAATTCAATGATACTGAAGAAGAAGAGCAACCAATGAGAAAGAGGCCTAGGACTATGGGTCTCAAGAGAGCTTTGGAGAAAAAGAAAGAAGAAGAGGCAGCCCTTGTCCGATCATATCCTCTAACTTATTTGCTCACCCAAGAAATAGAAAATGACAAAGAATCATGGCTTGAAAGGGCCAATAAGCATTTGGAGGATAAATTAGAGAAAGATAACAGAGACTTGAGCCTACAAAAGAAGATGATCGGGCACTACAAAAAGCTAAATCAATTTTCCCAAAAGAAATGGAAGGTTGCACAAGAAAAACTCAAAACTGCCCAAATAAGGCACCTGGTAGAAAAAGTGGAGAAAGGCACATCAGTGCTCAAAATCTTGGCCTCAGCTTCCTTACATGTTTCTAAGAACCCATGAGGGGCTTGCTCGCCAAAATTGAGCAAATTTTGACAAGATTTTGTTTTTTGACATTTTTGGGCCTAATTGCATAAATTCATGGGCACCGCCATTTCTTCTTGGAGCATATTCGGCTGTTGAGAGTGGTATCATTGGATGCATTAAATTCAAGGGCATATACTCATAAAATTTTAGATCCATAGGATGTGTTTTGATCCCCCAAAGAGGCGAAAAACAGTGATTTTTTTACTTTCTGCCTCACATATCAGCAAGGGCTACTTTTCTAGTTTTTTTTTACTTACTTCAGTTTTTTACATGCTTCCAGTGATCAGTTTTGGAAAAATCAAGTATTTTCAGAAACTACACATCTAGGGCTTTCCAAAGAGCTATCATGGGCCTCGTTTCGACATTGGAAAGTCCCTCAAAAGTGGTCTGCAAGACAGGCAATTTTCTACTGCTACGTTCCTGTAGCATTTTGGCAAAAGGACAGTTTTCTGAAGTACCTTATGCAAATGTGCGCTAGGACTTTTTTAGCCATTGTCAGTAATGAAAGGTCAATATTTTTTCCTTTTTTAACATTTTATAGATATTTTGAAGATATTTTCTGCCTTGGGCTTTGCAAAGCCTCAAGATCTGAAATTTGTTTTTAGCCTATGAGCTTCTAGTCAGTTTTGTGAAGATTATCTTCTCATTATCCTATATAACTCATGGAGAATCATTGTAATATTGTTGGTTGAAGAGTTGATAAACAAGCTGGACTTTGAAGATTTTAAGAACTTGACTGAGCTTAGAGCAATATATGTTATGATTTTTAATGATCATACTTGTTTTATGGAGTGAATAGCTTGACTTGCTTGCCTTGATGATGGAGAGGATATATGTGCAGGATTCCATGGCTTGGTAAATGGTATTGTGCTTCTTTTCAGTTATGTTTTATTAGTTTTTCACATATGTATTCATGTTTCTTGCCTGTTGTAGGTCAGTAAAGGACATTTTGAGGTATGCGCAAGGAGGCTCATCAAATTTCCTGATTCATTACAGCTTCTATGTTTTCATCTTTCTTGGTCATGTCAAAGGATTCTTAGCTGCCCTTTGGTCCACTAATAACTTGCTATTTAATTCCTTAATGATTAATATGACATGCTATATTGTTTGATTCATGGTATTCCATGCTTACTCATAGTTGTTTAAACCTCATTAATGAAATCTCCTTTGAAGTATTGACTGTCTAGTTTAAATCAGAGAGGTCTTGTTTCGATATTGCCCTCTGCCTATACTTATAGACTTATTTAAAATTTCTCAACAGTTTGAATGTGTTTCTTAGGAGTTTCCTTTCCACATTTTGAGCTGTTGGTTTTTCTTACATGTGTTCTCAACCACTGAAGGTGATTTTCCCAAAGTTAGAGGGTCTTATACTTCTATGCATCACCTGAATGTTTATTTTATGAATCTATCAGTTTGAGTTTGATTCATAGTGATTAATGGTTAGCCCTACCACATGAATACTTGTTGTTTAAACTATTTATGCTTAATATCCCTTTGTCTTGCATAAACTTGATGTTCATTTCACTTCATAAACCACCTGAAATATCCATTCGCTATACTAGTTCGGCCCTTCAGTACACCCTACCCATTGTCTTGACATCCTTGGCTTAATTTTGACCCCATAGCCCAGTTGATCTCATTTTCTTGTTCTATTTTGATCCACTTGATTAGTTTTTCCTCCAAATAACTAAAAAACAAACAAACAAACACACTTAACAACTAGCCTAAAATCTAAACAAACTAAGCGAACAAGCTCACATCCTTCACTTCATTAGAGAGAGCCCTCTCTGAGTCCAGGAAGGCTAGGTCCTAGGGCTCCAAATATTGGTTTTATGTTACTCCGTCATTTGGTCCATCAATCTTTCAAATCGCCACACCTAACATAATGGCGATCACGGTGGGACTTTTCTGAGTTCATATTAATCTGAAACATCTTTCAAGACTCATGGAAAGCCCCTCTTGAACTAAGCACACTATACTATTGAGCCATTTCATCTCCAACCTAACATAATGGCGATCACGGTGGGATTTTTCTCAGTTAGTGAAAAACTAAGTATACCTTAGAACTTCATAAATCCCTTGACTCAATAATATCCAGTGATTATCAGCCACCTCATCACCACACTGCACTAACATAATGGTGATTATGGTGAGACTCTCTGAGTTCATGACTGTCTAGAAAATTGTTGTTGACTCATTATTCCTTCAAATTAAAATCATAAAATCAACTGATAAAGCCATTAGAGTAAACTCTCTTTGTTTCATCACCTTAGCTAAGTGCTGAAAGAAAATTTAGGACACTCTTACAAATCAGACTGCACCTTAAAAACTCAGAAAATAACCTCACAAAAACATTTCTTTTTTAGATTGACTGTTCATATTAGTTTTGGTGGTGGACCATAGACAATATAACCTCAAAAAACCAAAATATATCCACCTGGCGACTCCGCTAGCCTTCAGTAGGCCTTTTTTAAAACTTTTCTAAGCTTCCATAAACTATTATAAGACTGCTTTACAAAAAGCCTTGAAAAGTCTAAGAAGTATTAACCATACACTGAGCTAGTTTGACAAAACTTAGAGAAGACAAGTTGTTGAAAACATTCATAACTTTCAGCCTCTCTAAAAGTTTGAATCTAAAACCTGGCTTCACGAATAATTCATACTAGATCTCATCCGGACCTGAATCCTCCTACTGTAGTTGATGACCCAGAAAATATTTTGTGGCAAAATTCTAAGACTAGTAATTTAAATACCGATAGGAGCCTTCATAGAGCAAGCTCTGTACCTGAAAATATTACATCCTTTCTAGACCAAAATTTTGGCTTGCGCCATACAAGAAATATTTTTAGAACCAAGTCACAACCTAGTTTTGACCATTCCAATCTTGAGCCCTTAGACTTTTAGCAGAGTTCTAGCGGAGAAGCATCTCCTACTACTCCACCTGATTTTTAGCTCCTCCACTACTTTAGCTCTTTCCATCCCAAGTCTACTCAAAATCAGTTTTTCGGTCCAAGCACCTCCAACACTCCCACTCACAACACCACTGTGCAAATCACTTCATCTCACGTACCAAATCCTCCACTTGTAAATTTAACAGTACCACCCATCATGGCAACATGGTATGCACCCCTAGTGTTACCTCAGCCTTTAGCACCTTTGCCAAATGATTATCAGTCTAGGATCCCACACTTCACCGAGGCTGAATCCACTACTGCCCAACAACATGTAGATAGAATGAATGATGCTTTTGATTACATGGAATTAGATGAAGAAACCATCAAAATGAGAATTTTCGACCAAAGCCTAGGAGGCGAAGCTAAAAAATGGTTTAAAGGCTTAGCTCCTCATAGCATACACAATCTTCCATATTTATACCAAAATTTCATAAACAAATGGGAAATCAAGAAAAACCCACTTCAAGTCCTCTCTGAATATAATTCTCTTAAGAGGAACACAGGAGAAAGTGTTCAAGATTATTGTACCAGATTCAACAGTGTCTATAACACTCTCCGACCTAACATGAAACCTCCACCCGACTTAGCTCTAGCGAAATTTTTGGAAGGTTCCGATCTGGATATGACATATCAGCTAAGAGAAAGAGAACCTACAACTCTATAAGAAATGCAAAAGGGGGCTATTAGTGCGGAATAAAACCTTGCTGAAAAGAGGGCCAAGCTGAGATCAAAAAAGAAGGTCACATACCGAGATGAAAACTTTCCCTCTACATCCTCTTCTGATGCCAAAATAGACAACCTAGAAAGAAAAATGGAAAGAATGATAAAAAGAATGATGGAAAGAATAAGTCTCAGTGATAGAACACCTCCTAGGGACAACCAGCCAAACCCACAAACTAGAAACCGGAATCAAAAATTTAGAAGGGACCCACTTCAAGACAAACCAAGAGACAATGATCAGCAAATCAGGCCTCCTTTCCAAGATAATTATCTTGACGAAGGAGAAAGAGACATTGAACATATTGAGGAAAATCATCTAAACCTGATAGGCTCTGATAGTGAGGGTGAGATTTATCTCACGGAAGAAGAACAAGGTTTCTTCTCCTCATACCAAGATGAAACTAACTATGAATATTTTGAAGACCCTGAAATTGGTTTACAAAATGACATAATGGAGGTCCATAGACAATATGATCTCATAAGTAAGAAAAACTAAGAAAACTCGAAGAAAAACAAAGAAAACTTAAAAAAGAAAAATTCAATTTCTGTTGTCAAGAAAACTCTTGAAGCTATTCCTAAAAAACCAGCAGACAATGTTAATGTTATGGCTAAAAAAGCTGATCTAAACAAAGACAAAACTAGAAAATCAAACATCAACTCAAACTATGTCAGCACTTCCACCAAAATTCCTGAAAATACCATCCTGAACAAAGCTCCACATCAAAATCAAAAGGACAGATCAGTAGAGAAGGTAATGGCTGAAAAAATTGATGAAAACATGTCAAAAGCTCAAGTACCTTTCAGTTTCAAAGGGGAAATTGATAAAATCAAAATAAATATGCCCCTAACTAAACTGATAGCTCAAAATTCCTATAAATCTCAGGTTATGAAAATCTTAAACATAGGAAATGATACCAACACCTTGCACTTAGCTTATCACACTCCCGAACTATTATTTGGACCAAAGATAGAAGTAATTATCAAGAAGGAACCACTCCTCCTTTTTACATCATCTTGAATGTACATAACCAGATCCTACATAACGCTATGCTAGATTCCAGTGCCTCTCACAATCTCATGCCTAAAGTGATAATGGACAGATTAGGCTTAGAAATAACCAAACCTTACAAAGACTTGTACTCTTTCAATTCGAGCAGAGTTAAATGTTTGGGCCTAGTCAAAGACCTGTGTGTAAGTCTGGCACAAATCCTAGCTAAACATTTGGTTATGGACATAGTGGTAGCAGACATTTCCCCAAAATATGGGATGCTTTTATCTAGAACCTGGGGGGCTAAACTCTAAGGAAACATTCAGTTAGATATGTCTTATGCTACTATTCCTGTTTTCAACCAACCAAGAAGATTATACCGTGAATCACACATGAAATATATGGTTAGTAGTCAAGAGAAACCAGAAAACATACCTCTTTATTCCATACATTCAAACATGGATTCCTTCATCTTACACCTGCAAGATGACACTGATGAAAACACAAGTGAAACTGAAACCAATTCAAGCATGGTATCACAGCCAGACCAACTTTTTTATGATGAATTTGATACTCAAAACTATCATGACCCTGAACCATTATGTCTTGATGAGAGGGAATTTGATTTTCTAGAAATAGAGATAGATCAGAAAACAAAAAAAATTATACACCCTCAAATAAGTTGCTCAAACCAAGGACAAACATCAACGGTACAATTAGGAACATTTTTCAAAATAGAAGCACTAGAAGACTTACATATTACAAACCTCTTTGGAAATCAAGGGCAGGGGAGTCTGATGTTCTTACCATACTTAAATACTTCACCATCCCAAAAATCTACCTCCCCGAATGAAACCTTAACTATTGCCACAACTGTTAAAGATCCGGGAAGAAGGCCCGATAAACTTGATATGAAGGAATGTGATAGCTGCAGTCCAAAAACACCTGAGCTGATTGAGCTAGCTAAAATTCTGACCTTACACCAAACATTAAGGATTGCTAGAATATGCAAAATTATCCAAGATACTAGTGCATGTCGAGAAAACTATTTTTACACTGCCTTCAATTCAAGAAACAAATTTGACAAAAGGAAATACAAAAATCTTGATCAAACATTAACAATCAAAGACAAGATAGCTGGACATAGGATCTATGTTGATTTTAGAAACACAAATACACACCCTCGAAATAGAAATTATATTTTTCCTAAGCAAGACCATACTATACAAAGCTAGGAGTTTCCAATCATGTGGTTTTGAGTGATAATTTTTTAGGATACCATCGAATAATACCACTTCAAATAGATCAGCTCAAAGACTTCTTCAAATATACTAGTGGCAACTTCAAGTTCAAACCAATCTGTCCAAAACCAATGAACACCGAAGATGCCCTCAGGAAAGCTATTTTCCCGGTTCTGAGTTTCCTTGTCATGATGTACCTTGATGATGTCATCATATGCTTTAAAAATGACAAAGAATATTTGCATTATTTGAAAAAGATGTAAAACAAAAGGAGAAGTGGAGATCAAAGGTATAAAGAAGTACAACAGGAAGACACAGGGTTGTTTAGAGATTCATGCATGAATCCTTATGTTATGCTTACAAGAGAAAATTTTCCAAATTTTTCTTTTCAAGAGCTGAGTGGGCCAAGAGCATCAAGAGACCCTTATGAAGATAAGATGCTCAAGTTTCACTGTTTTCAGGAGTTCTAGTTTTAGATTTTTCAAAGATTGTACATACCATTTCTTGAAGAAATAAATCGAAAAATAGAAAATACAAAAACAATAGAAAAGTAGAAAAAGAGGGTGGTTTGAAAAGCCCCGTGTTCAAAATATAGTCATGCTGAAAGTGCGCAAGTCTAAATGCCATTACTAGTGCTCAAAAGATATCTTGTTCAGTTATCTAGTCTAATCATAATTGAGCATTTTTTAAATTGATTGTTGATAAGTTAGTGAGAGAGATGATAGTCAAATTTTGTAAGCTCGGCTTATCAATAAAAGTAAATTAGGAAAAGAATGCTGGTTCCACACACTCAAAACATAACCAAAGAGAAAAATAGGGATGAAAAACAATTTGTATATCTTAGCCCTGATTTTTCTAAATTTCATCTTGTACATAAATAATGTTTGTGTGCAGCTTGTTTTTATGCCACAAACGCATGACAAATCAGATTGTCTAATCCTGATTTGATCATTTTTTCAATTTCATGCTTTAGACTAGAGAATGAAATCCTGTCAAACATCTTAATCTTGACAGTCAATCGTAGTATAAGTAGAGAAACAAAAGAGTTCATCAGTTTAATCTGAACTCCTGAAAGATATAATTATAGCATTAGATAGTTTTTCTTTTTTCAAAAAAAAAAAAACATATCATGTCAAATGGTTTCTAGTCCAAATGCACCTAAAAGAAGAAAAAATTCTAGGAAATATAGCTGGGTAGGTAGAGACGACTTTGATGCTCATCATGCTATCAATTTTCAGAAATAGCATCAAGAAAGGAAGAAATTTGCACCAATGGATAATGAACTGGTCTACACAAGCCTGAGATCTGCAATTTTGGATGCCTCCTGAAAAGGAGCTGCCCTCCCCAATTGGAGCCACTGTTAGTCATTAGTATTTTTACCTGTTATTGATGACTAGTTTCCTTAGCCGATTTTTCTATAAGTTGATCTACAAACTATCAAATCTGTCATCTAGAAAACACCCCAAAACAATTTTTGTCCTCCTACCCCTTCCTGTCATCCTATGATGAAAAAAAAACCCATTTGACAAGTCATATCTGGTTTCAGCAAAGTAACCCTACCTATAGTTGTCACAGCTGTAAATTATTTGCTATCATTTACCCTTGTTACTCATGCCATTCACTATCCAAAGGTTTACCAAGTGTCTGAAATTTTATCCCTGGTCATCTTGTCATTTAAAAATCTGATCATGCTTAAGAAAGCACTCAGAATTGGTCAACATTATCCCTAAGTTAGATAGTGGTGTTTAGGGAGTTCTTCCTTGGCTAAGATATTCTAGGCCAAAAAACCTCTATCTAGTACTAGTCAACCATGAATTAGTTCCTTTTCTGCAAAGCAAGCATTGTTCTATCCATAGGTCTCACACCACTAAGAGGTCACTTTGTCTCATGTCAGACGAAGTTCAAAATGATCCAGATCAGGAAAAGATAAGGATGTTCACTATCTGATAAAGTATGCTTACCTCAGGCATAATATCCTTGAAACACCAAAGGAACTCTCCAAGGTTCAAATTCATATTTTTTTACATATCTGTAGGGGTGTAATTAAATGATGATCAATATACAAAGGAGGGAAAAAAAGGAAAGTTCAAGAAAGTTCCCCTTGTTGAAAAGATTTTCCATCAATGATCAGATGAAGAGATGTAAAGTGAGAGTAGCAAGAGTACATGTTATAAATCTAGAGGCTACCTGAAGAACAAAGATCACTCATCAATTCAAAATGAATAACAAGGATTAAGTAATGTTGATCAACAGTGCTACATAATCTTTCCAAAGGTCATCATCATGTAGGACATAAGAAGACAGTTGCTTCTTATGTTACCTTGAACCTGGGATGCGAACATCAGTTAAAGGCAATCTCAATATACCTCTGAAAACACAGTCAAGGGAAAATATAGTTCAATGATACCTAACAGCAAACACTCTCCATGCATTATTCAAACAAATATACAAAGAAAGACACAATGATTGAAATTATATTGACACCCTGTGTTAAAGAGAACCTCCTTCATGAAAAGCAGATGGTTAGAAAGCACAATGACAGAACCTTCTTCATGAAAAGAAAATGGTTAGGAAGACATTGTTGTGGCCTCCTTCACAAACAAGCAGAGGGCCAACATGTTCTTAAGTGACTTCAGAATCTATTGTGCACCACCTCCTCCAAGGATGAAAAGAGGATGTATAGCAGGACTAAATATATGTTTGAAGAAATTTTTCTTTTGGATAGACTAGTTGAGGAATAATTGTGGAGCAAATGAAAGTTTATAGGTTGAAGGCCTGGGTTACAACATCAGCAAAATAGTGACATAATGGTGCTAAAAACCTTTGCTCTTATGTTTATGAAGAGCCTCTTTCAAAATATAATCGCAGGATGGAATATTTAGCTAAGAGCAGCCTCATATGAATGGCCAAGAAGGTGGACCAAGCCCTGTTTAAATTGACTTCTGCAAACTGACATGAAGAGACATCTCACCTCGATCGTGTATATGAACATGGGAATTCTTGTTTTTAAACAAATCCCTTATGTTTATATAAATAATTCCTCCAAGTGATGAATGAAGGGAGATCGCCAAAGGTTACTTCCAGCTCAGTCAAAGGACAGAGGGCACATTGTAAGAGGGTGAAACTTTCACTATTTGTAGACCTCCTTCACAAAAAAACAAAGGATCAACTCTCCAAAAATATTTGCACCATGAAACAGCTCATTCAAAGGGTTAAAAGATGTGATGAAGCCATATTTCACTTTCAATCAAAGGGTGCCTCCATCAAATGATAAAATACAAAGTTTTAAAAGACATGGGAAATTTACATTTTGAAATATTTTTAATCAGAGGATAAAGACCTTCATCACTTTGGATACATAAGGGTTTTGAAGGCTGCAGTGTTAGTGTTGTTATAAGCCTCTTCAAAAAGATACAAGGTCACAATTTTGAAATCAATGAGGCTTTATGGTTTACAGAACCTCCATCAGCAGAAAAGTAGAAGGCCTCATGATAGGTCTGAAGAGTCATTGAAAAGGCTGCAACAGTGTTTTTTGAGATGACCTCCTTTGTAGACAAATCAGAAAATAGCACAGTTTTATAAATTCCCTTTCATCACAAATGTTGTGACAAGCAAAGTATTAAAACAAATCATCAAGGTTAAAAGGTTTTCTAGTGGCGACAGGGCTAAAGGGCATCAGCTTTTTTTCAAAAGTCTTCGTTCAAAAAGCCAAAACAAAGATTATGTTCCAAACCCCTCATTACTATGCACAAAGTCATTTTGTTTTGAAAAACAAAGGCAAAAGGAGTGTTTTCATTTTCAAATCAACAAGGAGGAAACAAGGGTTTTTCAAACTTTCATCGAGTATAAAGGAGCTCGATCAAACTTCATAACTCTCATTTATCATTTGGAAAACCAAGTCACGGAGCAAAAAGCGTTTTTTGAAGAGAATTTGGGCTTGAGTTTATGCACGGTACGCCTGCGTAAACACGCAGCGCGCCTGTAGGCAGTTACAGTGTATTTTTGTGAAGGGCACAACACGCCTATAGATTTGTGCGGCACGCCTGTGCCCGATGCCCAGGGCTGACCTGACTACTTCAACGCAGCGCATTTATGCCCATTTAGAGCCCGCCCAATAACCAATTTTGAACGCAGTTTCTTCCAGTTAGGGCCAATACTTAAAAGGGCATCAAATGTGTTGAAGACCAGATTTTCACACAAAAACTCGCTTTTTCAAAGGTATTTATGTCTCTTGGCCTAGTTTTGATTTGAGGAAAGGTTTGAAGATCATAGTTCTAAAGGAGAAAAGCAGTAATTCTAAGAGGGACTAAAGGTCTGTATGTTTGAAAATATTTTTTTATCAAACAAAGGAGAAACATTGTGTGCTAAAGAATTGATCTTCATCAAAGACATTGTTTGCCAACCTAGGAAAGAAAGATAGTGATCTCTCAAACGCTAAAAATATAATCATTTTCAAAGAGCAGCTTGTTGGTCTAAAAACAACAGAGGAAACAGTGATAAAGGAGGAAAGATTTGTTTTCAATTTGAAAGAATTGTATTATTGTAAGTGGTTGAAAATAGCATAGTCTTCAAGGAGAAAAGAGTTTTGGTGCCCATAGCAAAGGATAGAAAACAGTGATCATTAAAGGGTCAGTAATATTTCAAGGGGGAAAAAACATTGTTGTTTTCAAAGTAGCCTATCTGCTCAAAAATCACAGAGAAACAGTGATCATTAAAGAGAAAACAGAGTTTGTGTAGAGGGTCTTTAAATCAGTTTAAAGGAGTCTCTTAAAGCAGTAATTTCAAAGAGCACCATGTGTATCAAAACCACAGAGAAGCATTAATTACAAAGGAAGATAGTGATTGGGGAAAAGAGTTTTTATTAGTTTTACAAGAGTTTTTCTCAGCTCTTAAAACAATGATTTCAAAGAAGCAGTGATTGAGGGGATGGATTTTTTGTGTCAAAAACAACCGGGAACCTGTCTTTATAACCCTCAAAGAAGGGAGTTTTCTTTCACTTATCAAAAAATTGTTTGCAAACTAAGGAAAAATTCAATCTTGCAAGGAGGAAAGGTGTTCTGGTAGAGGACCTATTTCAGTGATCACTTAAACAGTTTTCCATGGTAAATTAGTGAAGGGTATCAGAAGCAAAAATGCCTCCAAATAAGGACAACGGGAGTGGATATCACAATAGGTATGAGCCTATTACAACTCAAGAGGTGAATGAATCTCTTTCAGTACTCTTCAATTTTCATGAAGTAGGATGCTTGGAATTTTTCCAAAAAGTCCAAGAAGTGAAAATTCACCTTCCTTTGACACATTTGTTTGATTTAAGGCTGCAAGGGAAGCATGTCCATCTAGTAGGTTTGGATTTCAAACTCTCTCCTAGGGCTATCTCCAAAGCTACCAAGATCCCCTATATCGGAGAAAAGTGGTTCAAGCAAATATACCTAGATCTGAATCACTACAAACCCTTCCTAAAACTAGACCATCGGGATGCTTGCCAAGATATTTTCCCTTTTTCCCACTTGTTGACCAGTTATGCCCCTCTCATGAAAATCATCATGAAGTATTTCACATGTGAAGGGAGGTTTTCCCGAATTTATGTTTATCACATCAGGCTTCTTATGCACTTCACAAGAACTCAATTACTGAACCTACCTTTCTTCCTCTATAGAAGCATTGACAAGATGGCCTTTACTATCCAAAAGAAGCCCTCCACTCAACAACAAGATTTTCTATTTCATCATTCCCTTATCAAGATCATCCTCCTCCATCAACTTGATAAAAAGGGAGTTTCTTGGGACTCTTTCATCTCCCATCCCAATTTTTCCATTGCATATTCATCTCATGCGCCTTCCTCACCATCCACTCATCATGTTTCTCCTTCTTCTAGTAAATCCACTCCTAAAATACAAAAATCTCCTATGATTGAAAGTGAAGAAGAGAAGAGGCAAACTAGTAGTGAAGAAAGGAAAAGTGAGAAGAGGCACGCTACTAGTGAAGAAAGGCAAAGTGACAAGAGGCAAACTAGTGATGAAGAAGGAAAAAGTGAAGAATCTAAGCATGACAGTGAGCATAAATAAGGTGATGATGAGCATGAAAAAATTGATGGCAAGCATAGCAGTCATGAAGAGGAACATGATGGCAGCCAACACAGTAGTAAGCATGAGGGTGATGAAGGGAAAAGCAGTGAAGGAAAAGAAAATAGAAGTCATGAAGAAATAAGGGACAAAGATGAACAAGACAGTCCTCAAGATGACAGACAAAGTGGAAGCCAAAACAGTGATGATGAGGGTCATGACAGTCCTCAAAAAGACACTTATGATGAGAAAAAAGATAGCCCTCAAAAAAGTAATGATGATGACATTCAAACACCACATAGTGAGCATTCCAAAGAGGGAAGCATGGAGCAAAAGGACCAAATCAGTGACCATGAGCATAGCAGTGATAAAGACAAACAAGGCAATCTTCAAATAGAAGAAAACAGTGACAAATATGATGATGGAAGAAGCAAGGTAAAAGACAAAGGTGAGCAAGTGCAAATAGATAAACCTCCTCCCTCTTCTCCTCCACACAGCCAAAAGCATGTGCTAGCTGCCTCTCCTAGCCAAGGGGCCATGACTCTTCCTCCAAAAGTGGCAAAGCCTAGAAACACTAGATCAACAAAGAAGAAGACCACTCTAGCAGTGACTAGAAATATCACAAGAGCACTAAGAAGTAGAGGCAAACTCCCTAAAAAGAGCATTGTTGAATTGCCAAATAGGAAGAGGACCAAGACGCCTATCTAAGGGAAGGGGAAAGAAAAAGAGGAGAGTACTCATGAAAAGGAAATGGAATTTGATATCATACAGATAGATAGTGATGATAGTGATAATGAAGCTAGAATCCTTGAGGCTCTTTTGAAAAACAGAGAAGACCAAATTCATGACCTACAAGCTGATCTAGAAAGCTCAAAGGAATTCATAAATGTTCTAAAGATGCAAAACAAACAAATGAGTGGTCAAATGGCAGTTTTTGAGGCCTGGGCTTTCAAGTACCAAAGGTAAGCCTCCAAAGCAAAAGTCAAGCTTGAAGAGCTTATGGGCGAAGTCAATGATACTAAAGAAGAAGAGCAACCAATGAGAAAGAGGCCTAGGAATATGGGTCTCAAGAGAGCTTTGGAGAAAAAGAAAGAAGAAGAGGCAGCCTTTTCCGATCATATCCTCTCACTTCTTTGCTCGCCCAAGAAATAGAGAATGACATAATCATGGCTTGAAAGGGCCAATAAGCATTTGGAGGATAAATTAGAGAAAGCTAACAGAGACTTTAGCCTACAAAATAAGATTACCGGTCACTACAAAAATCTAAATCAATTTTCCCGAAATATATTTAAGGTTGCACAAGAAAAACTTAAAACTGCCCAAAGAAGGCATCCGGTGGAAAAAGTGGAGAAAGGCACATCAGCGCTCAAAATCTTGGCCTCAGCTTCCTTACATGTTGTTGGAGTTCCTATGTTTTGGCAGGTTTGGCTCTACCAAAAGATAAGACAACATCAAAACCACTTTGGGACCTCAGGATCTAGCCCTCCTGGGTCCATAGAGGGATCTCTCTATAAAGGCAAAGGTATAGGTCTTTGAATGTCATTTTAAAGGTATTAGGCTAGTTATAAGGCACCAGGCTTGTTTTGTTTTGTTTGTTTGTTTGGTTGTTGGGAAACATGAAGGAAGGGTTCAATACAAGACAAAGGGTGAGCAAAGAGGGTTTTAGGCAAAGGAGAGATACTTCAGAGAACACTTGAGACCATTGGGCAATGGAGTCATAAAAGGGTTTACTTGCTATTCAGTATCCAAGGCTTTCAATTGGGCTAGTCATCTAAAATAGAGGATATTTAAAGATGATATTGTGGTATGAAATGATAAGGAATGAAGGTGAATGACAAGGAAACATCCAAGGTGACCACTTAGGAAGCAGATCTAGGGATAGGGCATGCCATTAAACACCTATGATCCAACCCCTAAAAGGCTAACTCTTCAGACAACAAGAAACACTTAAGATTTAAACACAAAGGTGAATCCTGAGATTAGAGAAAGGCTTTGAACTTTCTATGCTTCGACATTCAACTTAAGGGAACTTAGATAGGTTCAATTGATTGAGAAAGACCCTAGTGAGACAGAAAACAACTCTAATCTCCCAGTATCCCAATTCTTTCCATTAAAATCAGACAAGAACGTCTAAAAACAAATTCGCAAATTCATACATCAGATAGCAGTGAATAACAGCTACTACACTAGTTAAATTATCTTGAATTAGTTCTCAGATAACACAATCAGTAGAAAAAATCAAAGATAAGAAGAGTAGGAGCATTAGGGTACCATGCAGGGGTATATCCTAAGCCAGATTTCTGATTCTTACTAGAGAAATGAAATGTAATGAATTACAGAAGGGAAACAGAGAAAAAGTAAGAACACATCCACTGCTTTAAATCAGGATCCAAAGAAATATGCTTGTCATATTAAAGAGCAACACCATTCATGTACAACATTGTCCAACAGCTTGATATTCAGTCTGAAAACATCTTCCTCGGCCTATCTTATAACTTTACACAGAGAACTATATCTCAAGAGAAACAGCTTACAATTCACATTTATCCGATCAATAATCAACAACAACCCTTTCAATGTGTTTTTCTTGAGTTCTTATAGCTGAAAGAGAGGCAGAGGAGGTATATGAAACACTAAATGAAACATTAAAACCGAAGTAAAGAAGAGGGCTCGAGGCCCATTCTATCTTAACATATATGCATTGATTTTTAGTACTCTTTGGATGAAAGAGTGGTCTTCGACTGCCTGGTAGTAACTCCAGGTATGTTCTTTGATGTACTTTCAGCTGTAGTACTCTGTAGTACTCTGGTGAATAGAAAAAGGCAGATAAATGACATTGAGGTCTGCCATACTACATAACAAATGCTTCTAGAAACATTAGGACTTTCTGTCAGGGTGTAGATATTCTCCGGAGCTCGATGTTGAATACAAAATAGTATGGGAACTTGTCCTTCCACAGGAAAGCACCTTCTGCTGATGTGAGACACTGATAACATTTTTTTCTGTGCTTTAGGCCTCATTAGGCCTTCTGTGTTATTCACAAGGTTTTCAATCTGGTACATTCACCCTTTGAACAGTTAATTAAAGCTTAAAATCTTCAATTAGAGGCTTTAAAACTCTTTAATCCTGTACTGATACTCTTTTCCGCTTCATGACTGTCTTTGTCTGTGGAAATGTAATTTTAATGGCCCTGGAGGTTTTACAGAGTAAGACACTGGTCTTGTGATGAAAATATTTCATTTAGAAACCTTCCCAAACATTTCTCTACGATATCGGGCTCTGAAAATGGCCTTCTCTGCGCTCTGTGTCACTATGACAGTGACAGTGAGCCATGGTTGTTTCCACCACATGTAACCCTGCAAAATACACAAAAATGTTAAGAAAATCCATGCGGAGTGATGGTGGATGCAGTGGAAGGTTGTGAGAATGGCAGCGCAACAGAGACAAAAACGGCGGGTGCAATGGTAAACGGTGGAAAAATGCAGTGTAATGGTGAAAATATGCCCTGATGGAGGTTTGGTGGAGAAACGGCTGTGGACCGTTCGATCAGACCTGGAGGCAATGATCGACGATGGAGATTAACTAATGGAATGAATTTAGAAGGTTGGGCGAAGTGAAATAAACTTTAATGTAAAACATTAAAGTTCTAATGTCGGTGGAAGAAATGATTTTTAATGTAAATCATAAGGTATGGACCTTTGGATAGAATACAAAGAAAATGTATGAAAATGCAATGAAATTGGTCGTGAAGGGTGGGACCTGGCGTGGGCAGAGGGCGATGGAATATGGACCGTAGATCTCAAGAGGAGATCGATGGTCGAGATCATCGGATGAAATTATGGGAAAGGTCCAATGAATGAAATTAGATGGGGAGGCGATGCAATGTGAGCCGTAGATTTTGTTTGAATGGAAGGTCATGATTGGATCGGAGGATCAAAATCGGGGGAGGTAGAAGGTGACACACTTAGATCTTCCGATGGGCGATCAGCGATTAAGCACCAACCATTGGATCGCATAGGGGATCAACGATGGAGATTCAATCGGAGGGGAGACGGATGGGGGAAAATGAGTGGGTAACGGAGGGATCTGGGCCGTTGGATTAGAATGGATGGATGGCAGAGATCGGATCGGGGATCGACAATCGGGGCAACACGAAGTGGCGCTTTAAGAAATCTCTGATTGGCGATATTGCGATGCAGCGATAGCCGTCGGATTTCTTTAAGATCAACGGTGGAGATCTTCATCAGGAGTTAACAAAGGGAGCCTATGGGGCGTGTGATGGGCTTTACGCCGGTCGTCAGATCTTATAGATCGACGGTGGATGTCGCTCTTGAGATCCATAGAACAAAATCTTCCTCGCATCGAAGATTTTGATTTTAACACATAAATGTGCTCCCAACCATCCTTCTGATTACGATAAGCGCCTTATGCCTTAGCGCCTGGTCTTAGCACTTATTTGTATGGAAGTGAAGTGGTTAAGGGGCTGGCCGAAAAGGGGCTAAGCCTGTTATGAAAAATAGGTGCTTTTAAGCCAAAAAAAATGGTTTTTAAGGCTTAAAAGAGGTTTTCGGTAGAGGGAAAAAGGGATTTTTAAGCCAAACAAAGGGTGTTTGCAAGGTTTAAATGGGTGATGGGATGATTTAGTAGGCTTAGGAAGGGATTTTGGGGGTTAACGGGGAAATTTGAAAAAGGGGAAAAAGGGGTTAAAATAGGGAAATTTGCAGGGATACAAGGGGGCAAATGGAGGCTTTTATGAGCACAATTTTTCACAGACAGTGAAGCTTTTTGGATGGAAACAGTAGTGAAGATATTTTCTAAGGCAAAGGGCACACAGAGGCTTCAAGAATGAGATATTTTCATAGGAAATGTATCTCTTGAAGGCTCAGAAAAATATTTTAGCCACCTATTTTCTTGACAAAACTTTATAGGTGGCTAACAGTGGCTCCACATGGGGATGGAATCTTCTTGAAGGTGTCAAGAATTTAGAAAATAATCTTTGGGAGGTAGGCCAGATGCCTGATCTTTGAACCATCTTCTCTTCTTTTCTTCATTTGTTACAAACATGATGGATATTAATTCAGCAGAAAACATTCCCCAAACAATCTATCTACCCATCCTATAGTCCTAACATTTTTTCTTCAAAGTGCATTTGAATTGGCAGACCTTCTTCATCACTTTTTTATTGAAAGCAGAAAACAAGCTAATATATTTCTACCCTTATTCCTCCATGAGACTAGATTAAACTGTTGGCTTCATAGTTTCTCTACCTAATCTAATATCTGCTAGGATTGAACTGTCTAGCATATTCCTTTCTCTACATTCTACGACAGAAATTTAAAATTAGTCAAACCAGGATTAGACAGTCTAGTTTGTTGTGGATTCATGGCATAAAGATAGCTGCACATGAACTGAAATTGCAGAATCTTAAAAACAAAATTTTGAAGGTTTGAAATCTTGAAACTTTGAAGCATCCTTCTTTTCTTTGTGACTCAAGTTTTGAGCTTGTTAGAGTCATTTTCTTCTTTGCTTCAGCTCTGGTTTTGGGCTTGTTAGAGCTGATTCTTCTTTATTCTTTGCTAATTCAGATTTTGAGCATATTAGAACCAGCTTCTTTGCTTCCTTTGGCTCAGGTTTTGATCATGTTAGAGCCAATTTTTTGCACTCCATAGGTTCAGGTTTTGAGCATGTCTGAACCTCTCTTTCTCTCTTTTTTGAAACATTTTCTCTTTTTCTTTGAAAACAAAACACTGCAATGGTATTTACAATGGAAATGAAAACTGTAAACTGGAAATCAACAGTAGTAATGCTTGAGCATCCTGCCATTAATAGGACCCCCAAACATATCTGTACCATCTAGCTCTTGCAGAAAAAAGGCATTTGGACCAATGGTGGATTGGATGATGTAAGGACCCTGCCACAAACTGTCAAATTTCCCGTGTTTTCCTTTGTATTCTCTCCTAGAGTCCCATTTTAGAACCTTATCTCCAATTTTGAAGTCACAAGCTTTTTTTCTCTTATCAAACAACTATTTTATGTTTTCTTGCACTTTCAGGGCTCTGTTGTGGACTTCTTCTCTTGTCGGCTAGAGATGTATAGTTTGATTTATCCTCCTTACCATGCTTTCCTCTTCTGACTGAATCTCTTGGACTAGTTTAATCACTGGTACCCCTAGGCTAGTAGGAAACACTACCTCTATTCCATAAACAATCTGATATGGTGACATTCCAATGGATTTTTTTTTTGTTAGCCTGTCAGCCCACAAAGCATGCACTAACTTGTTATGCCATGACTTCTTGTTCTCTTCAAGCAGTTTTTTGATGATGGTCACCAAGCTCTTGTTTGATGAATCAACTAGCCCATTACCTTGTGGGTAATAATTAGTTGAATGACCGAGTGCTATCTGATACCTGTGACAAAAATCAATCATTTTCTTGGATCCAAAAGCAGCAGCATTATCAGTGATTATCTTTCTAGGGAAGCCAAATCTAGAGAGGATGTGGTCTTCTAGGAACTTAATGATAACAGAATTTGTGGCATTCCTAGAAGGTATGGCCTCTATCCATTTCATGAAATAGTCTGTGGCTATAAAGATCCACTTGTGTTGAGCAGAAGATGCAGGGTGTATTTCTCCTATGAAATCTAGGCCCCATTGTTGGAAGGGGGCCTCAATAGTAACGAGTTGTAATGGTAAGGGGAGGAGCTTCCTTTTGCCCTCAGAAATCTGGCACTTATGGCAGGCGATTATCATTTTGTGGATTTCATTGAAAAGTGTAGGCCAGTAATAGCTAGCTACGAGTATTTTGTTAACAGTGGATTTCCAATTTAAATGGCCTCCACACTCTCCTGCATGGAACTCCTGTTTAATCCTCTCTGCTTCGGTTTCAGGAAAACATTTAAGCAATAGACCATTTGCATTTTTCCAGTATAAACATTCATTCAGTATGCAATAGTTTTTGGCTTTTAACTGTAGGAATATAGCCTTATTCTTTGATAAATCAGGAGGGGCATTGAGGTTTGTGAGTACATACAGGATATCAGAATACCAAGGAGAAGTTTGAAATTGTTCTTCCACTGTAGGATCAGGCAATCCTTCATGTTCATCCAAGGCATCTACCATGTTTATGTCAAGGGCTTGCAAGTTAGATTCAACCATTAGTTGAGCTAAGCCCTAACCTTTGATCAGTTTTGTGGGTTTTATTTCCAGGTCATACTCTAATATTACAGCAATCCATTTTCCCCTCTTACCGTCTGGATCTTGGGACAAAATGTTTTTTACCACTATTTTAGGCACGTAGGAAATGATGTGAGAATGCAGAATATAAACCCTAAAGTCTTTCAAGGCCTTTACCAAGGCATAGGCATGTTTTTCCATTATGTTGTATTTTAAGGGTGCATCCCTCAGAGCTTTGCTGAAGAAAGAAATAGGTTGTTCCATTCCCTCTGGATTTTTCTACAATAAGACTACAGCCACTCTATGTTCAGAGGCAAAGAAAATATCAGGAAATCATTTGAAAAGTTAGGGCTGATTAAAATAGTTGCCCGGGTGAGTGCAAATTTAACTAATTCAAAAGATTTTTTAGCCTCTACAGTCCACTTAACCCCTACACCTTTTTTCAGCATGTTTTTCATATCCCTGAGGTGTTCAGCTAAGTTGGGAATAAACCTCCTTAAGAAGTTAATTTTCCCAATAAAGGACTGCAACTCTTTTATGTTTCTCAGGTGGGTAATCTGCAGTATTCCCTGAAGTCTTTGCGGATCTATATTAATTCCCTTCTTTTATATAATATGGCCAAGAATCTTACCTTCTTAAAGCCCGAATACAGTCTTCTTGGGGTTTAAAGACAGACCAAACCTTCTACATTTCTCAAACACTCTTCTCATATGTTTTAGGTGCTCCTCATAAGTATTGGAATAGACTGTTATGTCATCCAGATAGATGACAATGAAGTGCCCTATCTCTTCCGAAAAGGCTATGTCCATTGCTCGTTGGAAGGTTGCACCAGCGTTCATTAGTCCAAAAGGCATTTTTACGTACATAAAAGTTCCCCATGGAGTGGTGAAATTTGTCTTGAGTTGGTCTTCTGGGAGTACTAAAACTTGGTTATAGCCAGAAAAATTGTTTAACAGGGAGATCCTTTTTGAGCCAACTACCCTCTGTAGTATGTGTTCCATCTTTGGTAAGGGGTAATTGTCTTTAAGTGAAGCTCTGTTAAGGTTCCTGAAATTGATGCACAATCTAATCTCACCTGTCTTCTTTCTCACAGCTACAAGGTTGGAAACCCAATCGGAAAACCTCACAGGCATTATAATTCCTACCTCGTACATCTTCTTGATTTCCTTTTCTACTAGAGGTAGTTGTTTTGGGTTAATTCTGCGAAGTTTTTGTCTAAAGGGTTTTTGGTTCTCTTTCAAAGCGATTTTGTGCTGTATAATGTCTGTATTGTAGGCTTTTAAGTCCTCGTAGCTCCAGGCAAACACGTCGATGAAGTCTTTAAATAAGTCAATATATTTCTTTTTCATGTCCGCAGGAAGGACTTAGCCAACTTTATCATCTTAGGCTTATCCTCAGTGCCTATGTTACATTCCTCGACATTAGAGTCTGAGTGTTCTATAGTGGGTTTTTTCGCTACATCGTTAAAATCAAAAATGTCCTCTAAAGGTGCCAGTCCTCTCGGTATATTCTTATCTTTTGACTGCAACACCTCTATTTCCTCTTTTTCTGCGTTCTTATACTCTTCGGTTTGAGTTCCAAGTTCTTTATTCAACATGTTTATTTCAACGTTATGGGGTGATTTTTCTTCATCAGGGGGCTCTTCACTCAAGTAGCTCTCATGGGCTTTAGAATCTGAATCAAATAATTCAAACTCGTTCCTGCCAATCAGGAAATCCTCTATCTGCTTATCGCCCTCAAAGACCTACCAATATTTCTCGTTATCTGGCACCACAGGCCTATATTTCGTCTGAATGATGATTTTTTTGTCACTAGGAGCTTTATGATATGAACTAGCCATGCAGGCTAACCCATTTGCCACAATGTTCTGACTCCTAGGAACAAACACCAGTTCATACTCTACAAAGGTTTTCAATAAATCCATAGCATCGTTTATGTATGCTCTCAATCTAGGGTGCTTCGTTGTGTATTCTCCGTTTACTTGTTTTATGATTAACTTGGAGTCTCCGTGTACAGCTATCCTTCAGGCTCCTAGTTTTTTCAATAAATTCAAGCCTAGAATAAGAGCCTCATACTCTACGATGTTGTTTGTACATTCAAAATCTAGTTTGAAGGCACGACTCTCAGCATGGTCGCTCTCAGTGTTATGTAACCACACTCCCGCTCCAGAACTCTTCCTAGTGAAAGACCCATCGAATTTTAGCCTCCACAGGGGATCGTTTTTGGGTTTATCATCATTTTCCTCCCTAATGTTGGTTTCAGTGTTATGTTTTAATATGGGGTCCGCACCATGGTGTGGAGTGTTTTGTTCTTCATGATGCGTATGGAGTTTGGAGGGATGACCAGTCGACTGTTTACAATCTTGGTTTTGTCTACTCTGAGATTCTATTTCAGTGCACTATCCAAAGGTTTCTTCTTCATTTTCCTCCATGTTTAGAGTGGCCATTATGTTAAAATCCATGGGCTCTACTCTATTGTTTGCATCTCTGTCTTCTAGCTCTGGCTCGTCTATGGATTCATCGTTGCAGAGGGTAAAGGAGTCCAGATCCGTGTGCATAGAGTAGATAGAAGAATTTTCAGGTTTTTTAGGGTTTCTAACCATGAAATTCATCTGTTCCTCTCTATACAATCTCCTAAGCTGGCTAAAGATAGGGATTGTGGCATGTGACCCATCCATCTGCATTGTACCTTGCAGTTTGGTCCCCCATGACCTGGACAACAGCATGCCATACTTAGGTGGCACATCTGCCACCACAACATCTATAACCATGCATTTTACTGGAATCTGGGTCAGGTTCACACAAAGGTCTTTGATTAGGCCAAGGCACTTCACTCTGCTAGAGTCGAATGAATATAAATCCTTGTAGGGTCGGGTTATCTCTAGGCCTAACCTCTCCATGACTACCATAGGCATTAGGTTGTGTGATGCCCTAGATTCATGCATTGCGTTGTGAAGAATCTTGTCATGGATATTGAGGATGATATAGAAAGGAGGTACTACCCCTTCTTGAAACTTCCCTTCTATCTTTGGACCAAACAGAAGGGTTGGTTGATCATCACTTAGATTGACAGTGTCACTGTTTTCACCTAGATTTAAAGCTTTCAAAATTTGACCTTTATAGACATCCTGAGTGGCCAACTTAGAGAGTGGGACAGAAATTTTAATTTTAGCAATCTCACTCTCCAAATTAAAGGGAGATTGACTCTTGGGAAGACTCAATTCTGTTTTTTTAGTCACTATTTTAGTGGCAAAATCAGTGTGCTGATTCTCACTATGTATAGTTTTTGTAGCTGTTTTATTAGGAGCATTAGCTGCAGTTCTAGTGCTGCTAGTTTGTTGACTTTGTTTATCAGTAATTTGGCTGTCTTTTTCTTTGTTCTTCCCAGAACTCTCAGCTACTGATTTGTTTCTTTCAGCAGTCACCTTAGGAGTTTTCTCAGGCCTTTTCTTAATGGTAATCTCAGAAGATTTTGGTTTTGAAGTGTCTAAGCTCTTTTTGCTTCTAAGTTCATACTGTTCTCTGACCTGCATTATGGCATTTTAAAATCCTAGCCTGTAATCCTCAGATTTTAACCTTTCCTCATCCCAATGTGAGTGTGAGGACTGATTATCTTCTGTGGAACAGTTGTGGATTGAGTTGTCTATTTCCACCATGTTTATTGTGGTTCCCTCGGACTCTTCTATTATCCCCTCATCCTTATCAATGAAGTTTTCTTGAAATGGGGGTATGACTTGTTGGTCAGAGTCTCTCTGTCTATTTGGGGGATTATTTCTCCTAAATTTCTGATTCTGGTTATTATTTTGGTTTCTATTCTGATTACTGACTTGGACAGTCACATTTTCCACCATTTTTCCTAGTCTCTCCATGGTTTTGGCTATACTGTCATACTTGGGATCATATGTGGAAGCTAATGTGTCATCCCTATATGTTACCTTTTTCTCAGACCTCATTCTGGCTCTCTTTTCAATCAGGTTAACTTCTACACTCACTGCTCCTTTTTTCATATCTTCTAATGTGTTTTAATATCTCTCCCTAAGCTTGTAGGCCATTTCATCATCAAAGCCTTCAGGATATTTCACTAAAGCCATACCTTGTGGATGTTTCATATGTGGAGGAAGAGCGTTGTAAACATTGTTAAACCTTGTAGAATAGTCATGGATACTCTCTCCTACATTTCTTTTAAGATTCTTGTATTCTACTAAGATTTGGAGAGCATTGGTCTTGACTTCACATTTTTTTATGAAGGATTGATATAAAGAGGGGAGATCATGGATACTATTAGGAGGTAGGCCTTTAAACCACTTCTTCACATCACCTCCTAAACTCTAGGAAAATATTCTCATCTTGACTGTCTCATCATCTATCTCCATATAGTCAAAGGAATCTTCCATCCTATCTACAAGGTGTTGAGCTATGGTAGATTCTTTTGCAGTGAAATGTGGGATCTTTGACTGATAATCATTGGGTAAAGGCACTAGGCTGTGGTAACACCAGAGGTGCATACTAGGCTACTATAATGGTGTTCTGAGGAGGTAAGGGATTGGCTTGAGCAGCAAGTATGTGGATGAAAGGAATATTACAACCAGCAACACTCTGTTCAGCTAATTTAGGGTGGTAGAGCCCCAAGTTCTGAATGAAATTAATATCCAGAGGTGTAGATGGAGGGGTCTCTCTATCCCTAATGTGTTGACCATTGTGAGATGGTGAACCAAGAAGCTCAAGGTTTGACTGGTCTATAACACTGAATGACCTAGTTTTGGGTAAACTGCTTGGTAAGTCTAGGTCAAAATGAGTGTCCGATAGAGCTGTAAAGTCTTCTGGTGCAGAGTTAGCTCTATGGATGCATCTGGAAATAGTTGGCCTTCTAGGTGTATGAGACTTCCTAAGAATGTTCTCAAGGTTGTCAACTATTTCAGGTGGGTTTTGGTTAGGATAAGCTCTTGTTTGAATGGTTCTTGAAGCCAGTATGTTGTCTTCAAACAAAGAAGCTTAATCCTGTCTGTTACTTCTAATATGGTTGATGTTGTAATGAGGGTTGGTCTCCCAGTGGAGTCTTGTGAAACCAAGATAATCAGCAGGCCTACTGATCACCAGTGGAGTATTTAATCATTAAGGAACTATGGAGTCACCAGGTGGAAGGTTTAGAATTTTTCGAGAAGGTATACTATCCACCTCAGTGATTAACCACGAAACTCAGGCTACTTGGTCTTCTTTTAGTTCTTAGAAGTGTTTAAAGGTGTGTTTTACTCAAAGCCTCCCCAATGGAGTCACCATTATGTTGGAGTTCCTATGTTTTTGCAGGTTTGGCTCTACCAAAAGATAAGACAACATCAAAACCGCTTTGGGACCTCAATATCTAGCCCTCCTGGGTCCAGAGAGGGATCTCTCTATAAAGGCAAAGGTATAGGTCTTTGAAGTTCAGCTTAAAGGTATTAGGCTAGTTATAAGGCACAAGGTTTGTTTTGTTTTGTTTGTTTGTTTGGTTGTTGGGAAACATGAAGGAAGGGTTCAATACAAGACAAAGGGTGAGCAAAGAGGGTTTTAGGCAAAGGAGATATACTTCAGAGAACACTCGAGACCATTGGGAAATGGAGTCATAAAAGGGTTTACTTGCTATTCAGTATCCAAGGCTTTCAATTAGGCTAGTCATCTAAAACGGAGGATCTTTAAAGATGATAGTGTGGTATGAAATGATAAGGAATGAAGGTGAATGACAAGGAAACCTCCAAGGTGACCACTTAGGAAGCAGATCTAGGGATAGGGCATGTCATTAAACACCTATGATCCAACCCCTAAAAGGCTAACTCTTCAGACAACAAGAAACACTTAAGATTTAAAAACAAAGGTGAAGCCTGAGATCAAAGAAAGGCTTTGAACTTTCTATGCTTCGACATTCAACTTAAGGGAACTTAGACAGGTTCAATTGATTGAAAAATACCCTAGTGAGACAGAAAACAACTCTAATCTCCTAGTATCCCTATTATTTCAATTAAAACCAGACAAGAACATCTAAGAACAAATTCGCAAATTCATACATCAGTTAGCAATGAATAACAGCTACTACACTGGTTAAATTATCTTGAATTAGTTCTCAGATAACACAATCAGTAGAAAACATCAAAGATAAGAAGAGCAGGAGCATTAGGGTACCATGCAAGGGTATATCCTAAGCCAGATTTCTGATTCTTACTAGAGAAATGAAATGTAATGAATTACAGAAGGGAAACAGAGACAAAGTAAGAACACATCACCGTTGCTTTAAATTAGGATACAAAGAAATATGCTTGTAATATTAAAGAGCAACACCAATCATGTACAACATTTTCCAACAGCTTGATATTCATTCTGAAAACATCTTCCTCAACCTATCTTACAACTTTACACAGAGAACTATATCTCAAGAGAAACAGCTTACAATTCATAGTTATCCGATCAATAATCAACAACAACCCTTTCAATGTGTTTTTCTTGAGTTCTTATAGCTGAAAAAGAGGTAGAGGAGGTAGATGAAACACTAAATGAAACATTAAAACATAATTAAAGAAGAGGGCTCGAGGCCCATTATGTCTTAACATCTATGCATTGATTTTCAGTACTCTTTGGATGAAACAGTGGTCTTCGACTGGCTGGTAGTAACTCTAGGTATGTTCTTTGATGTACTTTCAGCTGTAGTACTCTGTAGTACTCTGATGAATAGAAAAAGGTAGATAAGTGACTTTTAGGTCTGCCATACTACATAAAAAATGCTTCTGGCAACATTAGGACTTTATGTCAGGGTGTAGATCTTCTCCGAAGCTCGATGTTGAATACAAAACAGTATGGGAACTTGTCCTTCCACGGGAAAGCACCTTCTGCTGATGTGAGACTCTGATAACATTTTTTTCTGTGCTTTAGGCCTCATTAGGCCTTCTGTGTTATTCACAAGGTATTCAATCTAGTACATTCGCCCTTTGAACAGTTAATTAAAGCTTAAAATCTTCAATTAGAGGCTTTAAAACTCTTTAATCCTGTACTGATACTCTTTGCTGCTTCATGACCGTCTCTATCTGTGGAAATGTAATTTTAATGGCCCTGGAGGTTTTACAGAGTAAGACACTGGTCTTGTGATGAAAATATTTCATTTAGAAACCTTCCCAAACATTTCTTTGCGATATCAGGCTCTGAAAATGGCCTTCTCTACGCTCTGTGTCACTATGACAGTGACAGTGAGCCATGGCGGTTTCCACCACCTGTAACCCTGCAAAATACAGAAAAATGTTAAGAAAATCCGTGCGGAGTGATGGTGGATGCAGTGGAAGGCTGTGAGAATGGCAGTGCAATAGAGACGAAAATGGCAGGTGAAATGGAAAATGGTGGAAAAATGCAGTGTAATGGTGAAAATCTGCTCTAATGGAGGTTTGGTGGAGAAATGTCTATGGACCATTCGATCAGACCTGGAGGCAATGATCAACAGTGGAGATTAACTAATGGAATGACTTTAGAAGGTTGGGTGAAATGAAATAAACTTTAATGTAAAACATTAAAGTTCTAATGTGGGTGGAAGAAATGATTTTTAATGTAAATCATAAGGTATGTACCTTTGGACGGAATACAAAGAAAATGTATGAAAATGCAATAAAAACGGTCGTGAAGGGTGGGACCTGGCGTGGGCGGAGGGTGATGGAATATGGACCATAGATCTCAGGAGGAGATCGACGGTTGAGATCGTCGGATGAAATTATGGGAAGGGTCCGATGAATGAAATTAGATGGGGATGCGATGCAATGTGAGCTGTAGATCTCGTTTGAATAGACGGTCACGATTGGATCGGAGGATCGCAATCGAGGGAGGCAAAGGGTGACACACTTAGATCTTCCGATGGGCGATCGGAGATTAAGCACCAACTGTTGGATCACGTAGGGGATCAACGGTGGAGATTCAATCGGCGGGGAGACGGACGGGGGAAAATGAGTGGGTAGCGGAGGGATCAGGGCCGTTGGATCAGAATGGATGAACGACAGAGATCAGATCGAGGATCAACAATCGGGGCAAAATGAAGTGGTGCTTTAAGAAATCTCTGATTGGCGATATCGCGATGTAGCGATAACCGTCAGATTTATCTAAGATCAACGGTGGAGATCTTCATCGAGATTTAACAAAGGGAGGCTATGGGGCACGCGATGGGCTTTATGCGGGCCATCAAATCTTATAGATCGACGGTGGATATTGCTCTTGAGATCCATAGAACAAAATATTCTTGACATCGGAGATTTTCATTTTAACACAGAAATGCGCTCCCGACCATCCTTCCGATTGTGATAAGCGCCTTATGCCTTAGCGCTTGGTCTTAGTGCTTAGTTGTATGGAGGGGAAGTGGTTAAGGGTCTGGCCAAAAAGGGGCTAAGCCTGTTATGAAACATAGGTGCTTTTAAGCCAAAAAAAGGGTTTTTAAGGCTTAAAAGAGGTTCTAGGTAGAGGGAAAAAGGGATTTTTAAGCCAAACAAAGGGTGTTTGCAAGGTTTAAAGGGGTGATGGGATGATTTAGTAGGCTTAGGAAGGGATTTTGGGGGTTAACGGGGAAATTTGAAAAAGAGGAAAAAGGGGTTAAAATAGGGAAATTTGCAGGGATACAAGGGGGAAAATGGACGCTTTTCTGAGCACAATTTTTCACAAATAGTGAGGCTTTTTGGATGGAAACATTAGTGAAGATCTTTTCTAAGGAAAAGGGCACACAGAGGCTTCAAGAATGAGAGATTTTCATAGGAAATGTATCTCTTGAAGGCTCAGAAAAATATTTTAGCCACCTGTTTGCTTGAAAAAACTTTATAGGTGGCTAACTCATGTTTCTAAGAACCCATGAGGGCCTTGCTTGCCAAAATTGAGCAAATTTTGACAAGATTTTGTTTTTTGACATTTTTGCGCCTAATTGCATAAATTCATGGGTACTGCCATTTCTGTTTGGAGCATCCTTAGCTGTTGAGAGTGGTATCATTGGATGCATTAAATTCAAGGGCATCTACTCAGAAAATTCCAGATCGAAAGGATGTGTTTTGATCCCCCAAAGAGGCGAAAAACAGTGATTTTTTGACTTTCTGCCTCACATATCAGCAAGGGCTACTTTTCTGGTTTTTTTACTCAGTTCAGTTTTTGACATGCTTCCAGTGATCAGTTTTGTAAAAATAAAGTATTTTAAGAAACTGCACATCCAGGGCTTTCCAAAGAGCTATCATGGGCCTCGTTTCAACATCGAGAAGTCCCTCAAAAGTGGTCTGCAAGACAGGCAATTTTATGTTTCTAAAGTTGCTTATCCAAATGTGTGCTAGGCCTTTTTTAGCCATTGTCAGTAATGAAAAGTCAATATTTTTTCCTTTTTTAGCATTTTATAGATATTTTGAAGATATTTTGTGCCTTGGGCTTTGCAAAGCCTCACGGACAAAATTAGATATTTTTTTTTAGCCTATGAGCTTCTAGTCAGTTTTGTGAAGCTTATCTTCTCATTCTCCTATATAACTCATGGAGAATCATTGTAATATTGTTGCAATAAAAATTGTCATCCTAACATTTTGCTATATGTATGAGCTCATTATCACTCATACTTCCTCCTTTTCAAGTCTAACATATCAGTTCCTCATGTCAAGCCTTGAAAATAAGAGAAAAGTTCTTAAAAATCTCCTTAACTTTGGTATCGCACTTTCTCTGTATCTTGCCTGTGGTCCCACACCTAATGTTCATTACTCCTCCGTACCTGAACGCACTTTCTCTGTGTTATGGGTGTGAACCCCTGTAAATATTAAAAAGGCGCAAGTAAACTCAAAAAATCTCACTTTCAGTAAATTCTAGAAGGCTCTAGAAAGAATCTTGCGATGGAAGAACCGCTCTTTTGAGGTTCATGTATCCCTTACCTTATGGAGCTAACCCCTTGATGTGAGGAACTTATCCTTTTGAAGGAGGATTCTATCCCTTCATAGTTGGAACTGAAGCCTCCTCTTTTCCACTATAAAAAGAGGCATTGGGTAGCCTCAAAGGGAGTTAAAGCTTTAGAATTATTTTGAGGTTAAGTGCTGTTGGGATTCAGACTCATTTAATTGAGATTTTTGTGAGGAGAGATCACATACCTCTATCTGTCTCGGTTGGAAGAGTGCAAGGCTTTTCAAAGTAGAGGATATTCCTGCTTCGGACCCTGGGAAGACCTGTTCAACATCAAGGCTAAAGTTGTAAGGTTTTCTTTCTTTCAAAGTTAATACAAGTGAATTCATTTTTCTCAATAAGCTGTTAGTTAACTGTTTATTTCATGGATTCCTTGATCACCATGATAAGCATGATTTATGATGTTTACTATACAGGTGATATTTAATGTTTTCTTGTTTCTGACTGCAGATCTGCAAAGATAACTCCTTCAAGTGCACGAGGGACAACAACTTCTAACAAGCATTGGATCTATGGTAAGTTCTTTACACCTTTATAGTATTCTTTTGTAAATCGCATATGTTTAGAGAAAGATAGGTTTATTTGGCTGTTTTTTGCTAGATTACCTTTTGTTACTAGGGAGATCGATCTTTTCTGCAAGATTGATTAATCCGCCCAACAAATTGGCGACTCCACTGGGGAAAGAACTTGTTGTTTTTGGTTCTCTTTTATTTTGATTTGAGGAAAAGTTTTTCTTGGTTTTTGATTGATGGATATCTGCCTGGGTAGCTTAGGTTTTCTCTGTTTTTGAAAATTTTGAAATATCTAATGTTTTTCTTGAACTTTTCTGGGGACCGTACTTTGTTCTTTTGCACAGTGTGGGCAATTTCGCACTTTCCTTAAGTAACCAGTGCGGGACTGCACCTGTTACTTCTAGGAGCCTGCGGACCCTGTAAAAATTTTGGGAAAACTCCAGATTTCTTTTTTCAGTTTGTCTTTAATTTGATTTAGAGTTTTTAGTATCTGCCCAGATTCGTGTTCTTTCTGTCAAAAGTCTTTTGTGAATGAGTTCCAGCAGCATTTATGTTTTTGATGATTTTCTAGAAGTTTTGCAAGTTGGATTGCTTTTCACTTGGTCTCTGTAGTGACTCAAAGCATTGGAAGTTTGAAATACCTTAGATTGTATTGGTCTTTTTTTATTCTTGATGAGTCTGACCTGTTTGTGAAATCCATCCTTTATTGAGAAATAGATCTATTTGTTTCTTTGCAAATCTTTGAAAAAACTTTGTTATAGGTTTTGAATTTCATTTTTATAAAAGAAAACATATCTGGATGTTTTTTGATTTGTTTGTTATTCTGGACAAATATATCCTTAGTTTACTGAACAACTAAGTAAAACATTCTTCAAAAAATATTAAAGCTTTTATTCAATTAGATTTTTAAAGTTTGTAGATCTCAAAATTAGTTTTTGTAGTTTTGAGTGCTTTTAAAATTTGTAGATTTCTTTTGAAGGAAAGTTGTTTTTGTTGTTTCAAGTCTTGAAAGTAAAAGGATTTTATTGTGAGCTTTGATAATTTGTCTCGTTTTGAGTTATTGTTGAAAATAAAAAAATATTTTCTTTCAATTATTCTTATGTTCAAAGAAAGAATTGTCTCTTAAAAGAATTGCATTCTCGAACTCTTCCTTTAGCTAGAATTTCATTAAAGAAAAATGAATTGATTATCATTTTTAGGTGCATTTTTAGTGTTTTTGGAAGTCAAGTATTCACACCACCAAAGTTTCATTTCCATACCTATTGACTTAAAGAACAGCCCTTAAAAACAATGCTTAATTAAAATTGAACTAGTGATCTTTTTATTTCTAGGGCTCTTATCACCAATATAGCTTAGGCTAGTATCTTGGAGTAGGGAGTAATTAACTCTCCAAGATAGTAAAAACAAACAAGTAGATAAATCTTGCAGTAGGAAATAAATCCAATTGTAATTGATACAATCTGGGAAGCTTCTCTTAAAGGAGTTAATCATGAGATCATGTCTGAACCTTTGAGACAATCAATTCTATTTCATTGGGAAAGATAGAAGATTCTGTGCGCATTACAAATGGTAAACCTCAGATTAACCATTGTCGAGGAGCCTAGGGTCACTTGTCAGTAAACCTCAGATTGACCATGTCGAGGAGCCTTCAAGGGGATTGAGCTTTGTTACTCTACCCTTGCGCGTGGGATCAGATCGTAGACTGTTCCCCCAGTTGTATTTGTTATTGTTGGTCACTTTAGTGTCCATAAGCTTAAGATTATTTCCTAAGGTGACGATGAAGGAAATATCTCACTGTACTTGGAACAGACATCGACTAGACTCACTTGGACTCTCTGGGGGGTTATCTTCACTCGAGATGGTTTTGTGAAGAAACTTGTGCCAGTTTGTTTCATTAAGCAGGTTGTCAGGGTAACTGTTCCAACCGCCCTTTCTATATTAAATTTCTACTAAGTTAGATTTCATCACCAACTAGTGTTTTTAGTACGGGAAGTTACTGTTTGTGTGTGGTTTGAACTCTTAGATTTTTAGGCGTGTGATTTAGTTATTTGTTTCTTTAGAGACTTTCGGTGTTTTTATTGAGATTTTCTTTGTTTGCGTGTGATTGGTTAATATTTAATCGTGGCAGAACTACCGAGACAATCCCAGAGACTTCAGGGGAAGCCCCCTAAATATACACCAAGTCAGCTTTAAGGGCTGTGTGCTCTAGTATCATCTAGTAGCGGTAGAATTAGATCAACAGAAAGTGGAACTTCATCTATTGTTGTTCATCCTGATCATCAAATACCCACAACAGAACACATTCACGAACCGATTTCAGTTTCTAAAGTTACTGGTAGTATTTATCCTTCCAGTGAACTAGCTGATGAACCTGAAATTTCAGAACCTAACACTAAACATTATGTTTTGGAAACATCCTCAGGATTTATTACACCAACTTCTAGCGATCTTGGTTCACCTAGGGTAAGAAATATTGTTACTGAAGATCTTCCATCTGGCCTCATTTCTATCGAAGAGCTTACTAGTCCAGACGAAGAGTTATCTCTTCCCGAATCCCCTCAGTATTTAAATCTCAGGGAGCGTGAATCTATTTTCTACAGCCCTATTCAAACTGACGCTTGGTATCGATCTTTGACAAACTTTTTAGAGAACTCGGGTCTTGCTTTTTCTCCACCTCGAATTCCATTTCATCCTATGCCCAGAGGTTACTATCCTTCATCCATTATGGCATGAGAGTCATCTATGTTTTCTCAAACACTGGAAACATTTTTACACAATGGTCCTTCTGTTCCTTAGAGATATTAGGCTATGTCTGGTACTTTCTCTGGAGCATCTCCTCGACCGATTGAACAAGTATTATCATTTGGTCTTAATGGAATTAAAACTGAAACGTCGAACACAGAGAAAATATTTATGATGTCTGGTAATATTCCGAATCCTCAACCTCAAGGCAGTCAGTTACCACCTGGAGGAGAATTTCAGGGAATTCAGTTAGCGCCTAGGGGGCAAACTCAAGGTATTAAATTACCGCCTGGGGGGCAACCTTCAGGCAGTCAGTTACCGCCTTGGGGGCAACCTCAAGGTAATTTTTTCCCAAGACAAACTGTGGCATCATATTATTTTGGAGAACAACCTCAAGGACAGTACATACCTCAAGGATATCAACCTTCAGGACAGTACATACCCCAAGGTCAACCCCAAACTCAATATTCTCCTCAGGGTCCTTATCAACCCCAGCTTCAGTACGCACCTCAGGGTTATCAACCTCACGTTCAGTACCCAATTCAAGGTTTCCAACCACCTTCTGGTCAATCATCTGTACTAGGAGTCGTAAATTTACCACTTACTTATCAGCCCTACGTTCAACCAGTTTATGGTCCTTACGTTCAACCTTCTACGGGACAATACCCCGAAATGAACATGGTGTGGGATTTGTCCCAATTTCAGCAGCCTATGCAACCTAATGTGCAGTTTTCTTCTCAACCTGGACAGCCTTTGGTTTCTGGATCAACTCAGCAACCTGTTCAGTCTACTATTCAAACCCCTGCACCTGGTTATGTTCAGCAGTCTAGGCCTAGTACACCTCAGACTCCGCCTCAAACTTCTGAAACTATTGCAACATCTGTTCAACCTATAACACCTATTTCTGGAGTATCTGTAGCTCCGAGTTCTTTTATCCCTGCATCCGTGAAAATCCCTCAAGTCTCTGTACCCCAATCAGGACCTTCAGTTCAGACTTCGGTCCAGATGCCTACAGGACAAGCTGGTACAAGTACGGTTGTCACAAGTCAACCACAATTCACGTATCAACCGTACCAGGGACAGCCTCAATTTGGTCCCGTTTCACAAAATCTGGCTTATCAGTATCAATCGTACCCTAGCTATACTTATCAACAGCCTCAACAACCCCAGCTTGGTCCAGTTAATCCTGGTTACCCGGGAGGTTACACATTTCCTAATGCAAATCTGATTCCCAGTTATCCTGGGTATCCTCCTCCTGGAACTACTTTGGCTACTCAAGGTTTTTGTGACCCTAACCGTCAGTTACCATTTATTGCAACTTTGGATTTACCTGATTTGACACGCCTTACGAATGATCCAATTTTCTATTATCCGTACTCGCCACCAATGCCGCATAAGTTGCGTAGTGATATACCAAAATTCGAGGGTAAGTCAGGATAGGATCCATCAAATCACGTTATGAATTATCACCTTTGGTGTGCGTCTAATTCAATAATTTATTATTCAATTCGCTTACGTCTTTTCCAAAGAACTCTTATTGGTATTGCCGCCAAATGTTACATTGAGTTACCATGAGGCTCTTTTAATAATTTCAGTCAGTTAGCAACTGTCTTCTTGACTCATTTTCAATTGCCTGTCAGATACAACAATGGCACAGAACTATTAACTTCACTAAAGAAATCCACATCCACATATATTTCTGATCATATTCATGAATGGAGACGTAGAAGGCATTTGGTGAAAGTTTACATTCCAGATCAAATTTTGGTAGAATGGTTTGTTAAATCATTGCTACCCAAAATCACTAAAGATGTAGCTAAGGCTGGAGTTGTTACTGAGGAGCAAGTCATTGCTCAAGCTTAGTACCTTGACCTCATCTATATGCGGTCAGGTACTTTACATGAAAAAATCCCTGATCTTCCAAAACAAGGTCAAATAACTACAGCTCCTTCAGGGTCTCATGCCGCTGATTGTATGATTGGTACAGTCAATACTAAAAGCAAGAAGAAATATTCAAAAAATTATTCTCCTATTATAACTTTACCTGATTCCCCGAAAGGAGAGTCTTCCCCCGAAATTTCTGCCAACATTCATGTCGCAGAGACATCTACATCCAAATCTAAATCCGGCGGTAAAAAGAAAGGGAAGAATAAAAAAAAATTCAAAAGAGAAAACTGATAAAAATGAATCTCGTGGAAAAAAACGCAAACCTCTCTATCCTTGTTACATTTGTGATGAGGATCATTTTACTAAGGAATGCCCACATCGAGCAGAGGTTTTGAAATTCATTAAAGGTTCACAACAACCTGCTATCTTGAAGGATCCTTTTCCTACTCAAGATAGTAAGATGATTGGTTCTACCTCGAATGCCTCAGAAGAACCTATTTTGATGATGTCTCATGTCAGGATTGCGACGCGATCGCAAGATTATGGTAGTAAGAATCCTGTTGATGGTAAAGAAGTAGAATATTCTAGTGCAAACACATCAACTACACCTCCTCCTGTTTCTGGTCTGCTACAGATCGAGAAACCCAATCCAAACTTAATAATCAAACCACCTGCTAAAGGTGTTCTTCATAAATCATCTTTCAATCCACATTCGAGAGCTGCTCAGAATTACAACATTGTTGAGGACTTAGTTGTTTCCCCTTCAGCAATGTCGTCTTTGGAAGTGTTGCAATCGTGTCCAGCACGACGTAAATTAATTTTTTCTGCCATAGGAGCTGTCGATATTCAGGATTCGAACCTAATAATCTTCGATTTAGAGAATAGTACACCTCATCTACCTCACCAAATGGCTTTCCAAATTCCAGTATTAGTCAAAAACAGACCGATCTTTCAGACTGTGATTCATGAGGGAGCTTCAATGTGTATTATGTCGATCCAGTGTTGGAAATCGCTTGGTTCTCCTACACTCAATCAGTCTCCAACAATTCTAAAGGCTTTTTATGGCTGAGGTTTCCACCCTTTTTTTATTTTGCAGGATTTACCCATAGGGGTTGAAGATAAAACCGTAAATCTAGATGTGGAAGTGGTTGATGCCCCTCTATATTACAACCTTCTCCTGGGTCGTAGTTGGTCTTATGCTATGACTGTTGTTATTTCTTCGGTCTTTCGACTTATAAAATTTCCACATCAAGGAAATATCGTTACAATAGATCAGTTAACTTATTTTTCTTCTGATCCAGCCTCTACAGAAACAATCCAGCACGTCGGTAAAGCGGCTATCCCTTACAAGGATGTTAGAGTAGGTTTGATTAAAGATTCTGGTTTACTAGGAACTTTTTCCTTTCCTCCTCCTAATGTATCACCTTCTATCGCAACTATTCATATGATTTCATCAAATACTATTATGTTTGATGATCCTTGGATCGTACCTTCCGACTCTAAGTTAGATTCATTTGATGGCATGATGCCTTTGAGTCCATTTGAAATTGCATATTAGGTTGTACAGTCACTTTCCGACCCTTATTCAACCGAAACTAATCCAATGAATGGGATCCGTGAGGAATCACTTTCTATATCTAGTTCAGCCACAATGACATTTCCCGATCTTGTTCATACTGATGAGCAAATTCGTGAACTTTTGTCTGTTGACGATTTACCATGGGAAGATCTACATCACCGATCTTCATTTTTACCTGAGCTGGATCATTTTGAAAATGATTTTTCTTCTATTTTTACTGCTGAATATGTCAAAGAACCGCAGAATCCATGGTGAAATCCTGATTCTAAGTTAAATTTGGAAAATATCTCTCAAACGATTCCAATTGAAATTTCAGTGAAGCCAGGAATAATTGAAAACATTCATATAGGTGCTTGTTGTACAAAAGATGAAATTCAAACTTATAAAGCCCTATTTCAAGAATTATGTGTTGTGTTTGCTTGGTCATATGAGGAAATGCTAGGAATCGATCCGTTAATTGTCGTACATGAAATCAAGACTTACCCGAATGCCCAACCTGTCCGTCAATGTTTACGTCAAATGCATTCAAGAAAAGCTGCTGCTATCAAAGCCAAGGTTGAAAATTTACTTCGTGCAGGTTTCATTTATCCAATTTTGTTAATGGATTGGGTATCAAATATTGTTCCTGTTAACAAAAAACAAGGAACGATAAGAGTATGTATCGACTATAGGGATATTAATCGAGCTTGTCCTAAAGACAATTATCCAACCCCTTATATCGATCAAATAATTGATGATTGTGCCGGCAGTGAAATTTTCTCCTTTATGGATGGTTTTTTTGGTTACAATCAAATAAGCATACTTCCTGCTGATCAGCCAAAAACAGCTTTCATTTGTCCATGGGGGACATTTTCCTATTGCAAACTACCCTTTGGATTGAAGAATGTTGGGTCAACTTTTCAAAGGGCTATGTCTTATGCATTTCATGACATTAAGCACATTTTGCAGCCTTATCTCGATGATTTACCTTCTCATTCATTGTGTAGGGCTGACCATCTCACTCATTTACGAGCTATCTTTATGAGATGTAGGCATTATCGAATTCGGCTGAATCCACACAAATGTGTTTTCTGTGTAGAATCGGGTCGCTTACTGGGATTTGTTGTTTTGAAAGTAGGCATTCGCGTTGATCCATCGAAGGTCGAAGCTATTTTCAATCTACCTCCTCCTTCGACTCTGCGCCAACTCCAAATTTTGCATGGGAAAGAAAACTTTTTACATCGGTTCATTCCTAACTATGCCGAGCTAAAAAAGGGTTTTACCAAGTTGTTGAAACATAACGTTCCATTCTTTTGGGATGAGATCGTTGATCGATCTTTTGATGCACTTAAACACGCGTTGACCCATGCACCATTATTGCATCCTCCCAACTACAACCAGGACTATTTTTTGTATCTCACTGCCTCTCATTCCACCATTAGGATGGTTTTGGTTCAGGAATATGAATTTAGCAATGAACATGTGATTTATTATCTTAGTCGAAATCTGCATCTGACTGAGATCAAATACACACTTGTTCAAGCTATCCAAATATTTAGACACTACATCTTATTACGTAAAACCACAGTAATTTTTTACTGTAACCCTATGATGTACATCTTGACCAAACAATTGCTAGGGGGAAAGTATTCCAAATGGATGGTTATCCTACAGGAATTTGACTTGGAATTTGAAAAATCCAAGGCAAAGAAATCTTTGGTTTTTGCCGAATTGATGTGTGATTTCTCCTCTACTGATATTGAAACTGTGGCAGAGCAGCCCATTGCAGTCGAATCCTTGTTTCTTATCAATACTCTTGATCCTTGGTATGGGGATATTATTTTTTATCTCCAAACCCAATCTTTTCGGCCTAAAATCTCATGGTCTCAGCGACGGAAAATACTTTTCCAATCCCACCAATACAATATTATTGGTGATACACTTTATCGTCGTGGAGCGGATTCTATTTTTCGATGTTGTCATAATCATGAAGAAGCTAAGAAGATTTTAAATGACTGCCATTCTAGAGCATGTGGTCGTCATATGTCTCGGTATGCCACAGCCCAAAAGATATTGTGCGTTGGTTATTTATGGCCATCGTTATTCAAATATTGTATCTATGCAGTCCGGAAATGCCACAATTGTCAAGCCTTTGATCATAAAATGTGTGCACCACCCGCTTCTCTTCACCCTATAATTGTTTTCGATGCTTTCGCAAAGTGGGGTATTGACTTTATTACATGCAACCCTCACTCGGCCAGGGGGCATGCGTATATCATCTTAACGGTAGATTATTTTACTAAGTGGGCTGAGGCGATGCCTACATTTTCGGCAGATGGAAAGACTACTACAAATTTCGTATTCAATCATATAATTGCTAGATTCGGTGTTCCTCAAGCCATTATTACAGATCATGGAAGCCATTTTCGAAATATCATGATGACTGAACTGACAGATCAACTTGGCCTGCACCATGACAGTTCTACTGCTTATTACCCAAAGGTTAATGGTCTAGTTGAAGCTATCAATAAAGTTTTAGTCACTATGATCATACAAATTATTGGTATTCATAAGTCGAATTGGCATTCCATGTTATTTTCAGCACTTTGGGCATATCGGACTTCAGTAAAAACATCAACTAGTTTCACTCCCTTTCAACTGGTTTACGGTTTGGAAGCTGTGTTGCCTATTGAATGCGAAATTCCGTCATTGAAATTAGCCATAGAATTACTCCCATCTACGTCTGAAGAGGAGAAACGTTTTTTGTACTTGGCTCAGCTAGATGAGAATCGACGAAACGCTACAAGAGAAAACAAGGCTCATGTCAAACGAATAAAAGCTCAGTATGATAGAAGTGTTGCCCCTCATAATTTTTCAGAAGGAGACCTAGTGTTAGTGTACGATCAAGCCAATGATAAGCTAGGAGCTAGAAAATTTGTGCCCATGTGGCATGGTCCTTTAATTGTTAAGCGAAAGCTAGCAAAAGGGGCCTATGAGCTGATAAATTTCGACGGTATCCCTTCAGATAAACCCAGAAATGGGCTTTATCTGAAGAGATATTATGCTTAAAATTGGTGTGGAGATTTATTTAGATTAGATTTCTTTACTGTTGGTGTGTCTTATATTAGAAAAGCGTGCCTATTTTAGAGTGTGTTTTTGTCACTACTCCTGCTTATCTGAGCTTTTACTCTTGATATTGCAGATGTCGACGTCTCTTCAAACCTACATTGGTTTTGCTGATGGTGCTTGTCGTAGTACATAGAACATTTCTTCCGCAGCTTGGGTTATCTATTCACCCTCTAACGAGTTAGTATCCATGCATGGGGTAAGCCTCGATCAAACAACGAATAACATTGCAGAGTATAGTGCAGTGATTGAGTTATTATCTGAATCCATATCGTTTGGAATTCGGAGTTTGATTGTTAGGTTGGATTCTAAACTTGTTGTATTACATATTAATAGGGTTTATGCCATTATAAATCCAGTGTTACTTGGTTATTTTTAAGAGTTCGTCTCTTGGAACGTGAATTTTATTACATTGGATATCAGCATATTCCAAGAAATTTAAATACATTAGCAGATGCAGTTTCTTCTAGTATGATAAATCGACATTTGCAATAATCAGAACAGTAAATTAAACAAAATTCATAACATGTACACAGATAGCTAGTAAATAGTGATATATCATAGTATGGGAGTGTTTCAAAAAATATACATCTTCTTCGATCATAGGTTGAAAACACCTTATGACCGGCAAAAATGATAATACAAAAGATCAAAAATATGAGTCTACGACATGATCATCCTATCACTGATGATGATCACAATAAGAGACCACTACCCGGGCCACCCTACATAGGAACCTCCTAAAAGGTACTGGGACACCAATCACATATCTCTGTAATCTGAGAGGAATATCATCTATGTCCGTCTCTGGAATGTCTAGAGTCAGGTGCTCTAGGTGATGCTCTAAATCAGATAGAATATCGGCTGATTGGCCCTCTGGGGCTGGTGTTGCGGTAGCTGGATGCCTCCTCTCATAAGGCTAGAGATGGGCTGGTCACCGTGGGCCCACATCTACATTTAAAAATTTTGGTTATTAGTTTTGAGACGGTTAAAACAAAAAAATTAGAACTTAGAAATTGTTGAAAATGATTTTTACCTGATTCATCCCACTGTTCCCCTGCTGGGAGAGCCATCTCTCGGTCACCGCGAAAATCTATCCTGGCATATGGAAAGTCCTCTATAACAAAAAGTTGGCGTTCTAGCCAACGAAAATATGAAGGAGGAAATCGAACAATCTCGATGCCCTCAACAGCGTGACAGGCCATCAATGCAACCCAATGAACCATCCTAGGTTCTCGAGGTCGACCAGCATCAACAGGAATGTTCTGTGGAGCTAACATGGGGATCCTCTCTAGAGAAAAGGTGACTACAATGGATCCATATCCAAATTTATTTAGCTTTCCGTTCTTTGCTCTGGTTAGTTGGTCTTTTACATTGGCCAACACAGCTTCACACCATTGGAAAATGGTGCCTCGAAAATAGTCTACAGCAATCCGCATCTGAGAACTGGTAGTCATATGAAACGCTGCACTCCCACACAGTCTGGTGACAATAAATGCAATAAATTTAAGCTCGGGACGGATGATAGTTTTTATGTCAATCCTTTTGTCCCGGGGGTCTGCCTGATCATCACAGAACTCTAGTTGAAGACTAGCGACAGACTGGCCACCTGGCCTAGTCCCAAACAGAGAAATTTGTTCACCCCTCTTGGAAAAACTAGTCAAAAAATAGATATCCTCCAGCTCAATTTTGATTCGGTGGCTGCCAATAATGAAACACTAGTCCTGTACATTCCATCTGTTCACCAGCCACATCAGGAGGTCTACGTATGCCCTCATGCCCTGAATGGCCCAGAATTTATACAAACCACATGCTCTTAATGCCTGCATTGTAGGCAAATGATTCATTGCAGCATCATCTACGTCTTCAAGCTCGCGTTCTCTTCAAATAATCATCTTGTATGTCCTACATTGCATAAAAATACATATTAGAACAAGATTTTTTGAAAATTTTTAGGCGGGAATTGAGAAAATTTAGTTCAAAATTTCATTGCGCGGGGTCCACACCTAAACTTCATACACAGTGCGTAGATACGCAAGGGCACTGTGGAACAGGTGTGGACCTAGGAATTTTTCCCATGTAGAAAAAATTCGGGGTCCACAGAGCCCGCGTGTTGCACCTGCGGACCCCCGCGGGTGATTTTTTCAACATACTTTTGCTTAACAAATGAAATCTAAAGCCTAAAAACGAAATATAAATGGATGAAATGCAAGATAAGGAGGTCTTAGATTACTTGGAGCTGATGGTTCTCGATTTTTTCGAACTTATTTTCCAGAATCTTTGCAGGAACGTTTTTACCCAAAAGCTTTTACTTTTCACTCTGAACTCAAATGGTAAAAATGAGGTTAGAAAAGTCCTTTCTATAAGTTTTTTCGAATAAATGAATTTTTTATTTGTTTATTTTTCACTTTAAAAAGGTTATTTTTGAAAGCGTTTTTACTCATCTTAAATAGGTATGTGTAATGTTTCGATTTTTTGTGCAGAAATTGGATTTTTCAGGAAAATTGACCGTTTTCAACAAAGAGCATACTTTTATCACTTTTTCAGACTCTTTCAAAAAATTCATGAAAAAGTGAAAACTTGGAGTTCTCTTTTAAGCTCTTTTCAGACTCTCTAAACATGAAAATATTTCTGAGCACTTGGTTATTCGAACTCGTTAAAATAAATGAATGATCGTCCCTTCAGTATAAGTTTACCCCTTTTACGGACTGAAATGGACTATTTACGAAAAAGGTATACGTTGACTAATTATGGTCAATAGAGTTCTCTCCCGCATTATTTTATCCTTTTTCGAGCTCAAGAGACTAAATTTACAAAAAATTACCCCCATGGAGTCTTCTTAAGTTTTTTCTTCTGACTCCCTAAAATTGAAAAAACACCGAGTTTCTCCTATACTAGACTCGTTAAAACTTAACAGTAAAGGACCGATTCAATTTTAAAACAGGAACGAACCACTCCTTCTTAGGGTTTGAATCTTAAACTAAGTTGGACTCATCCAAAGGATGAGCTTATAAACAAGCAAATGTTATCCTCCTCAAGCTTGTCAAAAATAAAGAGGTACTTGCCAGAAATGGTGGGGGAAAAGAGAGAAAAATGGATTTGTTTGTTGTATTTTGATTTTTCGAAAATCTACTTAACCACTCTTGAACACGACACTTTCATTCACCTGGGTTGGGAAATCCTTTGCCTAACAGTTAATCAAACCTCATTGAAAGTCTTCATCCGGTTTCTGGGTATTAGCTTTGGGTCAATTGTCACCAAGCCATCTGCAGTGTCGTTATGTGTTCAAGAGGACAGTTCAAATAAACCATTCATCTACAAAATATTTGTCATCCATTTTGACCATCCCTGAGTCAGTCCTTGCCAATATATTTTCAAAACTTGATCTATGATTTCGTGTTGTGGGCTTGCCTACGACGGATCACTTTCTATCGACGACAACTCTTTATCTAGGAAGTTGATCCAGAAATCGTCAGTACCTTGAAATCTGCATGCCTCAATGGCAGGTTTCTCGCCTTCGACGACAGGTTGCATCATTGACCTTCGATCGAATGATTCCGTGACATGTTTGACTTCAGCTCATTCATTCACATTTCATGGATTGTACTGAGTACTTTGAGAGCCATTGACATTAATGGTGGTTACTCTCACACTTGTTAACAGTTTACATCATTGACTGGTAATCAAGTGGTTTCTACCATGTTCGACTTCGACACATTCATTCACATGGATAGAATCGTACTAGCTCGAAAAGTAGAAATCAAGACCCTGGATCTAGTTTCTACCATCCAGGCTGTGAGGAATTTTTTTATTCATACAATGGACTATTCATAAACAGATGGTTGTGTCCATACTATGTCTACACATGTCCATACTATTTATGTATTTAAAATCATTCTTGTATCAGAACAGTTTGAATCAGTTCTAGTTAGTTTTGATCTGAGTATGGGAATGCCTACCTCAGCGATGATATTTACACATATATATTTTGCATTGAATGTTTTTATAGGTTCCGACTGGGGTGTCCACAGGATTATCCTTGAAATGATAAAGTACTGCACTCTTCATATATGACAGACTTTAGCTTCATCTATTCCAGACTTTGCACTTTAGGGGGAAATCTGTTGCACTGAAAATTGTCATCCTAACATTCTGCTATGTGTATAAGCTCATTATCACTCATATTTCCTCCTTTTCAAGTCTAACACATCAGTTCTTCATGTCAAGCCTTGAAAATAAGAGAAAAGTTCTTAAAAATATCCTTAACTCTGGTATCACACTTTCTCGGTATCTTGCCTCCGGTCCTGCACCTAATGTTCATGACTCCTGCGTACCTGAACGCACTTTCTCTGTGTTATGGGTGCGGAACCCTGTAAAAGATTAAAAAGGTGCAAGTAAACTCAAAAAGCTCATTTTCAGTAAATTCTAGAAGCCTCTAGAAAGAATCTTGCGGTGGCAGAACCGCTCTTTTGAGGTTCATGTATCTCTTACCTTATGGAGCTAACCTCTTAATGTGAGGAGCTTATCCCTTTGAAGGAGGATTCTATCCCTTCATAGTTGGAACTAAAACCTCCTCTTTTGCACTATAAAAAGAGGCATTGGGTAGCCTCAAAGGGAGTTCAAGCTTTAGAATTATTTGAGGTTAAGTGTTGTTGGGATTCAGACTCATTTAACTGAGATTTTTGTGAGGAGAGATCACATACCTCTATCTGTCTCGGTTGGAAGAGTGCAAGGCTTGTCAGAGTAGAGGAGATTCATGTTTCGGACCCCAGGAAGGCCTGTTCAACATCAAGGCTAAGGTTGTAAGGTTTTCCTTCTTTCAAAGTTAATACAAATGAATTCATTTTTCTCAATAAGATGTTAGTTAACTGTTTATTTCATGGATTCCTTGATCACCATGATAAGCATGATTTATGATGTTTACTATACAGGTGCTATTTAATGTTTTCTTGTTTGTGACTGCAGGTTTGCGAAGATAACTCCTTCAAGTGCACGAGGGACAACAACTTCAAACAAGCATTGGATCTACGGTAAGTTCTTTACACCTTTATAGTATTCTTTTGTAAATTGCATATGTTTAGAGAAAGATAGGTTTATTTGGATGTTTGTTGCAAGATTACCTTTTGGTACTAGGGAGATCGATCTTGTTTTCCAGATTGATTAATCCACCCAAAAAATATTTTTGGTTGAAGAGTTGATAAACAAGCTGGACTTTGAAGAGTTTAAGAACTTGACTGAGCTTAGAGCAATATATGTTATGAGTTTTGATGATCAGACTTGTTTTATGGAGTGAATAGCTTGACTTGCTTTCCTAGATGATGGAGAGAATCTATGTGCAGGATTCCATGGCTTGGTAAATGGTATTGTGCTTCTTTTTAGTTATTTTTTCTTAGTTTTTCACATATGTATCCATGTTTCTCACTTGTTGTAGGTCAGTAAATAATAGTTTGAGGTATGCCCATCAAATTTCCTGATTCATTGCAGCTTTTATGTTTTCATCCTTCTTGTTCATGTCAAAGGATTCTTAATTTCCCTTTGGTCCATTAAGAACTTGTTATTTATTTCCTGAATGATTAATATGACATGCTATCTTGTTTGATTCATGGTATGCCCTGCTTACTTATAGTTATTTAAACCTCATTAATGAAATCTCCTTTGAAGTATTGACAGTCTAGTTTAAATCGGAGAGGTCTTTTTTCGATCTTGCCCTCTGCCTATACTTGCAGACTTATTTCAAAGTTCTCATCAGTTTGAATGTGTTTCTCAGGAGTCTCCTTTCCACATTTTGAGATGTTGGTTTGTCTTACATGTGTTCTAACCAATTGAAGGTGATTTTCCCAAAGTTAGAGGGTCTTATACTTCTATGTATCACTTGAATGTTTATTTTATGCATCTATCAGTTTGAGTTTGATTCATAGTGATTAACAGTTAGCCCTACCACATGAATGCCTATTGTTTAAACTATTTATGCTTAATATATATTTGGCTTGCACAAACTTGATGTTCATTTAACTTCATAAACCACTTGAAATATCCATTCGCTATACTAAATCGTCCCTGCAGTACACTCTACCCATTGTCTTGACATCCTTGGCTTGCTTTTTACCCCATAGCCCAGTTGATCTCATTTTCTTTTTCTATTTTGATCCACTTGATCAATTTTTCCCCAAACAACTGAAAAACAAACAAACAAACACACTTAACAACTAGCCTAAAATCTAAAAAAACTAAGCGAACAAGCTCATATCCTTTGCTTCATTAGAGAGAACCCTCTCTGAGTCGAGGAAGGCTAGGTCCTAGGGCTCCAAAGATTGGTTTCATGTTACTCTGTCATTTGGTCTGTGAATCTTCCAAATCACAGGAACCTAACATAATGGCGATCACGGTGGGACATTTCTGAGTTCATATAAATCTGACTATCTTTCAAGACTCACAGGAAACCCCTGTCCAACTGAGAAGACTATCTTGTCGACATACCCCACCGCCTTAACGTAATTGCAATCACAATGGGACCTTTCTTAGTTAGTGACAAACAAAGTATACCTTAGAACTTCATAAAACCCTTGGCTCAAGAATATCTAGTGATAATCAGCCACCTCGCTGCCACACTAACATAATGGTGATTATGGTGAGACTCTCTGAGTTCATGACTGTCTAGCAAACTGTTGCTGACTTATTAGTAATTCAGATTAAATCATAAAATCAGCTGATAAAGCCTTTAGAGTAAACTTTCTTTGTTTCATCACCTTAGCTAAGTGCTGAAAAAAAATTTAGGACACTCTTACAAATCAGACTGCACATTAAAAACTCAGAAAATAACCCCAAAAAACAATTTTTTAGATTGACTGTTCATATCAATTTTGGCGGTGGACCATAGACAATATATCCTCAAAAACCAAAAATATCCACCTGGCGACTCCACTAGCCTTGAGTAGGCCTTTTTGAAAACTTTGTTAAGCTTCCATAAACTATTATAAGACTTCTTTACAAACAACCTTGAAAAGTCTAAGAAGTCTTAAGCATACACTGAGCTAGTTTGACAAAACTTAGAGAAGATAAGTTGTTGAAAACATTCATAACTTTCAGCCTCTCTAAAGTTTGAATCTAAAATCTGGCTTCACGAATAATTCATACCAGATCTCATCCAGGCCCTCCTACCGTAGTTGATGACCCAGAAAATATTTTGTGGCAAAATTCTAATACTAGTAATTTAACTACCGATAGGAGCCTTCATAGAGCAAGCTCTGTACCTGAAAATCTTATATCCTTGCTAGACCAAACTTTTGACTTGCGCCATACAAGAAATATTTTTAGAACCAAGTCACAACCTAGCTTTGACAATTCCAATCTTGAGCCCTTAGACTTGCAACAGAGTTCTAGCGGAGAAACATCTCCTACTACTCCACCTGATTTTCAGCTCCTCCACCACTTTAGCTCTTTCCATCCCAAGTCTACTCAAAATCATTTTGTTGGTCCAAGCACCTCTAACACTCCCACTCACAACACCACTGTGCAAATCACTTCATCTCATGTACCAAATCCTCCACTTGTAAATTTACCAGTACCACCTATCATGGCAGTATGGTATGCACCCCTAGTGTTACCTCAGCCTTTGGCACCTTTGCCAAATGACTATCAGTCTAGGATCCCACACTTCACTGGGGCTGAATCCACTACTTCCCAACAACATGTAGATAGAACAAATGATGCTTTTGATTACATGGAATTAGATGAAGAAACCATCAAGATGAGAATTTTCACCCAAAACATAGGAGGCGAAGCTCAGAAATGGTTTAAAGGCTTAACTCCTCATAGCATACATGATCTCCCGTCATTATACCAAAATTTCATAAACAAATTGGAAATCAAGAGAAACCCACTTCAAGTCCTCTCTGAATATAATACTCTTAATAAAAACACAGTAGAAAGTGTTCAAGATTATTGTACCAGATTCAACAGTGTTTATATCACTCTCCCACCTAACATCAAACCTCCACCCCGCTTAGCTCTAGCAAAATTTCTGGAAGGTTTCGATCCGGTTATGACATATCACCTAAGAGAAAGAGAACTTACAACTCTAGAAGAAATGCAAAAGGGGGCTATTAGTGCAGAAGCAAACCTTGCTGAAAAGAGGGCTAGGCTGAGATCAAAAAAGAAGGTCACATACCGAGATGAAACCTTTCCCTCCACATCCTCTTCCAATGCCAAAGTATACAACCTGGAAAGAAAAATGGAAAGAATGATAGAAAGAATGATGGAAAGAATAAGTCTCAGTGATAGAGCACCTCCTAGGGACAACCAGCCAAACCCACAAACCAAAAACCGGAATCAAAACTTTAGAAGGGACTCACCCCAAATCAAACCAAGAGACAATGATAAGGAAATTAGGCCTCCTTTCCAAGATAATTATCTTGACGAAGGAGAAAGAGACATTGAACATGTTGAGGAAAATCATCAAAACCTGATAGGCTCTGATAGTGAGGGTGAGGTTTATCTCACAGAAGAAGAACAAGGTTTCTTCTCCTCATACCAAGATGAAACTAACTATGAAGATTTTGAATACCCTAAAATTGGTTTACAAAATTCCATAATGGAGTTCCATAGGCAATATGATCTCAGAAGTAAGAAAAACCAAGAAAACTCAAAGAAAAACCATGAAAACTTAAAAAGAACAATTCAGATTCTGCTATCAAGAAAACTCCTGAAGCTATTCTTAAAAAACCAGCAGACAATGTTAATGTTATGGCTCAGAAATCTGATCTAAACAAAGACAAAACCAGCCAATCAAACATCAGCTCAAACTGTGCTAGCACTTCCACCAAAATTCCTGAAAATACCATCTTGAACAAAGCTCCACATCAAAATCAAAAGAAAAGATCAGTAGAGAAGGTAATGGCTGAAAAATTTGATGCAAACATGTCAAAAGCTCAAGTACCTTTCAGGTTCGAAGGGGAAATTTCTAAAATAAAAATAAATATGCCCCTAACTGAACTGATAGCTCAAAATTCCTATAAATCTCAGGTTATGAAAATCTTAAACATAGGAAATGATATTGACACCTTGCACTTAGCTGATGACACTCCCGAACTGTTATTTGGACCAAAGATAGAAGGAAAGTATCAAGAAGGAACCCCTCCTCCTTTTTACATCAGCTTGAATGTACATGACCAGTTCCTACATAACGCTATGCTAGATTTCGGTGCCTCTCACAATCTCATGCCTAAAGTGATAATGGACAGATTAGGCTTAGAAATAACCAAACCTTACAAATACTTGTACTCTTTCAATTCGAGCAGAGTCAAATTTTTGGGCCTAATCAAAGACCTGTGTGTAAGTCTGGCACAAATCCCAGCTAAACATTTGGTTATGGACATAGTGGTAGCAGACATTCCCCCGAAATATGGGATGCTTTTATCTAGAAACTGGGGGGCTAAACTCCAAGGAAACATTCAGTTAGATATGTCTTATTATACTATTCATGTTTTCAACCAACCAAGAATATTATACCGTGAATCAAACATGAAATATATGGTTAGTAGTCAAGAGAAACCACAAAACATACCTCTTTATTACATACATTCAAACATGGATTCCTTCATCTTACGCCTGCAAGATGACACTGATGGAAACCCAAGTGAAACTAAAACCAGTTCAAGCATGGTATCGCAGCCAAACCAACTTTTGTATGATGAATTTGATACTCAAAACTATCATGACCCTGAACCATTATGTCTTTATGAGAGGGAATTTGATTTTCTAGAAACAGAGATAGATCAGAAAACAAAAAAAATTATACACCCTCAAACAAGTTGCTCAAACCAAGGACAAACATCAACAGTACAATCAAGAACCTTTTTCAAAACAGAAGCACTAGAAGACTTACAAATTACAAACCTCTTTTGAAATCAGGGGTAGGGGAGTTTGATGTTCTTACCATACTTAAATACTTCACCATCCCAAAACTCTACCTCCCTGAATGAAACCTTAACTATTGCCACAACTGTTAAAGATCCGGGAAGAAGGCCCGAAAAACTTGTTATGAAGGAATGTGATAGCTGCAGTCCAAAAACACCTGAGCTGATTAAGCTAGCTAAAATTCTAACCTTACACCAAACATTTAGGACTGCTAGAATATTCAAAATTATTCAAGATACTAGTGCATGTCGGGAAAACTGTTTTTACATTGCCTTCAATTCAAGAAACAACTTTGACAAAAGGAAATACAAAAATCTTGATCAAACATTAACAATCAAAGACAAGATAGCTGGACATAGGATCTGTGTTGATTTCATAAACACAAATACACACCCCTGGAACAGAAATTATATTCTTCCTAAACAAGACCATACTATACAAAACTAGGAGTTTCTAATCATGTGGTTTTGAGTGGAAATTTTTCAGGATACCATCGAATAATACCACTTCAAATATATCAGCTCAAAGACTTCTTCAAATATACTAGTGGCAACTTCAAGTTCAAACCAATCTGTCCAAAACCAATGAACACCGAAGATGCCCTCAGGAAAGCTATGTTCTCGGTTCTGAATTTCCTTGTCATTATGTACCTTGATGATGTCATCATATGCTTTAAAAATGACAAATAATATTTGCATTATTTGAAAAATATGTACAACAAAAGGAGAAGTGGAGATCAAAGGTATAAAGAAGTACAGTAAAAGACACAGGGTTGTTTAGAGATTCATGCATGAATCCTTATGTTATGCTTACAAGAGAAAATTTTCCAAATTTTTCTTTTCAAGAACTGAGTGGGCCAAGAGCATCAAGAGACCCTTATGAAGATAAGATGCTCAAGTTTCACCATTTTCAGGAGTTTTAGTTTTATAATTTTCAAACATTGTACATACCATTGCTTGAAGAAATAAATCAAAAAGAGAAAATACAAAAACAATAGAAAAATAGATAAAGAGGGCGGTTTGAAAACACCATGAAAAGCCCCATGTTCAAAAAATAGTCTTGCTGAAAGTGTGCAAGTCTAAATGCCACTACTAGTGCTCAAAAGATATATTGTTCAGTTATCTAGCCTAATCATAACTGAGCATGTTTTAAATTGATTGTTGATAAGTTAGTGAGAGAGATGATAGTCAAATTGTGTAAGCTGGGCTTATCAATAAAAGTAGATTAGGAAAAGAATGTTGGTTCCACACGCTCAAAACAGAACCAAAGAGAAAAACAGGGATGAAAAACAATTTGTATATATTAGCCCTGATTTTTCTAAGTTTCATCTTGTACATAAATAATGTTTGTGTGCAGCTTGTTTTTATGCCACAAATGCATGACAAATCAGACCGTCTAATCTTGATTTGATCATTTTTTCAATTTCATGCTTTAGACTAGAGAATGAAATCCTGTCAAACAGCGTAATCTTGACAGTCGATCGTAGTATAGGTATAGAAACAAAAGATTTCATCATTTTAATCTGAACTCCCGGAAGATATAAGTATAGCATTAGATAGTTTTTATTTTTTCAAAAAAAAAAACATATCATGTCAAATGTTTGCTAGTCCAAATGCACCTAAAATAAGAAAAAATGCTAGGAAATATAGCTGGGTAGGTAGAGACGACTTTGATGCTCATCATGCTGTCAATTTTCAGAAATAGCATCAAGAAAGGAAGAAATTTGTGCTAATGGATAAGGCATTGGTCTTCACAAGCCCGAGATCTGCAATTTTGGACACCTCCTGAAAAGGAGCTGCCCTCCCCAAGTGGAGCCACTGTTAGTCATCAGTATTTTTACCTGTTATTGATGACTAGTTTCCTTAGCTGAGTTTTCTAGAAGCTGATATACAAACTCTCAAATATGTCTTCTAGAAAACACCCCAAAACAATTTTTGTCCTCCTACCCCTTCCTGTCAGCCTATGATGAGAAAAAACCCCAGTTGACAAGTCATATCTGGTTTCAGCAAAGTAACCCTGCCTATAGTTGTCATAGTTGTAAATTATTTGCTATCATTTACCCTTGTTACTCATGCCATTCACTATCCAAAGGTTGACCAAGTGTCTGCAATTTTATCCCTGGTCATCTTGTCATTTGAAAATCTGATCATGCCTAAGAAAACACTCAGAATTGGTCAACATTGTCCCTAAGTTAGATAGTGGTGTTTAGGGAGTTCTTCCTTGGCTAAGATATTCTAGGCCAAAAAACCTATGTCTAGTACCAGTCAACCATGAATTAGTTCCTTTTCTAGAAAGAAAGCATTGTTCTATCCATAGGTCACACACCACTAAGAGGTCACTTTGTCTCATGTCAGAAGAAGTTCACAAATATCCAGATCAGGAAAAGATAAGGATGTTCACTATCTGATGAAGTATGCTTAGCTCAGGCATAATATCCTTGAAAAACCAAAGGAGCTCTCCAAGGTTCAAAGTCATATGTTTTTACATCTCTACAAGGGTGTAATTAAATGATTTTCAGTATACAAAGGAGGGAAAAAAAGGCAAGTTCAAGCAGGTTCCCCTTGTTGAAAAGATTTTCCATCAATGATCAGATGAAGAGCGGTAAAGTGAGAGCAGCAAGAGTACATGTTATAAATATAGAGGCTTCCTGAAGAACAAATATCACTCATCAAGTCAAAATGAATAACAAGGACTAAGTAATGCTGATCAACAGTGCTGCATAATCTTTCCAAAGGTCATCATCATGTAGGACATAAGAAGACAACTGCTTCTTATGTTACCTTGAACCTGGGATGTGAACATCAGTTAAAGGAAATCTAAATATACCTCTAAAAACATAGTCAAGGGAAAATATAGTTCAATGATACCTATCAACAAACACTCTCCATGCATTCTTCAAACAAATATACAGATCAAGACACAATGATTGAAAGTAGATTGAGACCCTGTGTTAAAGATAACCTCCTTCATGAAAAGCAGATGGTTAGAAAGCACAATGACAGAGCCTCCTTCATGAAATCAGATGGTTAGGAAGACATTTTTGTGGCCTCCTTCACAAAAAAGCATAGGGCCAACATGTTCTTAAGTGACTTCAGAAGCTATTGTGTGCCACCTCCTCCAAGGATGAAAAGAGGATGTATAGCAGGACTAAATCTATGTTTGAAGAAATTTTTCTTTTGGAAAGACTAGTTGAGGAATAATTGTGGTGCAAATGAAAGTTTATACGTTGAAGGCCTATGTTACAGCATCAGCAAAACAGTGACATAATGGTGCTAAAAACCTCCGCTCTTATGTTTATGAAGATCCTCCTTCAAAATATAATCAAGGATGGAATCTTTAGCTAAGAAGCGACCTCATATGAATGGCCAAGAAGTTGGACCAAGCCACTGTTTAAATTGACTTTTTCATAGTGACATGAAGAGACATCTCACCCTAGGGTCATGTATATGAAAAAGGGGCATTCTTGTTTTTAAACAAATCACTATGGTTATAGAAATAATTCCTCCAAGTGATGAATGAAGGGAGAGTGTCGAAGGTTACTTCCTGAGCTCGGTCGAAAGGACGGAAGGGCACATTGTAAGAGAGTGAAAAGTTTTTCATTTTTTGTAGACCTCCTTCACAAAAAAAACAAAGGGATCAACTCTCCAAAAAATATTTTCACCATGAAACGTGACTCATTCAAAGGGTTAAAAGATGTGATGAAGCCATATTTCACTTTCGGTCAAAGGGTGCCTCCATCAAATGATAAAAGACAAAGTTTTAAAGAACAGGAAATTTACATTTTTGAAATATTTTTAATTAGAGGGATAAATACACTTCATCACTTTGGATACATAAGGGTTTCAAAGAGTCTACGGTGTTAGTATTTTTATAAGCCTCTTCAAAAAATATACGAGTCACAATTTTTGAAATCAATGAGGCTTTATGGTTTACGAGAACACTCCATCGGACGGAAAAGTGAAGGCATCAGTGATAAGTCTGAAGAGTAATTGAAAAGGTACTATAACAATGTTTTTGAGATGACCTCCTTTGTAGACAAATCAAAAAAAATAGCACGGTTTATAAATTCCCATTTCATCACAAATGTTTTGACAAACAAAGTGTTAAAACAAATCATCAAGGTTAAAAGGTTTTGCAGTGGTGACAGAGCTAAAGGGCATCAGCTCTTTTTCAAAAGTCTTCGTTCAAAAAGCCAAAAAAAAGAACATAGTTCATCTATAAAGATATTCCTTAGAGATATTTTATCATCAACAACCCTTACTCATGCGCACCTTGCACTATGATCTTCTTCTCCTTAAATAGATTTAGCTTTTACCAATACCATGAGCCAAAACCACACCAATTTCGATGGTATTCTTGGATGGAATCAAATAAACCATACAGCGCTCAATCACGTGTGCCAAAACCATGGTAATGCCCCTTGGTATTGTAATTTTGGAGCGCAAAAGGGACATACGCGACTTGGGTCGTACTAATCACGCGTACATACGTGACTTGGCATGTTACAAACTCGCGTATTCTTTGTGATATATCCTGTTTATTATTTCTGCGGCACTTACTGGAATTTCTTTCTTCGCACTACTTCTAAACTGATCACGTAGGTACATCATTAGAAAATAGGTTGCTATCAAGACAACTCATCAAATCGGGTTTCCATCAAGAACAACTTCATCAAGTAGGTTGCCATCAAGGACAACACATTGCATCATATTGCCAACAATCTCCCCCTTTGGACTTGATGGCAACCATTATGGTGTTTTATCGCCACAGTAGATAGATACATTGATTATAAATATTATTCAAACACCATGATACTCTTCCCCTTTGACATCAAGGGCAAATGGCGGATCAAAACCAAAACAAGGTTTTTCTTCTCTTGTAGAAAGAAGAGCTCTGAAGATCTAATGTTCATGAAGTTACCATGCTCCCCACGAGTTCATGTTGAATCTTCAAACATATTTTTCAATAAAGTACATGACTCTATGACCTTTCCTATCACCAAGGACTCATACTTACATCAATGAGTCCATACAAATGGATTTACATATGTGACTCAAGTACCCAATCAAGTGGGTTTACAAGAAATGAAGAAGTCCTTACATGACTGAATATTACAATTTTACATCATAGGTATTAACATGACCTTTTCATCAAATTACAGAAATGACTTATATAATGAAGACCAAAGAATCTCAACCATGAGATCGGGATCACGACAAATAATGAGAATGCCAACAATGCATCCTTTCCACCAAGACCAATTCTCTCTCTTGGCGCATGCATCACGAGACACTTTCAACGACAAATCATCAAGGCATCTTTATCGAGAGACATCGGAAGAATGAAAACGAGAATTATGAGAAGCTGAACACCACCAAATAGCACTACGATTTGTCTTTGAGAATAATGTTTTGAACCAATTTTAGTCAACAAATACCCGTATGCGATTTTACGTGTATAAACTCGCGTATATACTTAGCAATCGTCATTCATGAAATCCGTGTATCCAATTTTGATCTTCCGAATTGACGAATCTGATCCTCTGCATGGCGGAGACTACTCCAAAAACTTACATGCGAGATATTCGAATGCTTCCTTGGGTAAAGGTTTGAGTAAATATCTAGGCAACTTCGTTCTTTGGAAGGAACATACTCCAAATTTCACCTTTTGTTCAAAGCACTTGTTCACGTAAGAAGCTGATACTTGATGGGAATGTGCTTGGTCTTGGAATGCATAACAGGGATTCTTTTGAGATCTCGATGGCACTTGTATTATCACATAATGGAAATAGGGAGGTGAACATTTGAGTTTGAATGTCTTGTAAAGTTTGCATCATCCAAAGAAGTTGAGTGAAACATGATACGGCGACCACATATTTTTCATTCTGTTGTAGATATGGCAACGAGCTTTGCTTCTTTCGAACCAAGATACTAGTTGGGGCCCCCATATAGAATGCACCACCACTAGTGCTTTCGATCATCAACATTTCCGATTAATCTTGCATCGGTGTAAGCATGAAGAGTAAGATCGGCATTCTTTGGATACCATAGTCCAAAGTCTTGAGTTCCTTGTAGATATTTGAATATTCTTTTGAGCTGACTGCAGGTGGGACTCTTTTGGATTAGCTTGGAATTTTCCAACAATCCCAAATGCATGCACAATGTCTAGTCTTGTCCCCGGTGAGATACAGTAGACTTCCTATCATAGATGCGAGTGCAGTTTGATTCACCATGAGTAAAGTCATCATTAGAGCTGAGATTACATCCAATTACCATTGGTGTACTTACAGGTTTGCAATATTCCATGCCATACTTCTTCAGAATTTGCTTAAGATATTTTTCTTGTGATAGAAATATGCCATCTGTCACTTGTTGCACTTGCAAGCCAAGAAAGAATGTTAGTTCCCAAGTAAAGACATTTTCAAATTCTTGTTGCATAACGAAGCAAATTTCTTACTCATAGATTCTTCATTACTTCCAAAAATGATATCATCAACATACTACAACTACAATCAATAGTTTATCATTTTCGAGTTTTGTGTATAAGTTGCTATCAGTGAGACCCCTTTGAAAATCCTTGTTGATAAAGATATTTGTCAAGATGATAATACCATGCCCTTGGAGCTTGTTTGAGACCATATAGAGCACTTTTTTTAAGTCTACAAACAAGATTTGCATCATTTCCCCAAAAATGAATCCTTTTTGGTTGTTCTATATAAACATCTTCTTCTAGATCACCATTGAGAAAAGCAGGTTAACATCCATTTGATAAACTTTGATTTGTTGGAAGCTTGAAAAAGCAAGAAACATTCTTATGGCTTCAAGTCTAGCTATAGGAGAAAAAGTTTCTTCAAAGTTTATACCTTCTTGTTGAGCATATCCCTTGCAAACAAGTATAGCTTTATTTCTTATAACATCCCCATTCTCATTTTACTTGTTTTTGAATATCCATTTAGTTCCAATGACATTTTTATCATGAGGTCTTGGTACTAATTCCCAAGTGTGATTCTTTTCAATTTGATCAAGTTCTTCATTCATGGCTTGAATCCAACATTCATCTTTGCTAGCTTGATTGACATTGTGTGGTTCAATAGTAGATAGAAATGCCCGGATAGCTAGAAAGTCCCACAAGAGTCCTTCTTGTTTGTACACTTGATCCCTTGTCTCCCAAAATTTGAGATTACGGATGATTCTTTTGAACATATCTAGATGGAGCTTTTTCAAATAAATCATCTTCGGGTTCTTCATTAGGGTCCATTTGTCTATATCATTTCTATTTGATGTAGAATGATATACATCATCTATCGTCTTCATCTGTTGTTTGTTTTTCTTCTTTTGGAGTAGGAGACTCATCAATACATTCAACAATCTTCCGAAGTCTTTTATTGTAACATTTATATGCTCTACTCCTATAGGAGTAACCAAGAAATATTCCCTCATATGCTCTAGGTTCAAACTCGCCAAGATTCTCATCATTATTTTTTATAAATCATTTTCTTCCAAAAACTCTAAAATGCTTCACAGTGGGAGGATTCCCATACCAGAGTTCATATGGTGTTTTATCACTATTTACACGAACATGTGCCTTGTTAAGAATATTTACCGTTGTATGTCTTGCTTCTCCCCAAAAAAGTGTCGGGTGTTCGGAATCATCAAGCATATCTCTCGCCATTTGTTGAACTGTTCTATTCATTCTTTTTGCTACGCCATTTTGTTGTGGAGTGCGGCTACGGAAAAATTGTCTTTTTATGCCATGTTGTTACAAAATTCAAAGAATTCATACGATGTATATTCTCCTCCTCGGTCGGATCTAAGACATGAGTTTTTAGATCTAATTCATTTTCAATGATTAGCTTTGAAAGATCCGAAATTTCTCAAAAGCTTCATCTTTGTGTTTAATCAACCCAATCAATACATTCCAGAGAAATCATCAATAAATAAGATATAGTATTGTTCACCACGTGGTGACTTTTTCCTCAAAGGTCCACATATATCGGTATGAATAAGTTCAAGAAGGCTTACTTGATGATCCTTCCTTGGCATTAAACATGACTCTGGTTTTGCTTACCAAATTGGCAAGATTTGCATATGATATTTTTGGGTGAGGTAAGATTGGGAAGATCACGAACTAGCTTTAAGTCCGCTTGATTTGTTGATATGAGAGAAGCTCAGGATACCCCAACCTTCTATGCCATGGCCGAGTTTCTAGAAGATTTACTCAAAGTAACATTGATCTTTGCGGTTCTTTAATACATACAGAGTTGCTTGGAGTTCTTTTTTCTTTTATAATTGTTTTACCCATATCAAGATCACGTACCACACACTCTTTTGAACTAAAGACAACTTCAGTTCCTTGATCACACATTTGACTTACACTTAACAAGTTATGCTTTAATCCATCCACATACATGACATCATTAGCTTTCACTTTTTCTTTTAGAAAAACGAGACCATTTTCCCTTAATGACATGAGTATCATTTCCAAATGGTAACATTCTTTTCCTTTTCTGAGGGCACTATATGCAGAGAAGTTTGTTTTGTCACATCATGTGTCTTGAGCAACCACTATCAATGTACCATTGATTTTCTTCATACTCTGTAAATAAAGCTATGCACAATTTTCAACCTATAATTCCTTCTTCTTCCATACTTTGGGAGCTTGAAGGAAGATGCTCTTGATTTGAACTTTGCTCTTGCATTCGCAGTTCTTCATGACAAAAGTTATTACGCAATAAGCACATTCAACTTCATTTTTGAAGAGGAGAAAAGTTGTTATAGGTATTCTTCTTTGTTTCAATATCAATCCTTTTCTTTCTTGCTTCTCTAGTCATGATGGTTTTATACTGCACACATTGAAACGACTTTATGACAAAATTGTGACATGAGAAAACATTGTCCATTGAAGAAGAAATTCTGCAATCATGAAATCTTCTACTTGAATTTACCTATTGATTGGTGCTTCTTTAGAAAGATATTCTTGTTAGTGTTCTTTGTATTGAGATGATCATGCTTTACTGTAAAGATTCCTTATTCTCTTCTTTGAGTGGCGAATGTTGTATACCAGTGATGCTACTTTTAGATAATTTGGTGGTGAAGCCCAGGAAGATTCTCAGATATATCCAAGACCTGTCTTCATAAGAGAGAACGTTGTACCTTGATAATCTCATCTAAGGTTTTCGGATCCCTTAGCAAATCTAAGATTGAGTCTTTACTTTCTCAAGTTCTTTTCTTGAACTTACCACTTCACATTCTAATTTCTCATTGTGTTTCTTCTCTTCTTCAAGTTTGATTTTCGAGTCTCTATGATAATTTTACTTTCTTCTAAACATATTTTTGAGTTGATTGTTTTTCATCAAGAAAAATCATTGTCCTCTAGAAAGCATCCATAAAAGTATCATTTTCTTCTCTAGATTATTTTTTCAAATGCCATGAGAATTCTAAGATCTTTTCACATTTTTCCTCACTATCGGATAACCCATCACTTGTCTTCATAGAGTATAGTAACTTTTTCTAGTGCTCAAACAGGTTCTTATTCCTTCTTGATACTTCCTTCCCTTTTACATGTGTTTCTTTATGAGGACACTTAGCGACATAATGACCAACTCTTCCACAATCAAAACATTTGAAAGGAAACTTACCTACTGAGCATCTTATGTGCCAAGTTGAAGTTTTCTTTACAAAATTTACCTCATCTTCTTACGAGATATATCTAGAATCCTTCGCTTCTTGTACTTCTTTCCCTTTTGTAGAAGCTCTAAAGATGGCTTCTTTGACTTCGGATGGTCCTCCTCTTCTCATTTCATATGCGGTTAGTATGCCATGAAGTTGCACTACAATGAGATTTTGAAGATCTTGCTTTTCTTCAAGAGCAAAAACTTTTGACTCAAATTTTGTTGTTAGTGATCTTAAAATTTTCTCAACTAAAATGTAGATTCGGTTATTGTTTCTCCCAGATTTCTCCTACGATTTACAATATCATCAAGACGTAAAAAATAATTTGGCAATGCTCTTTCGTCATTATCCATTTTTTAGATTCTCATATTGAATTCGGAGAGTTTGGAGTTTTAGCACTTTTTTACCTTTGCATCACCTTCATAACTTAGAATGATTTTGTCCCATATTTCCTTTGTTGTATCCAGTTTGCATGACTTTGACAAATTACGATTTAGTTAGACTTCCCAATAGAGCATTGACCGCACTTTGCATTTGTTTCATAATTCTTTCTGCGTCGGATCTGTTGGTACTACGACTTGATATTGATATCCTCCTTTAACAATAGCCCATACATACGCTCCCCGAGAGTGAAGATAGGATCTCATCCTTGTTTTCCGAAAGATTAAATTGTTTTAGTTAAAGAGCGGAGGGCACAGATAGATGCTATTCCATCTTGATTTCTCATCTTGGTTGATCTTCCTTCTAGCGGTTCAAAGCTTTTCGGAAAGGACCTGCTCGATGCAATTTGTTTAGGGAAAAATGCGAGAGGTGAATCGGTATTTAATCATGGTGAAAAAAAAATTAGTCTTTCTCTTTCTCTAAAACCCATACGCTACTTAACTAAACCCAACATGCATATACACGTGGATATCCTTAAGAAAAATCACGTATATCCATAGATCTTATTATGCAATTAATTCTTTACTTAGATCATTGCATCATTCATTCAGCAGATGTTTAGTAAGCAGTAAACATGTGCAGTAATAACAGAATAAACCATCACACATAAGCAACACACAAGAACACTAGTATTTAAGGTGGATACCCAATTCGGGAGAAAACCACCGCTGCTGTAGTCTCTATCTTCAATATTTATTATAAATAAAACTTCTTACAATTTTGTACTAGCGCAGACTCATACCAGCATGCAGGCACCCACCTGCAGAAGGCTGCAATATTCTCTCATTTACCAGCCTCTCCTGGAATGGAGCTCCAACCCCCTACTCTCGTTTACCAGCCTCTCCTGGAAGGGAGCTGTGACCCCCTGAAGTTAGCACCAGCTTCTACTAGCAGAAAGATTCCTCTTTCATACTGAAGGCTTCAACCCTCAGATCTATTGCAGACCACGTTTCATCAATTTTCATACTAGATCAAACAATTTCAACACAACCCTTCACTTATCATCAACAAACATACTTTTCCCAAAACTTCAAACAGAACAGTGAGACTGCTGTAATCATAATATAAGAGATAACCCAGACTTCAGAATAGATATGCAGATACAAAATCAACCCTGAATTTCATTAATTCAAATAGTATATGCTACTTTTATTTACTGAAGCCGCGTACATACGCGCTTTCCTGCACACCAACCCGCGTATACATCTGTGTATTTTATTTTTCAGAAAAAAACCCTATACGCGCTTTTCATTAACCAAACCCGCGTATACACGCGCTTTTGCCGAGACAAACTAGCGTATAGATTTGTAAATGGAAAACTTTGTAAAACAGCTCAGATCTATAAACTTACCCAGATTTCTTCATTATCTTCAGCAGACTTTGCGCCAGATCTTCACCATTTCTTCTTCTGCAGATTATCTTAGAGATTCATCATCAACAGATCTAGAGATCTTGAACCATCCTCAGATCCATGGGTGCATCATTGATTCAGATCTATCAATTAAGAACAGAGTTCATCTATACAGATATTCCTTAGATATATTTTATCATCAACAACCCTTACTCATGCACACCTTACACTATGATCTTCTTCTCCTTAAATAGATTTAGCTTTTACCAATACCATGAGCCAAAACCACACCACTTCCGATGGTATTCTTGGACGGAATCAAATAAACCATACAGCGCTCAATACTGTGTGCCAAAACCATGGTAATGCCCCTTGGTATTGTAATTTTGGAGCGCAAAAGGGCATACGCGACTTGGTTCGTACTAATCTGCGTACATACGCGACTTGGCTGTTACAAACTTGCATATTCTTTGTGATATATCCTGTTTATTATTTCTCTTGCACTTACTGGAACTTATTTCTTCTGCTACTTCTGAACTGATCTATAGGTACATCATTAGCAAATAGGTTGCTATCAAAGACAACTCATCAAATCAGTTTCCATCAAGAACAAATTCATCAAGTAGGTTGCCATCAAGGACAACACATTGCATCATATTGCCAACATATTGCCAAGCTATTTTCCCTTTTTCTCACCTGTTGACCAGTTGTGCCCCTCTCATAAAAATCATCATGAATTATTTCACATGTGAAGGGAGGTTTTCCCGGATTTATGCTTATCACATCATGCTTCTTATGCACTTCACAATAACTCAATTACTGAACCTACCTTTCTTCCTCTATCGAAGCATTGACAAGATGGCCTCTACTATCCAAAAGAAGTCCTCCACTCAACAACAATATTATCTATTTCATCATTCCCTTATCAAGATCATCATCCTCCATCAACTTGAGAAAAATGGATTTTCTTGGGACTCTTTCATCTCCCATCCCGATTTTTCCATTACATCTTCATCTCATGCGCCTTCCTCACCATTCACTCATCATGTTTCTCCTTCTTCTAGTAAATCCACTCCTAAAAGACAAAATCCTCCTATGATTGAGAGTGAACAAGAGAAGAGGCAAACTAGTAGTGAAGAAAGGCAAAGTGAGAAGAGGCACACTAGTAGTGAAGAAAGGCAAAGTGACAAGAGGCAAACTAGTGATGAAGAAGGACAAAGTGAAGAATCTAAGCATGATAGTGAACATAAACAAGGTGATGATGAGCATGAACAAATTCATGGCGAGCATAGCAGTCATGAAGAGGAACATGATGGCAACCAACACAGTAGTAAGCATGAGGGTGATTAATGGAAAAGCAATGAAGGAAAATAACACAACAATCATGAAGAAAGCAGGGATAGAGATGAACAAGACAGTCCTCAAGATGACAAACAAATTGGCAGCCAAAACAGTGATGATGAGGGTCATGACAGTCCTCAAAAAGACACTTATTATGAGAAACAAGACAACCCTCAAACAAGTAATGATGATGACAATCAAACACCACACAGTGAGCATTCCAAAGAGGGCAACATGGAGCAAAAGGACCAAATCAGTGACCATGAGCATAGCAGTGATAAAGACAAACAAGGCAATCTTCAAATAGAAGAAAACAATGACAAAGATGATGATGGAAGCAGCAAGGTAAAAGACCAAGGTGAGCAAGTGCAAATAGATAAACCTCCTCCCTCTTCTCCTCCACACATCCAAGAGCATGTGCTAGCTGCCTCTCCTAGACAAGGGGCCATGAATATTCCTCCAAAAGTGGCAAAGCCTAGACACGCTAGATCAGCAAAGAAGAAGAACACTCCAGTAGTGACTAGCAATATCACAAGAGCGCTAAGAAGTAGAGGAAAAATCCCTAAAAAGAGCATTGTTGAATTGCCAAAGAGGAAGAGGACCAAGAAGCCTATCCAAGGCAAGGGGAAAGAAAAAGAGGAGAGTAGTCATGAAAAGGAAAGGGAATTTGATATCATACAAATAGATAGTGATGATAGTGATAATGAAGCTAGAATCCTTGAGGCTCTTTTGTGAAATAGAGAAGACCAAATTCATGACCTACAAGCTGGTCTAGAAAGCTCAAAGGACTTCATACATGTCCTACAGATGCAAAACAAACAAATGAGTGGTCAAATGGCAGTTTTTGAGGCCCGAGCTTTCAAGTACCAAAGGGAAGCCTTCAAAGTGCAATTCAAGCTTGAAGAGCTTATGGGCGAATTAAATGATACTAAAGAAGAAGAGCAGCCAATGAGAAAGAGGCCTATGACTATGGGTCTCAAGAGAGATTTGGAGAAAAAGAAATAAGAAGAGGCGGCCCTTGTCCGATCATATCCTCTCACTTCTTTGCTCGCCCAAGAAATAGAGAATGACAAAGAATCATGGCTTGAAAGGGCCAAGAAGCATTTGGAGGATAAATTATAGAAAGATAACAGAGACTTGAGCCTACAAAAGAAGATGATCGGGCACTACAAAAAGCTAAATCAATTTTCCCGAAAGAAATTGAAGGTTGCACAAGAAAAACTCAAAACTGCCCAAAGAAGGCGCCCAGTAGAAAAAGTGGAGAAAGGCACATCAGTGCTCGAAATCTTGGCCTCAAATTCCTTACATGTTTCTAAGAACCCATGAGGGGCTTGCTCGCCAAAATTGAGAAAATTCATGGGCGCCACCATTTCTGTTTAGAGCATCCTCAGCTGTTGAGAGTGGTATCATTGGATGCATTAAATTCAAGGGCATCTACTCAGAAGATTTTATATCCAAAGGATGTGTTTTGATCTCCAAAAGAGGCTAAAAATAGTGATTTTTTTACTTTCTGCCTCACATATCAGCAAGGGATACTTTTCTTGTTCTTTTTACTCAGTTCAATTTTTTACATGCTTCCATTAATTAGTTTGGAAAAAATCAAGTATTTTCAGAAACTAGGCATCTAGGTATTTCCAACGAGCTATCACATGCCTCGTTTCGACATCAGGAAGTCCCTCAAAAGTGGTCAGCAAGACAAGCAATTTTTTGCTACTACGTTCCTGTAGCATTTTGGCAAAAGGACTGTTTTCTGAAGTGGCTTATCCAAATGTGCGCTAGGCCTTTTTTAGCCATTTTTAGTAATGAAAAGTCAATATTTTTTCCTTTTTTAGCATTTTATAGATATTTTGAAGATATTTTGTGCCTTGGGCTTTGCAAAGCCTTAAGGACAAAATCAAATATTTGTTTTTAGCCTATGAGCTTCTAGTCAGTTTTCTGAAGCTTATCTTCTCATTCTCCTATATAACTCATGGAGAATCATTGTAATATTGTTGGTTGAAGAGTTGATAAACAAGCTGGACTTTGAAGAGTTTAAGAACTTGACTAAGCTTAGAGCAATATATGTTATGAGTTTTGATGATCAGACTTGTTTTATGGAGTGAATAGCTTGACTTGCTTGCCTTGATGATGGAGAGGATCTATGTGCAGGATTCCATGGCTTGGTAAATGGTATTGTGCTTCTTTTCAGTTATGTTTTCTTAGTTTTTCACATATTTATCTATGCTCCTTGCCTGCTGTAGGTCAGTAAAGAATAGTTTGAGGTATGCCCATGGAGGCTCATCAAATTTCCTGATTCATTACAACTTCTATGTTTTGGTCTTTCTCAGTCATGTCAAAGGATTCTTAACTGCCCTTTGGTCCAATAAGAACTTGTTATTTATTTCCTTAATGATTAATATGACATGCTATCTTGTTTGATTCATGGTATTCCCTGCTTACTCATAGCTGTTTAAACCTCATTAATGAAATCTCCTTTGAAGTATTCATTGTCTAGTTTAAATCAGAGAGGTCTTGTTTCGATCTTTCCCTCTGCCTATATTTGTAGACTTATTTCAAAGTTCTCATCAGTTTGAATGTGTTTCTTAGGAGTTTCCTTTCCACATTTTGAGTTGTTGGTTTGTCTTACATGTGTTCTCAACCACTGAAGGTGATTTTCCCAAAGTTAGAGGGTCTTATACTTCTATGCATCACCTGAATGTTTATTTTATGCATCTATCAATTTGATTTTGATTCATAGTGATTAATGGTTAGCCCTACCACATGAATACTTGTTGTTTAAACTATTTATGCTTAATATCCCTTTGTCTTGCACAAAATTGATGTTCATTTCACTTCATAAACCACCTGAAATATCCATTTGCTATACTAAATAGGCCCTGCAGTACACCTGACCTATTTTCTTGACATCCTTCGCTTACTTTTGACCCCATAGCCCAGTTGATCTCATTTTCTTGTTCTATTTTGATCCACTTGATCAGTTTTTCCTCCAAAAAACTAAAAAACAAACAAACAAACACACTTAACAACTATCCTAAAATCTAAACAAACTAAGCGAACAAGCTCACATCATTTGCTTCATTAGAGAGAGCCCTCTCTGAGTCCAGGAAGGCTAGGTCCTAATGCTCCAATGATTGGTTTGATGTTACTCTGTCATTTGGTCCGTCAATATGCCAAATCACGGGAACCTAACAGAAGAGAAGAAGGAGGCCTTGAAGTAGTGGGTTCAATTAACTGAGGTTCCTTAGGTTGTATACCTCAGGTTGTAATGTATTTGAATCTGGAAATTCATGTTCAATGACCTCACATTGTAAATTCTCAAAGACTTCAGTTTCCACTACATGAGACTCACCAACTGGTAAAGATGTAATTTTTGGCTCAGTACTTATGGGAAGTGATGATTTTGGTTGATTTATTTTAGATTTTGTTCCAAAAGGGGAAGCTTCCGAAGTACTAGTTTTTTAGTTTACGTCTTCTTATTCTTATGACGACCAGGCGTTGCCTATGGAGGTAAAGGAGGAAATATTTGCATTCTACGCGAACGATGGGGTCGTTGAGGGTGTTCTTCCACGATGGATTAATCAATTTTAGAAATTAAGGATACAAAATAAAACAAAGGATTAACTAGGAAGATAAGGATTATCAAGTCACTGTGAACTGTAGAATACCATTTCTAGTACGTGCAAGAAATCTCCTTGAATTTTGTGTTCGGTGTATCCTAGTAGACAGGGCGGTAGACTTTGTTAGATATGGTAGAATAGAAACCTATAGGGGACTTCCAAAATATACCCAGAGGTATGTGGAAGAGTAGTTCAGGGTAGTGTTGTCTAATGCATCATGTATGATAGGAATTATTCCAATATACTTTTCATATTCGGAGTGCCATATGATATACCCAAGGGTACGTGGAGAACAATATGATATACTTATGTACATGGAATATTGAATACCCCAGAATGTAACACAGAAAATTAACGACAAATACTATGTTTAAATACGTCAGAACACGTCTCTAGCCTATACCTCTATGTGTATCGTTAATGTTCCAAATTGTCCTTAGGTTAATTGAGTACATTTTAAAGTTGATCTTTAATTATATTTCAGATTCAAGGCTCACAGTATGATTTCACCTAAATTCCCTATGATGAAACTAATATGATAAAAATAACCTTTTAATTTTCGATGAAGTTCTATCTATGAGAGGGAAGAGACAAAGAATAGTGCATAAATCAAAGATTCAAACAATAAAGCTTCCTAAACAAATATGCAACTGCTCCAGTTCAAATTCAAAACCCTCTACGTATTTCAAGTAATGAAATTTTTTCTTTTCTTTTAATTTTTAAATGTGATGAAAATAAAATGAACCTAGATCATTGATGAAAGAAATCACACAGAATGGGGCTGTAATAAAAAAAAAACTTTAACCAATCAAAAATCAAGCCAAATGTTTACAAAAACCTAATTGATAAGAAGAAAGAAAAAATTAAAGAAACTCACATCAAAGGCCGAAAAAATCAAATGTAAACAAAATGATGGATCTACAGAGACACAAGCAAATTCAAAGACTCAAGAAAACCTTCTGGATGAAAAAAAAATGGAGAGTAAGGTAAAGAAAATCAATTTTTTGCATTCTACAGGACCATCACACGTGAAAGGTGGAAACCAGTGCGAACCATCACACTTCTAGAGAGAAGATACTGCATTGGGTTTCTTTGTCTCATAAAAAAGAGTGTGTTGGGGCTAATTTGCTCAAAATACAACATAAAAACCCTACCAAGATCATAATTGTGTTTTCTTAAGGCAAATTACTGTATGAATAAGTCAATTAAGGTCACTTTGAAAGATTAGAAATGACTAAGTCAAGGAAACCTCTAAGGGAAATCTCTCGCCCTAGTGGAGTCACCATGTTGTTATATGGAAAATTCACTTCTGCAAAATGAACTCCCTAGATCTAGTGGCATAATCTAGAAACAACAGGGTCAAAAATATCTATGTTTTCCTTAGAGAGATTAGAATACGGAAAAGAGACCTACCTAGAATTTTTATTAAGCTCTTCTCTTCTCCTTTCTTGTAAGCTCCAACTCTAGCTCCAAGGGCTATAAATAAAACCTACAACAATGACTAAAACAAGTAAGAGAATTACAATATCCAAATAGCATAAAGTAATTGTGAAATTGTTTTAGCACAGAAACCCTACTGCTAAATATTTATTTACTTCTACTTTTTTTACTATACACAAGTTATTTAAGTGAAAAATATTCATCAAAACATCGAAGTAAACACAACTAGCAGCCTACACAAATATAGATCATTTATTGAACATCACGCACATATGACAAAGGACACACATGATTTTTGGGAAAATTTTCCCCGGAAAAACCCAATGCATGAAAATTAGTGCAGCAGATATGAGGGTTTATTATTATTAAGCAGCAATATTCTGAGTACATCTAAGGTGCCATAATCCAGCTCACCCAATAGAGAAAACCTCAGCTACAGATAAAAATGTGAGTTTTACTTCACTCCCACAAGTCCCGGTTGATCCGGATGAGCCACTGGTGAAACCCCAGCTAGCTTTCCCAGTTTCTACGTTGCCACTGCGTAAGGCTACGTGACCCTAACTGAGGGACTGTGTCACACTTGCTCTGCGCTGATCAAATCCTTTTGGAATCTTGTTTCATCCCTGTCGGCTTAGAAACCCCAGTCTCGAATGAATTTCGGACTTTTCCTTGGAGGCTCTATGTTGCCCCTATGTGGGTCTGCGTCACCTACACTAGGGTCTGTGTCACACCCTTTGATGGTTGTGTTGCCTCCACTGCATCTCTACTACCCTTGCTCTATGTTGTACTCTTGGTCCTATGACCAATCACTGCATCCGCCACTCACTCCTCTGAATCACTTAGATCTGATCTCCGTCCAAGCACTGCTCCATCAGAAGAATTTGATCTCTTAGATCCACTATGTGTGTCCTCCAACTGACCCCAAGCCCTTCCTTTATACTTTTCTCATTGAAAAATCAACGTTCATGATTTAATCACTAATCAACGAATAATATTAAAATAATCTTGATCCATGTCACTTAGAATGTTATCATCACATGTGTAAATTAATTCACTTTAATTTTTCAATTTCCCTAAGTTAGACTTAGGGTACCCATTAAAAACTTTAATTTTTTGAATAACTTTTACACCAGATGGAATTTCTCCAAATGCTTTCTGGGTCTTGGATTTCTCTTGTGTTCTAGCCCCTCCACAAAGTTTCAGAGCTAGATCACATCTGATGCTACCCCAAAATCTCAACGCTCCCTCTTAGCAAGGAGTGTGTTATAGAAATACTTCACCACTAAAGCATCACCTTGATCTTTGGCATCGGTCTCTGCATTGTTGATGCTTGGCCTGCTGCTCTCTATCTACTGCATTGTTACTGTTAGTCATCAGTAATTTTCAATATCCGTGGATGACTAAAAATTAGTTCTAGATTTATAAAAAAAAAATTCCATGAACATTGTCAGTTTTATAAATCTCACTGCCTTCATTATCCTTAGAGAAAAAAAATTCACTATCCTACCATTTTTCCATTTCATGATCACCTTGTAACTCCTACAGACTCCAAATGGTTTGTGCCTCTCATATCCATCCTTTTTCCTACCATAATCTCATTTCTCTGTTTGTCCCTTTCCTATGACTCCATTGTCCATCTAGGGTTTTCCTATAAGCCTAACTCATTCCCATGATTCCCAAAAATTCCTCAAGCATTGATGGTCTCAGAACTATCTCTGTAGGCTCTTTAAATAAATCAAGTACATTGGATTTTGGATCTTCATTACACCACTTGTTCAATACTCTATTTTTCACTTAAACATTCCAAGCCAATTTTCAATCAAAGAATCCCCCACTAGGTCAATTAGGGTTTCATGTGTTCCAAGGTCATCATTTCCAAAGAAGACTATCATTCAGTTTCAGAGTCTACATATGAGTTAATGGAAAATATTGACACTTTTTTAGAAGTGTTCAAAGGTATATCATAAGAAATTTGGTAAGGTAGGAGGTCTGCTCCTGAAAGAAGACATCTTACAGCAAGGGAGAGAAGAAATACTTGGTCTTATAGGTAACTAGGGTTTTTGAGGGCATTTTTCTTGGTTTCATGACTTCCATGGTTAAATCATCAACAGGTCTTGTGTCCTGATGCTCTTACACCTCCTCCTATCCTTAATATATCTTCATAAACCCTTCCCATCACTCCTATCCCTCAAAATCATCATTTTTCTACAAAATCTAGCTTATTGCTACAATTTGACACTTTTTCAAGACTAGGCCTATTTTTTTCCCTTTTGGACCCCTTCACCTCACTCAATCCTTAAAATTCCACTTTCCCCTACTCTCTGACATCCATCCCTATCCCCCAAAATTTCCCCAAGAATTTATACAACCCTTAACCCCTTCATTCCCCTCCCTCTACAAGGCAGTCCTAAATCCCTTGTTTTTCCTACACCAAACCTAATTTCCCCTTCCAACTAAGCTAGGGTTTGCGATGGAAAAGAGGCATAGGAGAAAAGGATCCATATGATAGGTCATATCAGCAATGATAAAACCATACCAACTCATAAACATCATGCCTCCATCATTTTCCAATAATTCATTCCAAAGGACAAATCGTTTGCCACACGTAGGGCCAGTTTTACTTCAAATTGTTTTTATGACCAAAAAATATTAATTTGACAAAATTGAGAGAGTTTTTTGTCCATAATAGGTCCAAGAAGAAAACCCTCCTTCATTTTTTACACAAGTATCATGGTTTGTGAGAAACGTCAAAAATACAGGCGTCATGGGAGAATTGTTGCACTTCTGGAGGGAGCTTGGGAAAATCAAGTTTTCTCATAGCTAGGGTGTCTAAATGAATTTATTGATGGTTCAAACAAAAACTAGACTAGAGGAGCTTTCCAATGTGTTATCATGAGATAAATTTGGAGTTGAGAAAGGCATCCAAAAGTTGTATGCACTAGCACTCTTTATTTTTGCACCATCATTCATCACTTTTTTCCCAATCTTGGTAGAATTAACTTTTGACAAGTCAAATAAACTCCAATCAGAGAATAAAATATCATATTTAGAAATTATACATGATATTATTTCCAAAAATCTATCATGGGCCCAATTTGGACACTGGGAAGGCCTCCAAATTCCCTCTATAAAAAGGCACTACGCCTTTAGAAACTAGCACTGCGCCTTTGGACAGGAAAAGCTTCTAAGCCCTCTAACAACTCAAATCACCTCAAAAGATTCCAAAATCTTGCTGAGGGTCCTCCAAACATATTTTAAAATTGATGAGGTAAGTGTTTTGTCCCTAATGAAGAACATCTTGCAACAAAGAAGACAGGAAGCACTTGGCTCTAAGAGGAACTAGGGTTTTTGAGATGATAGATCAACAGTGTGCCAAATAGAAGCCCAATGCAGCAAGACTCATAAAGGAGGGTCAAGCTCTCATCTCAGCTATTTACATTCAGTGGTTAAAGGATATAAGAACATGGTATAAGCCCCAAGGTAAATATAGAAATATTTGAGGATGCCACCATTGTGTAAGTATCTAAGGTTATCAAAGAGAAGATCAACATTTTCAAGGATCAGAGGGGAAAGTCACTTCAGGGTTTCATAACACCTACTGAAGTAAAATTGTTCAAGGACATATACCACTCAAAGGTAATAAGCTTTGTCACTTAAACAACATCTGCAGAAGAATAAAGTAAAGAGTATCATTAAGATGTGGGTCAAGTTCTCTTTTCAAGCCACTTACTTTCAATGATCATCAAAGGAAATAAAAACATAAGGTTAAGCTCCAAGATGGAAGACCAAACTGATTATAAAGTTGCTACTGTGTGAATAAATATGTCAAAAAACCAAGAACATTAGAAAAGGCTAACTTCAGCACCTAGTCACCTGCAGAAAAAGGGCCAAATAAAATATCAGTAAAGGGTAAAAGGCTTGAAAAGAAAACATTAGGAAAGTGGTTTTGACATTTAAATCAAATTTTTTGAACCTATAAAGGCCCTCTCCACCCTTCAACAACTCATTTTGTGTTACAAAGGTCATCAAAGAAACACTCAGAGCGAAATTTGTGAATTTTCAGCAAGTTCGGGCAAATCTTCCCTATGCTACGTGCCTGGAATCCTACGTTATGCTCCTGGAGGTATCCACTGTGTAAATTTTAATTGTGTGCTACACGCCGATGATTGTTTGTTGAGTGTTTGCTTTGGGCAGACCCAGCATACCATGCCAACAAACGACGTGCAGCCTTGCCGACGACGCGTTCAACAGTGAACGTGTTGTGTGTTTGCTCCGTGCAGACCCGGTAGCCTGTGCCAATAAATGGCATGCATCCTTGCCGATGACGTGTTCATCAGTGAACGCGCTACGCGTTTAGACGTTCACCAAATACTCGACAGGCCCATGCCAACGACCGCGTGTAGCCTTGCCTGATCACCCGACTCCACGTGCAGCCTTTCTCGATCACCAGACTCCACGTGCGGGCCAACCCGACAGCTCGAGCAGGCATTGCACGTTTGGCTAGGGAGGCCCTCGAAGCAAACTAAGCCTCCAAACTTCCTCAAAACTGCCTCTAAGGTTTCTCCAAGTACTAAGAGAGAACCTTGAGGTCATTTTTTTTCATTTCTCTATCTACCTATGAAGTATATCAGTTGAAACAAGGATAATTACATACTTAGGGATTGTCATCAAAGTTTTTTGCCTCTCACTCAGCCTAATATACATATACCTATACACTCATCCTTCTCATTCAAAATAAGATTGTTATTTTATCATACCCTCCTTCATATCAATTTCACATCAAGTCTTAATATGTAAAAGGCAGAGTTTTCAAATGTTGATGAGGGAGATAGAAATAAGAAATCAATCAATGAAGGAAGCAGTAATGATATTGAGAGGAAAATAAGGAAAAAAGTGATGAAGAGACATAAAATGATGAAGAGGTGGAGACAGAAAGTGATGAAGAGATAGAAAATGATAAAGAAAAGGGAAGTAATACAGAGGATGATGAAGAAGAAGGCAATGAACATGAAAAGAAGGAGGAAAACGGTCATGACAATCATGAAGAAAGTGGAAAACGTGAAGAGTGTGATGATGAAAATGAATATCACAGCAGTGAAGAGGTAAGCAACTTTAATGAAGAACAAAATGAAAATGCAAAAATCAGTGAAGAGGTTGAGAGTGGTGATGATGTTGAGAACAAAGAGGACAATGATGAAGCAGAAAACATGATGATTGATGATACTAATTATGAAAATGAAGAGTTTTATGACAGTAGTAAGGATCACAGTCGTGAGGAAGACACCAACAAGATCACAGGAAATCCTCTTCCATTGACATATCAAAGAGGACCAAGGTTTCTATTTGTTGCCTCTAAAAGGCAAGGGACCATGCCATCCACCTCAGCTCAACCACTAGACAAAGGAAAAAAAAAGGTAAAGGAAGAAGAAGAAGATCATGAGGTTGAGAGGGAGTTTGAAATCATTCAGATAGATAGTGATGAGGAGAATGAATCAAGGATCTCAAACTTTCTCATTCGGAACAAAAATTCCCTCATTGAAGACCTCCAAGAAAATTTATATAGGGTGATCAAGGCCCGGAAAGAAGCTCAAATGGATCAGGTAAAGCTAGAAGAGTTCATGGGCACCTATGAAGAAAGTGAGGATGAAGAAGGGCAGTCTAGGAGGAGACCTAGAACCATGGGGTTAAAGAAGGCATTGACAAGGAAAAGAGAACAAGAATCATCTCTGGCAGAGCAACTCCCTCTAGATGAGTTGTTGGCCATGGAGATAGCACATGATCGGGAGACTTGGTTGGAAAGATCCAACATACACTTGGAGGCTAAATTGAAGAAATCAAATCAAGATCTTGATCTCCAAAGGAAGATGACCAAGCATTATGCCCGAAGAAACCAAGTTGCAAGGGCTAAACTCAAGAAGGCCCAAACCAAGATCCAAGCACTAAAAGAGGCAAAAGGCCAAGCTAACCTTGGAATCTTGGCACAAGCTTCTCTACAGGTTTCTCAAAACCCATGAGGCACACATCCACCAAATTTGGGAGAATTTTGACAAATTTTTGTTTTTTGTTAATTTGGAGGGCCAAGGGGGTAGCACCCATCGTGATATGCTTTTTCTCAGAGCATCTTCAAGATTAAAGGCTTACATTTTTGTAATACTCAGCTCAAGTATAGAATTATCACAAATTTTTAGGTCAATTGGAGTTGTTTTGGTCCTCCAAAAGGGTCAAAAACACTCTAATTTTCACCTTCCTGCCTAGTTTTCAAGACATGTGTTGTGCTTTTACCAGTATTGGTATTTGTGCTTTTTGAATAGGTTATAGAGGTCCAATCAGAAAAATAAGGGTAGTTCTAGAAATTAGATTCAACAGGCTTTCTAACTATCCCTTACGGAGCTCATTCTGACATCGGGAAGGCCTTCAAACCCTTGCTGCAATTTGACCTAGTTTTCTTGCTCCTGTGCTACGCCTTTGGTATGGAAATTCATCTTAAAACTCAGTGTTGTGCCCTTATAGAGGAAAAGTCAAAAATGTACGCTTGGAAAGTTTTTGGAGGCTTGGCAAAGCCCAAATGTCAATTTCTTTGCTAAAAATGTCTAAAAAGATATTTTGTTTTAGATATTTTGTGCCTTGGGCCTTGCAAGGTCTCAAGGAAAAAAGTGACATTTCTAATTAGCCAGTGGGCTTCTAGAGACTCTTTTAGGTTTTCTCCTCCTTGCTTGTTAAATAGAGAATTGAGGATTCATGTTTTATGGTTGGTTGTTATGACTCTTGTGAGTAATACATAGTCTTTGGAGCTTGAAGAGAAATTGGTGTTGTGGAGCTTGTGAATGGCTTGTTTTTCTTATTGATGGAGAAGGCTTGCTTGCAGGATCCTTGAGCTTGGTTAATGGTGATGTGCTTCTATTCAATTATTTTTTTCTTGTGTATCATTGTGTTTCATCCTTCTAATTGCACTAGGAAAAAATATTTAGACTAAGAAATGTTGTTTAGAGACACCTTAGCTCTGTTTATCCTTCGCTGCTTCTATGTTTTCCTCTGTTAGGTCAGTTTAGAGAATTCTTAGTTGCTCTATAGACCCACCCAAGATTTTTTATCTTATGAATGGTTTAATATAGTAGATATCATAGATTATTTATGGTTAGCCCTGCTTGTTTGATATCACTAAAACATTGTTCTTGAGGTCTCCCTTTGAAGTACCACTGATTAGGTCTTCCAAAGAGGCTATGTTTTGATCATACCCTTTGTCCATGCTTGAAGAGTTGTTTCAAATATATTTATGGCTATGATTAAAGATGTTTAGGAGTTCCCTCTTCTTTGATTAAAGATATTTTTTTATCTCAAATGTTTTCTAACCTTGAATGTGAAATCACTAGAAGTTAAATGAGTTTCTCGCCTTCTATATTTCATTTGATTATTTTTCTGAAATGCTTATTTGCTTGAGTTGAATCAAAGAGTTATTGGTGTGCCCTGTCTATTGATTACTTCTTTATGCTAAATAGTGTTGAAGTACCTTCTTGTTTTAAGTATTTGACAAAGGATTCTTGATTTCCCTTTGCCCTACTTTGTTCACAAACTTGATGTTCATTTCATTTAACACAAACCTTGAAAATCCACTGACCATGCTAGATTTGTCCAGTGATGATCCCCGATCCATTGTTAAACCTTCCATGAATTTTTGTAGACTCCATAGCCCAATGACTTGAAAATCTCTCATTCTATCTATTCTAATTGATCATCTACCCAACCAAAACAAACAAACAAACCCTAAACTTGACAACTAGCCTAAAATCAAACCCTAAAAGCAAACATGTTCACATCCTTTGCACAAAATAGAGAGAGCCCTCTTTGAGTCCAAGAAGGCTAGGTCCTAGGACTCCAAAGACTAGTCTAATGTTACCCTGTGCATTTGGTCTGCCAATCTGCTAAATCATGGGACACTAACAGTTACTTTTTGTACTTCTTCCCATGTCACTACCACATCTGTACTACAGCTCTCTCTCAAGTTGTTGCATCATGCTGCCTATAGCACTGCCACTACTAACTTCTGTAATGCAACTCAATTGTTGACAAGTAAGAAATTAAAGGACCATCACCTAACAACTGACAGACAAGTCAGTCGGGTTGCATCTCATCACTAAAGCACCTTATGTTGTTGTATTGCACTATATCTTTGAAGCTTTGTGATGTCTGCTACACTGCACTGCATAAGAACTGCCTCTGTGTTGCTGAAATCCCATCAGCCTTTGCGCTGCTTCTTCCACACTGCTGCTACCTCTCCTCTGTGATACTCCAGACTTCAGCGTCCCAACTCTACCTCTACTTCTCCATTATATTCCACACCCACTGACTCCAGTCATCCTGCTACTGTCTTAAGTCTCCAGTATCTTGTATGTGATCCAAGAGTATTAGCACCTCAAGGATCTAGCCAATATCATTTGTAGCTGCTCAATAGATCTATATCACCCCACCTCTTCTCTCAAGGAATCTGAGCACTCATGGCCACATAATCATCGCTACCACTATCCCCTTTCGTTGTTGTTGCCTTGGAATCTAAAACTTCCTTTTCCTTCATTTTAGGACAAGTGTTGGCAAAGTGTCCAAGTTCATCACATCTGAAGCACTAGACCTTGAATAGGTCCTTCTTCTTATTTCCTTGTTTTTTTTCCCCTTTGATGCTAGGGTTGCATCTTTCTCCTCCTCCTTCTTCACCTTGACACCTCCATTGCTGAATTCCCTCTTGGTCACCCTCTTGATATCCTCCTGTCAAAGGATAGCCCACATGTCACCCAAATTTGGAAGTTTTTCTCTACCCAAGATACTTTGGACAAAGGTCTCCCACTCATTGATGACTACATTCAGGGCAGTCCTCACCATGAGCCCATCATCTATATTTTCCCCCATGGCAATCAACTGATCTCAGATAGTTTTCAATATGAAGATTAAGGAATTGATCTCCTCTCCCTTATGCATCTGGAACATCCTCATCTGGTTCTCTAGAAGCATCTTCTGTTGGATGGAGTTGCCTTGATCCAGTGTGGTCAAAGTTGTCCACACCTCATTTGTCGTCTTCTTCTCATCAATGTGGGAGACCACATGATCCTTCACTCCGTCCATGATCAAGCGCTTAGCCTGCACCTGATTTTCATTGAACTTCTTCAAAACATATGCATCAATTGGCACAGCTAGGAAATTTTCCACGTGGTCTCTGATGTCGTATTCCTCTAGGACTGTCATGATTTTCGCTTTCCAGATCACAAAGTTGGACACATTTTCCAACCTATCCTGATTTCTCAGTTCGTATGGGGCCATCTATACTAAAACTATCGAAACAGGTACTCTTCTCCCTTCTACTATTGCTGCACTCAATAGAAGACCTGATATGGGTTTCTTGGTGCTAGAAACCCTGTAGAGATACTTCTCCCTCTGAAAAACGATTTCCCTCCAACAAATCCTCCGCCAATTCTGCCGAATCAGCCCTCTATGATCACCCTCCTGATAAAATCTCATAGTTCTTGGCAAAAATCTGTTGAGGGACTATTTCCCCTCACTTTCTCACCTTTTCTAGGCATTTTTCGACACCGACAGAACTGATGCCTCACTAGCAAATTTTGAAGATCAGAAGCTACACTTCCAGCCCCGACAATCTGCACAGCGTCTCTCCAACTCGAACTGTGTCACCCTATAGGGCCCGCGTCAACCCAGCGTGAGCCTAACATGCTCTACATCAACCTTTGTGATAGCTTTGCGTGAGCATACTAACTCTGCATCTCTTCTATTGGGTATGCGTCCCTCCTAGTGCTGCATTGCATTCTCCCAGATCTGTGATGCTTCAACTACCCTTCCTATAGAAAAAATATTTAACCCCTTTGCTCACTATTCATCTTGATCTGCAATGCTCTGATACCATCTGAAAATATCTGAGAACAGCTACTAAATATTTATTTACCTCTCATACTTGTTTTATTATACACAAGCTATTTAACTGAAAATATTCATAAAAACATCTAAGTAAACACAACTAGCAGCCTACAAAAATAAAAATCATTTACTGAACATCATGCACATATGACAAAGGACACACATGCTTTTTCGGACAAATTTCCCTGAAAAAACCCAATGCGGGAAAATTGGTGCAGCAGATCTGAGGATTTTTTATTATTAAGTAGCAGTATTTTGAGTACTTCTAGGGTGCCATAATCTAGCTCACCCAACAGATAAAACCTCGGTTACAGAGAAAAATGTGATTTTTACCTCACTCCCACAAGTCCCATCTTATCTGAATGAGCCATTGGTGAAACCCCAGCTAGCTCTGTGTCGTCTCTAAGCTGCCACTACATAAGGCTACGTGGCCCTGACTGAGGGACCGCGTCACCCTTGATGTGCGCTGATCAACTTCTTCCGGAATCTGGTTTCATCTCTACTGGCTTAGAAACCCCAGTCTCCAGTGAATTTCAAACTTTTCTTTAAAGGCTTTGTGCTATCCTTGCGTGAGCCCTGCATGGGCCTGCGTCACCCTCTCTAGGGTCTAGGCCACACCCTCTGATGGTTGCATTGCCTCCACGTGTCTCTGTTTCCCTTTCTCTGCATTGTACTCGTGGTCCTCCAAACAATCACTACATATTCACCTCATTACTTCTTTGAATCACTCAGATTTGATCTTCTACTGAGCACTACTCTGTCAGAAGAATGTGATATCTTAGATCCACTATGTGTGTCCTCCAACTGACCCCAAGCCCTTCCTTTATACTTTTCTTTTTGACAAATCAATGGTCGTGATCTAATCACTAATCAATGACTAAGATTAAAAGAAGCTTGATCCATGTCACTTAGAATGTTCTCATCACATGTGTAAATTAATTCACTTTAATTTTTCAATTTCCCTAAGTTAGATTGAGGGTCCCCATTAAAAACTTTAATTATTTGAATAAATTTTACACTAGGTGGAATTTTTCCAAATGCTTTTTGATTCATGGAGATCTCATGTATTCCAGCCCCTCCACAAAGTTTTAGAGCTAGAGCACATCCGATGCTACCACAAAATCTTAATACTCCCTCTTAGCGAGGAGCATGCTATAGCAATACTTCACCACTGAAGCATCACCCTGATCTCTAACATCAGTCTCCATGATGCTGATGCTTGGCCTACTGCCATCCATCCACTATGTTGTTGCCTTCTGTACTGCTGCCCATGTCACTGCCACTGACACTGCCACATCTGTACTATAGCTCCCTCCCAAATTTTTGCATCATGCTTCCTATAGCACTGCCACTGCTAACTGTTGTACTACAACGTAGTTTCTAAGAAGTAAGTTGTTATCCCCCTATGAATTTTTTGACAAGCAAACAGGGAGCTAAAATGTTTTTTAAGCCTTCAAGGAATGCACTTCCTCTAAAAACACATCATCCTTGAAGCCTCCTTGTGCCTTTGTCCTTTGATAAATCCTCACTGTTGTTTCCATGAGAAAAGCCTCTCTGTGTTTGTGAAGAAGAATGCCCAAAAAGGCCTTTTCCCTCTTATCTCATCCCCACTAAACCTCTATTTTCTTCACTTTTCTCCCTTCTAAAAATTCCTCCAAAATCCCTTTTTAGCCTCCTAAATCATCCTAACACCCCTTTTGAACCTTACAAATACCCTTCGTTTGGCTTAAAAGTCCCTTTTTCCCTTTACTGAATTCCTCTTTTAGCCTTAAAAACCCTCCTTTTTGGCTAAAAACCCATTTTTTAACATATTATAGGCTTAGCCCCTTTCTGCCAGCCCCTTAACCACTTCCCCACATATGCCCCGAACGCTGAGACCAAGCGCTTAAGTCCTGGGTGCCTATCGCAATCGGAGGTTTCATGGGGAGTGCATTTCTTTGTTACCGTGAAATTCTCCGATGCGATGGAGTTGTGGTCGTTTGGCCTCCGCTTTAATATAGGCCGTAGATATTTTAAAGATCTGATGGTCAGTGCTTATTCCTCATCGCGCCCATTCCCTCTCTCCTACCATCCTCCGATTACATGGGAGTCGTCGATCTATCTCCAGATCGGACAGTGGTCACTAAATCGCTCGCCGCTTCCATCACTAATCGGAACTTTTGTTGTGCCACCCTTCCGAGGCCTCGATTGACCGATCCCTGATTGAATCTGAGCCGTTCGTCCCGTGTGATCCAACGGTTCGGATCTCATCACTCCTTGCTCATTACCCCACCTGTATGCCCTTCCGATTGGATCTTCGTCGTTGATCCCTTTAGATCTAACAGTCCTTTTTCATCTCGCCCATCTCACTGACCCTTTGCCTCCACTTTCTCTTTAAATCTCCATCGTTGATCCCCTTCGCGATCCAACAGTCGGCGCTTAATCGCACCAAAGCCCATCGGACATTTCTTAATGTGTTACCCTCCGTTTTCCCCGATTTCGATCTCCCAATGCAATCACAGCAGTCCATCTAAGCCAGATCAACGGTCCACATCGCATCGCGCTTTCATCCACATCTCTTCATCGGAACCTCCGTTTCATTGCATTTTTCACCTATTTTCCCTACAGCCACTGTTTCCACAGTCACACCACCATTCCTCTAGGGCTCCACAACATTGCTTTCCACCATCACCCTGGGATTTTGTAACAGATTTATTCCATTGTGCAGGGTTTAGAGAGTGATAAATTCACTCTGTCTCCATGATCACAGTCATTGTGACTCCGAGCATAGAGAGGCCATTACAGCAGCCGCCGAATGAAACAGCAAAAATGGATTAGGGGGTTTCGGGCATGTTAATTGAATATTTAACACCTAATCCTGCATTCAAAGGAAAAAGGCACATTTTGAAGACTAAGCACACTAACGAGTTACATCAGTGCATTCATATCAGCAGATCACTGTTTTTCCAGAAGGACACCTTCCTTCAGAAGTCTCCATGCCTCCTCGAGCCCTTAAATATGTTACACTGATAGGAGCTTCTTTAATACTATCAAACAGCAGTTATGGAGGTATGGAGAGGTCTGCAGACCCTTCGATCCAGGTCACTAATTCCATAAAGTAGCGCAGAGTTCCAAACAGCCAAAAGGAATTCAGGAACACATCCAAGGTCAAAATCAACCTGAAAAAGACTCTGAACCAGACTACAGAGTATAGCATAGAACTATTAAGCAGAGTGGGCATGGATACTTCCTCCACTCTGTCTTAATGGATCCATTTAATTCACATCTACTCCTGCTATTATTCATTCTCCTATAAGAACCACGAAGAACACATTTATGTGAGTTGCATTATTTGTTTATTTGTGAGTTCATTTTTCTTGTTAGAATAGTTTTGGGAGAGAGTAAACGATTGGTTTGTAATGTAGTAGGCTAGGAAGGGGTACTGGATTATGTCGATATCGAGCTGGAGTGTATGTATTGGTTTTGCACATCAATTAATCAGCAATTTCTTTGGATCCTAGTCTATTATTACAATTGATGTTTCTCTTATTACATTGTTTTACATTACATTTTCATGTTGTTCATTTGTATTTTGGGTGCATCAAATGCGGCATAGGATATACCCTTGCATGGTACCCTATGTTTCTTCTCTCCCTACCTTTGATTTTTTCTGCTGATAGTGAATCTAAGGGAAAATTCATGTAATTTAACCAGTCTAGTAGTTGCATTCGCTGCTAGCTTATGTGTGAATTTGGGGTTTGTTACTTATTTTTTCTTGTTGGGTTTGAGCTGCAAGAATTGGGATACCAGGGATTTAGTGTGAGCCCTGTCCATTGGGGTCCTTTTCAAACATATTGGCCTTTCAAATATCCCGTGAGCTGGTGTCAAAGCATTGAAGGTTCAAAGTCCTTCTCTGATCTTAGGCCTAGGTCTGTGTTTAAATCTAAAGTGTTTTCTCTTTGAGAGTATGCCCAAGCAGATCTGGAGTTAGATGACCTCTGGTCTGATCTCAAGTTGCCCTTTATGTCTCTCCTTCATTCCTTATTGTTCCATTCCACTATCTATCTCTAAGATCCTTTAGTATAGATGACTTTCCCTCTGAAAGCCTTGGCTAGTTGTTTGTAAGTAATCTCCTTTCATGACTCCGTAGCCCAATGGATGGCACAGCCTTAACCTATCACCTTTTACCGAAACGTCCTACTACTTTTCTCCTTTCCTCCCATTACCTTCTCAGTTGATGATCTCTTGACCAACCCAACAACCAACCAAATCATTTTAAACCCCCCTTTGTGCTTCATACCTAGCCTAATATCTCATTTTGAGCTTCAAAGATATATATCATTCTTTGCTTTATGGATAGATCCCTCTCCGGGTCCAGGTGGGCTAGATCCTAGGGCCCCAAAGTGGTTATGATGTTGTCTAGTCTTTTGGTCTTGCCAATCTGGCCAAAACACTGGAACCCCAACATAATGGCGACTCCGCTGGGGAAGAAAGACCACTTAGCTTAGATTGGTATTCAATTGTTGATGGTGCATAGCAGCCTGCTTCAAACATTTAAATTCATCCACCTGGAGACTCCACACTCCATAACTCTCAAAGACTCCACTGGAGGAAGAACCTGAAATATAGCCAGACCTCATAGAAGGATAGAACATTTAGGTTGGATTTGGTTTAAAGAATTCATTATTTTTGTCTACCACTATGTTCTATCCTACTTTAAGCCTGATCAAGTGTACAAATATGAGACCCACATTGAGTATGGGAAATATCTCAAGCCTCAGTATTTAGACCGTGAGAAAACCCATACACCTGTGAAAGACCCAGTGAAACAAGAGCCTCGTGTTGTATCTCCTAGTCCGAATGAAACCTCAAGCAGCCATAAGCCTCTTGTCACACTACCTATGCCTACGAAGGTCATAGAAAGATATAAGCCTCTGGTTTTGCCTCTTATCTTCCCACCCCTCCCTGCAGGACTTACAAATAAGCTGCCTCTTTTCGATGGAGAAAATAAAAAGACCACTGCTGAGCAGCATGTCCAAAAGCTTGAGGATTTACTTGACTCATATGAAATATAATAAGATGACGTGTGTATTCAGATTTTTTCCTTGTCATTACAAAGGAATGTTAAGAGTTGGTTTAAAACCTTCCAGCTGCAAGCATCATCAATTTTCAGCAATTTGCTCAAGTTTTCCTTGATAGATGGGTAGTCCCGGTAAATGTCTTCCTAATCCTAGAAGAATATCAGAATTTGAGAAGACAACCAGGAGAGACAGTACAGAAATTTTCAGCCAGATTTAATAAGGTATACAATGCAATACCTTCTGATATAAAACCACCTTTAGGATGGGCCCTATTGCACTATCCGAGTTCTTTTGACCCCGAGGTGGAATTCCATATAAGAGAAAGAGAGCCTTCAAGCCTGGAATAAATGTAGAGCATAGCGATTACTGTCGAACACAACATAAAGTGCAGGGAGGAGAGATTAAAAGCAGCAAAGAAAGACCGATCAGAGCAAACAAGGCAGGTCTCTTTAGAAAACAAGCTGGAAAGATTGATAGAGACTGCCAACACCCTACTGAACATAGAAGAGGAAGAATATGAGGCTGAAACTAGAAATGATGATTGGAAAATACCTGCTCCTTTTCCTCAAGAAAGACAAACCAGATCACTGCAAGATAGAAGCCACATGCAAAGCATGTGTGATGAACCAGAGTTTAAATTAGAAGATGAACTTGCAGATTATTTCAAGGAAAGACTTGCTGAGAATCTAATGGATTTGATGGGTGACATCGCTTATAATTATGATTTCTCTAATGATGATTTGTCTGATGATAATTTTTTCCAAAGGACAACTGAGCTCGTAGGGCCATCATCAGTAGATTTAGGGGAGGAATATCATGACCATCAACTTCAAGAAAAATATGAGCCGATGCAGGCCATATATGATACTGATGAAGAAAGTGTTGAAAGCATGATAGCAGACGAAGATTCATTGAATATTCACTCTGTTATATATCGGATCATCAGTAATAATTGCCATGAGGATGGAATTCAGCATCTTTTTAGCTCAGAGGATGAGGAGGAAATAAATGAATAAAATCTTGAGCGAAATGAATATCCTGAGCCTTATCCTGAAAGGATTGAGGTAATCAAAGAAACCCCCACTCAAGAATATGTTAATTTTTTCACAGAGTTCAGTTCACTCCAGCAGAACTGGCCTGCCTTACTAGAGGATAGCACTGTCGAATATAATGAGCCCTCTAGCTCAGGCTGCAATGAACATGAGGGAGACCTTCTTTCCCACAGACATCTTTGTCTTGATCCAGTGGAAGAAGAGGTATGCCTGGTTGATAATTACCTGCCAAATACTCCCAACCAGGAAAAGGAGTGTGATTACAGAAGCCACACTGCAGATGCAGTGGCTGAAACTATCCAGGATGTAGACAGCCTACCAATCATGGAAGGCCTTAAAGAAGAAAGTTTATATCATGTTCTGGTTGATCCTGTGGCAGAATATATGGAGGTCCTGATTGGCTAAGCTCCTCAAGCATTAATCCTTTTCAAGGTGTTAGTATGAATCTTTCGTCGTAAAAGATCACTTTAGCTACGCATAACAAATAGCCCTAACATCGATTATGGCTGAAAAATATCTTTAAGTCTGCAACGAAGTGAGCTGCACAAATCCAGATCTAAGCACAAAAGACATTAAGCAGATGAAATACAATATGGCTCCATGCATCCAATAGACAAGACAAGAACGATGTATTTGAAAGAATTTTTATATTATATTGAAAAGGGGCACCTAAGAGGAAAACAAGAAAGGTTGGTATAGAAAACCCAGACAAACATAGAACTCAATGGGAGCTCACAAGGAAAAAATGGAGAAAATGTGACCAAGTGTATAGATCCATAGGTGATCTTAAGGCAACAAAAGGTGACTAATGAATGGGGAAAACCCTTCTATTTATAACAAAATATTAGGGCGGTCTAGAACTCGGTGCATGAATAAAATGTTATTAATCAAATTCTAGAACCACCCTTTAGGAATATTTTATTATATTTGTTGGAGGGAAAAGGATTTTTGACTTGGGTCAATTCCTTTATTTATAAATAATAAATAAATAAATGATTTATTTATCATTTTAGGGAAATGATGGGAATATAATTAAATAAATTATGGTTTATTTAATTATTCATGGATGATTTAGTCAAATTTAACTAAGGATATTATTTAAATAATGCCACAGTCCCAACATTAGGGCCGGGGTTGCCACTAGCGTTAGGCCCTGGACCAGACATGGTGAAGGTAACAGGGGGAGAACCAGAAGTAGGGGGAGAAACCAAAGAATCAGAAGATGATTCAAAGTGCAGACTCGGGGGAGGATTAACTCGACGACAATGGGAAGGAGCAAGTCGACCAACCGGAAACTAAGGGTGAAGGCCAAGTAGTCTCCGGGATAAACGCCTTGGAGGCGCAATGATGACGGGAAGAAGAAAAACCAACAAAGGCAGGGAGGTGCAAGATCAAGTGAGGTCAATGTTGAAACAAGGGCAGAGAGGTGCAGTGTCAATTGATTTTAAAGTCTTTTCCAGGCGGTGTTAACCAGGCTCTTCTTCACTTAGGGTCAGTGTGTGGCGTGTGTTAATTTTAATTTTTAAACCTAGACGTTTTGAGAGTAAAAGAAAAAGTGTGCTGCGTAACTGAAAATAAATCTGCAGAGAACAGTATATAATTCTGAAAAAACATAAAATTGACAGCTAACAATGCATCAATCTAACCCAAGAAGGCGGGTCTCTCAAAACTAGTCTAAAAGAGGGAAAAAATCTAAGCAAAACACACTAAAAATAGGCCAATAGATCTAAGGTCAAGAGGGACAGGGATCTAAAGGAGAAATCTGCTGAAAAGAGGTGCAGAAAATAGCAAAGAGGTAGAGGCAAGGTTGCTGCAACAAAGGGGGAAATCAACTAAAGGTAGAAGGGACAAGGAGGTAACCCTAGAGGCAAACCCAAACAAAACTATATGAGGTGATTTGAAAGGAAAAGCAGCTGATCTTAAAGGGATTTGGAGATGAGGTATCAGAAATGGCTGAAACTCTGAAAATTTAGACACTTACAGCAGCTAAAACTCTTCCACAAAAAGTGGAGGGTACTGAAGCCCTAGGGGGCTAGATTCCCACTTATTTGAGTAAAACAGAGCAAGAATAGGTCTAAACGGGTGAAGACAGAGGTCAAAAAACCCTGACAGAGGTGCAAACAAAACCCATAAAAATTTCAGAAAAATTCCAGAAAAAAGTCTAGGTCGCAGTTTTTGACCTATTTTTCACTCAGGTCGCAGTTTTTGGGCTGTTTTCCATAACCTGAAGCTTCAGGACGTAGTTTTTGGGCCAAAAAGTGCGACCTACACTTCCAGCACTCTCGGTGGTAGATTTCAGAAAAAATTGTCGTCTCAGCTGCAGCTGATGTCTGTCACCTGCGCAATAGGGCCAAAAACACACAGAAGTTAAAAATTTTAATGTTTGAGGGTTTTAGAGGTGAAAGGCACCATAAAAATAGGAAAAACATAAAACTGAAGAGAAACCCTAGGGTCTGAAATAGCTGGATATGCAGGAATATATAAAACGACAGCGGTCACAAAAGAAAACCCATGTGGAGTCGCCAATTGTTAGTATGAATCTTTCGTCGTAAAAGATCACTTTATCTACGCATAACAAATAGCCCTAACATCGATTATGGCTGCAAAATATCTTTAATTCTGCAATGAAGTGAGCTGCACAAATCTAGATCTAAGCACAAAAGACATTAAGCATATGAAATACAATATGGCTCCATGCATCCAATAGACAAGACAAGAACGATGTATTTGAAAGAATTTTTATATTATATTGAAAAGGGGCACCTGAGAGGAAAACAAGAAAGGTGTTTTCCGGTTCTCCTCAATGGGATGGGTTCTTGGTAGTCCTCAACACTTCAGATATAGAATCTCTCTCTCTTGTTGGTATAGAAAACCTAGACAAACATAGAACTCACTGGGAGCTCACAAGGCAAAAATGGAGAAAATGTGACCAAGTGTATAGATCCAAAGGTGATCTTTTGGCAAAAAAAGGTGACCAATGAATGGGGAAAACCCTCCTATTTATAACAAAATATTAGGGTTATCTAGAACTTGGTGCATGAATAAAATATTATTAATCAAATTCTAGAACCACCCTTTAGGAATATTTTATTATATTTGTTGGAGGGGAAAGGTCTTTTGACTTGGGTCAATTCCTTTATTTATAAACAATAAATAAATAAATGATATATTTATTATTTTAGGGAGATGGTGGGAATATAATTAAATAAACAATGATTTATTTAATTAATTAAAAATGATTTAGTCAAATTTAACTAGAATATTATTCCTGAAAATAATTACTAAATAAATAATGATTTATTTAATTAATTTCCTTTATTTTAAGGTTAAATATGACCAGAGTATGAACAAGAGTATTATTTCACATGGTGAAAGCAATTTTACTTAGGGTAAAATTGGTCTTACATTGTGTACTTGGGTTCATCTAATGATAATAGGTTAGATGACCAAAAAAATGGTGTAACACAAGGGCCAGATGCATCAGAAGTGGTCACCACCGGTGGTGGCCTTAGTTTTGAAGACCCACATGCAGAGCACCCCATGGTTGTCTATGATAAGCAGTCAGTTCTTCTGCCCCTTTTTGTTATTTCTTGACTGGCTGCACTGGCATTATTGTATCACCTAGAGCATCAGAGATTTCCAAGTAGAGTAGAGTAGGTAGGAAAGCTCAATAAAGCTCAGCCTGTGAGCATGTAGTTAGTTGTTTTGATTTTTGCAAATTCCAGCAAACCAGACAGTCTAATCCTGGCTTGACTGTTTTTCAATTTTTCTCTTAGAATGTAGAGGAGAAATCTGCTAGACAGTTTAATCCTAGCAGATATAGTTTAGGTAGAGAAACTATGAGGCCAACAGTTTAATCTGGTCTCATGGAGTAATAAGGGTAGTAGTAGAATAGGTTTATTTTCCTGTTTGTAAAAAATTGATGATGTAAAGGGTCTGCAAGTCCAAATGCACCCAGAAGAAAAAATGTTAGGAATAGTTTGGGTAGGTAGTTGTTTGGGAGAATTTTTCTGCTAATTTGATGTCTTCATGATTTGTGGCAGCTAATCCAAGAAAGAAAATGGATGGGTCAAGTACCAGGCATCTGGCCTACACCAAAGATCATTCTCTGAATTCTTGACTCCTTCAAGAAGAAGCCATCCCCATGTGGAGCCATTGTTAGCCCCCTATGAATTTTTTCACAAGCAAACAGGGAGCTAAAATGTTTTTTGAGCCTTCAAGGAATGCACTTCCTCTGAAAACACGTCATCTTTGAAGCCTCCTTGTGCCTTTTTCCTTTGATAAATCCTCACTGTTGTTTCCATGAGAAAAGCCTCTCTATGTTTGTGATGAAGAATGCCCAAAAAGGCCTTTTCCCTCTTATCTCATCCCCACTAAACCTCTGTTTTCTTCACTTTTCTCCCTTCTGCAAATTCCTCCAAAATCCATTTTCAGCCTTCTAAATCATCCTAACACCCCTTTTGAACCTTACAAATACCCTTCATTTGGCTTAAAAGTCCCTTTTTCCCTTTACCGAATTCATCTTTTAGCCTTAAATACCCTCCTTTTTGGCTAAAAACCCATTTTTTAACATATTATAGGCTTAGCCCCTTTCGGCCAACCCCTTAACCACTTCCCCACATATGCCCTAAATGCCAAGACCAAGCGCTTAAGTCCTAGGTGCCTATCGCAATCGGAGGTTTCACGGGGAGCGTGTTTCTTTGTTACCATGAAATTCTCCGATGCGATGGAGTTGTGGTCGTTTAGCCTCTGCTTTAATCTAGGTCATCGATATTTTAAAGATCTGACGGTCAGCACTTATTCCGCGGCGCACCCATTTCCTCTCTCCTACCATCCTTCGATTACATGGGAGCCGTCGATCTGTCTCCAGATCAGACAGTGGTCGCTCAATCGCTCGCCGCTTCCATCGCTAATCGGAACTTTTGCTGTGCCACCCTTCCGAGGCCCCAATTGACCAATCCCCGATTGAATCTGAGTTGTCCGTCTTGTGTGATCCAATGGTTCGGATGTCATCACTCCTTACTCATTACCCCACCTGTCTTCCCTTCCGATTGGATCTCTGTCGTTGATCCCTTTAGATATAACGGTCCTTTTTCATCCCGCCCATCTCACTGACCCTTTGCCTCCACTTTCTCTTTAAATCTCCACCGTTGATCCCCTTCGCGATCCAACGGTCAGCGCTTAATCGCACCAAAGCCCATCAGAGATTTCTTAATGTGTCACCCTCTGTTTTCCCTGATTGCGATCTCCCGATGCAATCGCAGCCGTCCATCTAAGCCAGATCAATGGTCCACATCGCATCGCACTTTCATCCACATTTATTCATCGGAACCTCTGTTTCACTGCACTGTTTCCTAAGCCCTTTGTTTCCACGATCATTCCTGGCTCCTCCGAGCCTCCAGCCCATTGCTTTCCACCATCACCACGGAGGATTTTGTAGCAGTTGTTGTGTGCAGGGTTTAGAGAGTGGGAAATTCACTCCATCTCCATGATCACAGTCGCTGTGATTCCGAGCACAGAGAGGCCATTACAGCAACGGCCAAATGAAACAGCAAAAATGGATTAGAGGGGTTCGAGCCTGTTAATTGAATATTTAACACCTAATCCCGCATTCAAAGGAAAAAGGCGCAGTTTGAAGACTAAGCACACTAAAAGGCCATATCTGTACTTCAGCAACAGCAGAACGTATTCTCCTAGAAAGTACACCTTCCGACAGAAGTCTCCATGCCTCCTCGAGTTCTTAAAATCCATTTCACTGACAGAAGCTTCTCCGAGACTGTCAGGGTCATAGTAATGGAAGTATGGGAGACTCGAAGACCTTCAGTCACTTTATTTATTTCAGAAGGCAATTACAGAGTACCTTACAGCCAGAAGGACTTCAAAGAACGCATCTGAGGTCGAAATCGACCTGACAAAGACTCCAAACCAGACCACAAAGTACAACGCAGAGCTATTAAGCAGAGTGGGCATGTATACTTCCTCCACTCTATCTTAATGGATCCATTTAATTTACATCTACTTCCACAGTTACTCATTCTCCTATAAGAACCCCCGAAGAACACATTGTAAAGGTTTGCATTGTTGTTTTTGTATTTGTTGTTGTAGGGATTCATTTTTTACTGTTAGAACAGTTTTGGGAGAGAGTAGCAGAGTAGTTTGTAATGCAGTAGGCTGGGAGGAGAAATTTTGGGCTGTAATCAGCCATCGAGCTCAGTGTATGTCACTAGTTTTGCACATCAATTAATCAAGCGAATTTCACATGATCCTGGTCTATTATTACAGGTGATGTTTCTCTTATTACATTATTTTATTACATTTTTCATGTTGTTCATCGGTCTTCTGGTACGCATCAGAAATCTGGCATAGGATATACACTAGCATGGTACCCTATGTTTCTACTCTCCCTACCTTTGATGTTTTCTGCTGATAGTGAATCTAAGGGAAAATTCATGTAGTTTAACCAGTGTAGTAGTTGTGTTCGCTGCTAGCTGATGTGTGAATTCAGGGTTTGCTGCTTATTTGTTCTTGTTGGGTTTGAGCTGCAAGAATTGGGATACCGGGGATTTAGTGTGAGCCCTGTCCACTGGGGTCCTTTTCAAACAGATTGGCCTTTCAAATATCCCGTGAGATGGTGTCAAAGCATTGAAGGTTCAAAGTCCTTCTCTGATCTTAGGCCTAGTTCTGTGTTCAAATCTGAAGTGTTTTCTCTTTGAGAGTATGCCGAAGCAGATCTGGAGTTAGATGACCTTTGGTATGATCTCAAGCTGCCCTTTATGTCTCTCCTTCATTCCTTATTGTTCCATTCCACTATCTATCTCTAAGATCCTTTAGTATAGATGACTTTCCCTCTAAAAGCCTTGGCTAGTTGTTTGCAAGTAATCTCCTTTCATGACTCCATAGCCCAATGGATGGCGCAGCCTTAACCTATCCTCTTTTACCGAAACGTCCTACTACTTTGCTCCTTTCCTCCCATTACCTTCTCAGTTGATGATCTCTTGACCAACCCAACAACCAACCAAATCATTTTAAACCCCCCTTTGTGCTTCATACCTAGCCTAATATCTCATTTTGAGCTTCAAAGATATATATCATTCTTTTCTTTACGAAGAGATCCCTCTCTGGGTTCAGGAGGGCTAGATCCTAGGGCCCCAAAGTGGTTATGATGTTGTCTAGTCTTTTCGTCTTGCCAATTTGGCCAAAACACTGAAACACCAACATAAGCAACTCAAGGACCATCACCCGACAACTGATAGAAAATTTAGTCGGGCTTCATTTCATCACTAAAGCACCCTTTGCTTCTGTGTTGCACTATCCCTTTGAAGATCTACATTGTCTACTGCAGTGCACTGCGTAAGCATTGCCTCTGTGCTGCTGAAATCCCATCAGCCTCTACGTTTTTTCTTCCATGTTGTTGTTGCCTCTCCTTTGTGCTGCTCTGGACTTCAGCGTCCCAACTCTACCTCTGCTTCTCAATGATCTTCTGCACCCATTTACTCCATTCATCCTACTACTGTCTTAAGGCTCCCATAGCTCGTATGTGATCAAATAGTTTGGGCACCTCAAGGATCCCTCCACCATCATTTGTAGCTGCTCTACAGATCTACATCACCCCACCTCTTCTCTCTAGGAACATGAGCACTCATGGCCATTTCATATTCATTGTCACTTTCCCTTTTGCTATTGCTGCCTTGGAATCTGAAGCTTCCTTGCCCTTCCTTTTAGTAAAAGTGTTGGCGAAGTGTCCAAGTTCGCCACATATGAAGCACCGAACCTTGGATATGTCCTTCTTGTTATTCCCTTGCTTGCAATGTCCCTTTTATGCTAGGGATGCATCTTCCTCCTCCTCCTTCTTCACCTTGACACCTTTGTTGTTGAATTCCCTCTTAGCCACCCTCCAGATCTCCTCCTAACGAAGGATATCCCACATGTCACCCCAATATGGGAGTTGTGCTCTGCCCAAGATGCTTTGGACAAAGGTCTCCCACTCATCGGTGACTGCATTCAGGGTAGTCCTCACCATGAGCCCATCATCCGGAGTTTCCCCCATGGAAATCAACTAATCCTAGATAGTCTACAATCTGAATAGGAAGGGATCGATCTTCTCTCCCTTATGCATCTGTAACATCCTCATCTGGTTCTCTAGAAGCATATTCCGTTGGACGAAGTTGCCTTGATACAGTGTGGTCAAAGCTTTCCACACCTCATTTGTCGTCTTCTTCTTGGCAATGTGCGGGACCACGTGATCCTTCACTTCATCCATGATCAAGTGCTTAGCCTGTGACTGATTTTCATTGAACTTCTTCAAAGCATCTACATCTGTCGGCACAGCTAGGACATTTTTCACATGGTATCTGATGTTGTATTCCTCCAGGACTGTTAGGATTTTGGATTTCCAGATCACAAATTTGGACACACCGTCCAACCTATCCTAATCTCTTAGTCCGTACGAGGCCATCTCTGCTCAAAATATTGAAATAGGTACTCTTCTCCCTTATAATATTGCTACGCTCAAAAGAAGGCCGGATCTGGGTTTCTTGGTGCTAGAAACCCTGTAGAGATACTGTTCCCTCAAACAACTGATTTCCCTCCTGGAAATCCTTTGCCAACTCTGTCGAATCAACCCTCTACAATCACCCTCCTAATCGAATCTCATATTTCTTGGAAAAATTTTGTTGAGGGACTATTTACCCGCACTTTTTAACCTTTTCTAGGCATTGTTCTACACCGACAAAACTGATGCCTCACTAGCAACTTTTGAAGATCATAAGCTGCACTTCTAGCCCCGAAAATCTGTACAGTGTCTCTCCAACTTGGACTGCATCACCCTATAGGGCCTGGGTCAACCACTGCATTAGCTCATCGTGAGCCTCACAAGCTCTGCGTCACCCACTAGGTCCTGCGTAAGTAGACTGGCTTTGCATCCCTTCTGTTGGGTCTGCATCCCTCCCAGTGTTGCACTGCCTTCTCCCAGATCTATGTTGCTTCATCTGCCCTTCCTATAGAAAAAATCTTTAGCCCTTTTGTTGATGGTTCAAATTTATCTTCAATGCTCTGATATTGTGTGAATGATTCTAAGCACAAAAACCCTACTAGTAAATATTGATTTACTTCTCCTACTTGTTTTATTATACACAAGTTATTTAACTAAAAATATTGATAAAAAACATTGAAGTAAACACAACTAGAAACCTACAAAAATACAGAGCATTTACTGAACATCATGCACATATGAAAAAGGACACACTTGATTTTTCGAACAAATGTCCCCAGAAAAACCCAATTCGGGAAAACCAATGCAAAATACTTGAGGTTTTATTATTATTAAGCCACAGTATTCTGAGTACATCTACGGTGCCATAATCCAGCTCACCCAACAGAGAAATTCTCGGCTACAGAGAAAAATGTGAGTTTTACCTCACTCTCGCAAGTCCCGAATGATCCACTGGTGAAACCCCAGCTAGCTCTATGTAGTCGCTACGCCGCCACTGCGTAAGGCTGCATGGCCTTGACTGGGGGACTATTTCACCCTTGCTATGTGCTGACCAACTTCTTCTAGAATCTAGTTTTAGCCTTGTCAGCATAGAAAACCTAGTCTCGAGTGAATTTCAGAATTTACCTTGGAGGCTCTGCACTGCCCCTGTGTGGGCCTGCATCACCCTCTCTAGGTTCGACGTCACACCCTCTGATGGTTTATCTCCCTCCACTGTGTCTCTGCTACCCTTGCTCTGCGTTGTACTCTTGGTCCTCTGACCAATCACTACATCTGCCCCTCATTTCTTCTCTGAATCACTCAGATCTAATCTTCTTTCGAGCACTACTCTGTCAGAATAATTCGATCTCTTAGATCCACTTTGTGTCATCCAACTGACCCCAAGCCCTTCCTTTATAATTTTATCGTTGATAAATCAATGGCTATGATCTAATCACTAATCAATGGCTAAGATTAAAATAAGATTGATCCACGTCACTTAGAATGTTCTCATCACATGTGTAAATTAATTCACTTTATTTTTCAATTTCCCTTAGTTAGACTTAGGGTCCCCATTAAAAAATTTAATTATTTGAATAACTTTTATACCAAATGGAATTTATCCAAACGCTTTCTAGGACTTGGAGATCTCATTTGTTTGGGCCCCTCCACAAAGTTTCGAAGCTAGATCACATCTGATGCTACCCCAAAATATCAACAGTAATGTCTCTAATAAATGAGTCGAATGGTATTTAAATACATAAGCATCAACATGACACAAGTATAGGAAAACATAGTAATTTTGTATTAATAAATAAAGGAGATAATTACAACCATTTATAGATGCTTGACTTTGTAGATGTATCCCAAATTGTATTGTCCTTCCTTTCCACAAAGAAAACCTTCAAACTAAACCCTAATGCATTAATGGAGGATGATTCCTTAAGCTCAAAGTAGCAGCATGAGGGCACTAGTAATCTATAAAATCCAACCCGACTCTATGGGAGGAAGTAGATTTATAGGGTAAAGGTGGTAGTTTAGAATTTACCAATCTAGTCTTGAGATCCACATATAAAGGGGGATGAGCTCTGAGGATAAGAGATAATACCTCTAGAGTAGGAATTTGAGATCTCTATCTATATTAAATGGTTAAAACCACCTCAGAATATTTTGGAGGGGGAAGATTCAAAAATATTTTTTATTTATCCTAAAATTCCAAAACCATCGCACCTGCAAAGTAGAGCAATCGATGTTGGTAAGTGTAGGTGCTTAGTTATGCAACTTTCAATCATTGCAGGTAGACAAATGTGCAGGGTGTGTTGAGGCTAAAAACATGGTTTTTGAGCTGATTGACCCATAAATTTAGACTTTTGTAGCGATGATTCTTAGGGCTTTGAAAAGGGATAATGAAAAATTGTTTAAGGATGTTGATTAATCCAGTTTTTAGGCCATTTGATTGGATGCAACAAAATGACCTGTAGCAAGCGACATCTACACAAAGAAATGAGGAAGAACTTGTCAACTTAAAATAACATGAAATATAGAAATAATTTATGCACAATATTGATTCAAATAGGTGTGAGATATATGTTCATGCATTGACAGGTTTTTCAACTCCTTAGACCCTGAAGAACTTTGGTTACATTAAGAAGAAAAGGTTCATTGTGCTTGTATAAATTATACAACAAGCATGTATATCATGGATTCAATCCGATCTAACAATGTTCTAATGTTAAATATTGAATCGCTTCTACAAATCAATTTCGGAATTGAAAACACAATTGCCAATCACATAAAGAAAAGAAGAATCAATTAAGCCACAACACAGATAATTTCTCAACTAGGTCTCCACTGGAACTGACATACATGCAACTAATAATAGTAAATCCTCAGTTGCATGTGAGATCACTGATTGCGAATTAAATAATATTTAATTCACTTGATCTCTCACTAGTGTATCTAACAGTTACAACTAGCACAACTGAGTTTAAATTACTTAACTGAGTTAAACTGATTACAACCTACATTAACTAATGCACCACTAGACTTCGAACTCTGTTACAACTAGAATTACTCTGCATGCCTCACAAACTACCCTCAATTCTAAATACATGAGTTAACTGAGTTTATCACGCTCAGTTAAATATTACAATTTATTTTGATATTATATTACATTTTATTTTCCATCTTAATTAAGGGATAACTAAAATAGACATGCACCATATTTAGCCCACACTAATGTAGGTGCTGCTTGGACCTCCTGGTCCCACACTTAGTGTAGGTGCTACTTGTTGTTTCTGGATGCCAATTTCATTGTTTCTTGTTGCAAACCTCAACAGTGCTTGTTGACTTAGTCAACACCCATAACTTCATAACTTGATAAAATATTGGCAAAACACCTCAATTGTTTTGTATATCCAGTTATAATTTTTCAAGTTTTAGTTTCCAATGGAGGAAGTATTGATTGTGTGGGAAAATGCCACAACATTAAAATGAGTATGGGAGAATATAAAATGGAAATTTTAATGCATGCCATTCCATTTGGATTTGTATATGGTGTTCTATGGATTCAATGATTGAGAACATTGGGTATAATTTCTACAAACTATAACAAATTATTCATGAGATTTGAACTGGAAGTAGTTTAATATGAGCTTAAAGGGTAAAAAATTGGAATTTTTCAAGCCATAAACTCTCATACAATGGAAAAGCTCCTAAAAATGGTAGCAATGGAATTGTGGTTAAACTCTATTCTATGGAAATTAAGTATGAAAATGAAAATATTCCCGAGGAATTAAAAGGAAACTCGGAAAAGAACTATAGATTCTTCCAAGAAATTACCAAAGGTCTACTTCCATCTAGCGATTATGAAAATCAAATTTAATTTATACCTAAAAACACTCCTCCTAATTCCACTTTTGTGGTCATGAATAGACTCACAAAACATGCACATTTTTGTGGAATTTTGAATACATACACAACAAGCCAAGTAGCATAAGTGTTCATGAAGGAAATTCATAGACTTCATGGTCTTCCTAGGTAATGGTAAGTGAAAAAGATAAAAAAAAAATGACAAGTAATTTTTAGAAACACTTATGGAATATGAGTGGAAAAACACCAACAATGAGTTCAAATGCTATCATCCACAAACATATGATAAAAAATAAATAGTAACAAAATGTTCAGATGGTTATCTATGATGTTATTTTTCAAATAAGAAATCCCAATGGATGAATTGGTTTCCTCTCATAGAATTGTGATATAATAATTAACTATCATACATCTACTAAAATGACACCATCTAAGGATTTTTATGGATATTCGACTCCTAATATTTTATATTTTGTATAAGCTAAGTTTGAAGTACAAGCAATAGAGTCACATATGGAGAATACTAAATAAAATTTGACAATTCTTATGTAAAACCTTCAAATGACACAAAATAGGATGAAGCAACAAGAAAATCAACATCGAAGTGAAGGATAATTTGAGGAGGGCGATTGGGTATTTTTGAGACTACAACCTTATGAGAAATCTACACTCAAGAAAAAGAAGAATTATAAATTAGATCCAAAATATTGGGCCTTACAATATCATTCATAGGATTAGACAAGTGGCATATGAGTTATATTTTTCTTCTTCTTCCATCCATAATGTTTTTTATGTATTTTTGCTAAAAAGGATTGTGGGAAAAACTACATAAGTGCAACTAAAACTTCCAAAATTAGATAAAGAATGAAAGTTGATTCTTGAACCAAAAAAAGTTTTTGACCAAAGTTCTTTATATTTTTGAAATAAGACCATTTTGGAGTACCTAATAAAGTGGAAGAACATGCCTCTAGAATAATCTACTTGGGAAAATGAGCAGTTTAAGAAGAAACACCATGAACTACAAGCTTTGATGGTAAAAAAAAATTAAAAGAGGGGGTATCTATGGCCCTTGGGCCCTATATTAAGGTCCTAATAAGCATTTATTATTAGATTAATTGGTATATGAGGAGGTCATATAGAACCTTTTATGATCCCATTCTATTATTATTGTACTCCTTGTATCCTATATATGTACTAAGGAGACCTAGTCCTAGGATAATCAAATGTTATCTTATACATTGTAGAAGGAGGTTTTCTCCTCAAAGAGGGACCATAATTATTGGTTTCTTATTATTTTTAGGGTGTAAGGTTCATAATGGATTCCAAAAATCTCTTACTGTAACAGGGTCTTGATCCATACTTATGCAGGAACGCAATAAAATACAGATATAAAAATAAACACAGATATGCAACATAAATAAAACTTCATTTCTTTAATATCAAAGAACTGAAATATGCTTATATACAAAATGGAAACAAACCGGCTCAGGCGATGGCAGCTTATCTCTGAGAAGAGATGTGGCAGCTACATGTCTCTAAATTGTGTTACAATGAGGTTCAAATGCCTATTTATTATTGAGAAACAATGGAAAACCATAAACTTCCAAAAAACCTAACCCTAGGAGATGAATAACCAAATTTGTGGGCCCTATTGGGGTAAATTGGTACATCAACTTCCTGGGGTCGTAACTTTGGCATGCAATCTCCTTTTGACGTGCACAATACCTCGTTAGAAATATCTATCTGAGGGCTACAACTTTCGACTGAAAACATCAATCAAAGACGCATGTTTGTCTATTTTCCAAAAAAACAAACGTTGTTTAGGGCCTCAAAACAACTTCGAAAGTTCAAGACCTGAAAATTGCCAAAAACAATAAACTGTGTACAATTAAGGACACTGAAAAAATGAAAGAAACAATGGTGGGGGTCAAAGTGGAATAGGTGGGTGGCCACCAATATCCACTTGGATCAGGTCTATCACATGCCCAAGCCAAAACCCTTAACCACAAAAGTGTCCCCTTTAGGATAAAACTACTCTGATACTAAATGTAGGTTTCAACCTTGTATAGTTAATTGCTACAAATATATTCTTAATAATACATTAAAAAATACAATGGAACACACACACATTAACATATAGATTTTACCCTAGAAACCCAAACTAGGAAAACTAGAAATAATTTTCAATATATTTTTCATTATAGTATTACAATACAATATGTATATATCTCCAGTGATCCATAAATCATCAATACATATACCATGGATTAGAACACTATCGTAGTTCTTTAACTAATATTACAAAACCATGGGTTAAACAACCATGCACCATCCTAAAAATCTATATTTTTAGGATGTTCATGTTGACATTTTTAGATTTTTGTTAATTTTTGTTCATGTTCATATATTTTAGATTTTTGTTCATGTTGATATTTTTTATTTAAGGGTTTTGATTACAGTTAGAAGCAATTTTAGGGAGCCTTTTTTATTCTATGTTGTCAAGCTTCTTCTTATACATTATATCGAAACATAATTGTACTTTCAATGGGAAACAAACCAGATTCCATCAAGAAAATTGAATAAAAAGTATTTCATGTGTATATATTTTCAATTATATTTTTTTTAATGAATAATTAATACTATTATTATTTTAATATTAAATAAATTTCATTACGATGGTATATTGGGAACGAACGTATTCTCCATCTTTCTATCTTAAAATTGATCATAATATTCTTTTTTTTCTAAATATTTTCTCCATCATCATTCTATCTAAAGTGTTATTTTATTTGGATAATTCGTCTACTACTTTGTTCTTTATTTGAACTGTTAATTTGTAGAGATTTCTTTATTAATTAGAAAATTTCAATATATTGTTAGGGCTAACTTTTTTTCAAAACAATGTCCCTTATTAACTTTTTAATATTATTTAAAAAAATTAATAATTAAATTAAAGTTATAAGAAATAAATAATATATATATATATATATATATATATATGAATTAGTAATTAAATTGAAGCTATATGAAGTTGATTCTGACTGGTACATAAAATCACACGTCTCAATATATTTCTCAATCAAAAGTATTCTCACAGAATTTAATTTTAGTTTCCATTTTCATTATAATTCCAAATCAAAACATTTTAGAGCAAGGAAAATTGAAAACCTTGGTTGACTTCTCATTCCAGTTTACATTTCAATTCAAAATCGATACAATTTATTCTCCCGCAACTGACTTAGAATTTAAATCCAGATTGTAAGCAGGCATTGATCTGCTGTGCTTAGCTAAGGGTGCTCTGTAATTGGAGTAAAATCCCACTGCTCAACAATTATACACAACTGATAATATAAAAACATTTAATCTTATCCGAAAGCTCTCCTGATCTTCCCATTTCTAGGCAATGGCTGCCCAGAGGGCGCAAATGGCGATGCTGACTGCCAGGCTTGCCCTGAAACTCTTCGTTCCGCGATTCTGCAATTAAAACAAAAAACCAGTCATTATAATTGAAATTAATTGTTCAGGAAATAAAATAGAGAGGGGAAATCGAGGGGACTGTTACCGGTGAAGGAGAAGGGCTGGGAGTGAAAGAGTCATTATCAGCAGGCTGAGGAGCAAGGGGTGGCGCGGGCGGTGACGGAGCAGGGGCTGGCGGATGGTGATGGTGGTGATGGCGGTGACGGTGGTGGTGGTGGCGATGCTTGTGTTTCGCGGGCGCAGGAGCCGGAGCCGGAGGCGGAAGCACCGGTGTGGGTGCCGGCGCTGGTGCTTTGGGTTTTGTAGGAGCCGGAGCCGGAGCCGCTACGGGTGGCGCAAGAGGTGTAGCCACTGGCGGCGGCGTAGCCGGAGCCACGGCCGGTGGCGTAGCGACGGGAGGAGCGGAAACAGGAACAGGCACCGCCGGTGGTTTCGCCGGGGCAACGGCCGGCGGCTTAGACGGAGCTACGACAGGGGGCTTAGCTGGAGGAGACGATGTCGGCGGCGGGGCTTTTGACGGCGGCTTTGCCGGAGGCGTGGTGGCGACTTTGGGCGCTGCTGCGGGAGGCTTAGGTGTCGTGGCGGGCGGTTTGGGAGTGGTGACTGGGGCTGCTGGCGGTGACGTGGGTGGCTTCGGAGCGATGACTGGAGCAACTGGCGTGGTCGTCCGTGGCTTCGGAGCGGTCACTGGAGCAACTGGTGTGGTCGTGGGTGTGGTCGTTGCCGGTGGCGAAATAGTTGCCGTTGCCGGAGATTGGGCCGCAGCTAATGCCAAGACGCTAGCGTTGCTCGCTGCATTGAATCCCGAGTTACCATGAGATTCATCTCTGGGCACCGTGGTGCTTATGATTGTTGTGTTCTGAGTGGTAGCACTCTCTGCAATGCCTTGCCACACCAATACAAAGATGATGCATTTCCACAGAATTCCTCGGTGCCCCGAGTTGAACTCCATTTTCTATTCTGCATTCAGGGCGAAAAATGGATATATGTTTATCTGTATTTACTAGTTATTTAATTTATATAGCTCTATTAACATTAACTCGATCAAAAAATGCAAACAAAAAATTCAGAAATAAACAAATTCTTACTCTGAGACTCCTCTGTTTCAGCCCTGCTGCTATGACTGATGAAGTGATTGAATGGCTGCTCATGTACTTAAATATGCTTAAAAGAGAGGCCACTCGTGAAAGGTCTGCTGTTGCATCCGACCGAATATGCAGCTGAAGTATTTTGGAAATTTGGGCAATTGAAACCATACTTGGCCTTTACGCATTATATATCAGAAGTTACTACCCAAAGAAAGCAAGCCTGCAACTAACGTCGGTTGGCCAGTCTTTGCTTGCGTCTCGATGAATTTCACTGAACTTCGGGTCCACCTTTTTATTTATTTTGTCTTTTCTGTACTTTTCACTTTCAGACACCGGCCCCACTATTTGGGGCAGAGGCTTCAAAACTCCCACGAGTCCCTGCTTTTTGGCACGAGTGGCCTCAAAACTCCCGGTTTTTTATTATTAAACAGCGTTCTTTAACCCTCTTTTTTTTTCTCAGTTCTGGTTTCTGTTTGTAATTTTTTTTGGTGTTTTAAAATATTTTTAATGTATAGATAATTTTAATTTATAGAGGTTATATGTTTATTGGTTTTGGATAGAATCTGATGTATTGTTAAGATTTTTTTTATGTGAAATCATGGGTTCAATATTTGAGTACTTCTTGATGTGAAGTTATCGGTTCAATACCCTGCTCCCATTGGGGTGTTTGAAAATGCTAATGAAAATGTAGTCCTACCTGAGTTACAAAAAATATATACATAAAGGTTATACATAGGGGCTAATATTTCTTGGATAGCGAAAATTCTTATTGCTCAACTAAGGACTAATTCTCATCAACTCAAAGAAGTGTGGGAGGAAAGAGTACGTATTTTTTGTCTTCTCTAAAAGTGGAAACAGAAAATCATTTCATTTTAGAATGTGACGCCTCAAATACAAAAGAGTAAGTTATGTAAATATTTTGGCAGCTAGCTCTTGGGATAATCTATTTAGTAAGGGATTTTTCAGAAAGCTAGGAGCTTTTATTGTCACAAGAATAAAATTGAATACAAAAGCCAAATAGAAAAACAATATGTCCTATAGACTATATTTAACCTCATAAACATTAAAATAATTTCTTTCTTTTTATATATTAATAATTTTTAGAAACTTAAATTATATAAACAATACCAAATTTTATATTTCAAATAAAATTAACTTAAAAATTATACCAAAAACCTAAAATAAAGAAGAATTAAACTAACACTTAGTAAAAGTGACTGAGCCAAGAGTTGTGGTTTTCAAATTTCCATTACAATAAATTTATATAGATGAAGGTTTTATAGATTTTCTGTTTGGTTGAGTGGTGTTTATGAAGAATTTGGTCATCTGTTTAAAGGTAATGATTTAATTCGAACGCAAATAAAAAATAATGCGACCTAATAATTTTAATTAAATGCAGTATTGTTTAAAAGTAACTAAGAATTATAATTTTAATTTTAATTAAATATAGTATTGTTTAAACGTAACTTAGAATTATAATTTTAATTAAATATAATATTGTTTAAAAGTAATTTGGTTTTTTTGGTTTAAAGATTATGATTTAATGAACCATCCGAAAGCGTCAAATAATTGAATTTGTAATTAAATGTTTATAAATTTTAAAATAATTAAATCAACTTAAATATGTGTAAACTACATCTTCTGATCAAGTGGCGTCCTTTGGTGTTCTTCTTTAGAAGCTTTAAAGCATATGCCTAAGTGGAGGTTGGTTTCATGCACGTTCCTTGTGCTCACAAGGCTTTAATAATATAATGTTGATATCGATTCTTAAATGAGAAAAGGACTTTTGAACATGCGAAAGATCAAGTACGGTAACCAGTCATTTCTTCCAAATATTTTTATATTCAATTTTGATGCCAATTTTGTTAAAATGGAGAAGCAATTTGCAAGGATTTTTTTAAGTTATTTTTTTCTAAATATCCAATGTTGGTGTGAATTTCGTGTTAAATGTTTAGAGGAAAATGTGACTACTATGCATCAATTATTAATTTATATAAAAAAGAAACTAGTCATTTATTAGGATTATTTCCACCAAATTAAAAATAAGTTGTTTGTTTTTACAATCTTTAAAGTTAATATTAATAATATAGGTTAAAGTTTAATAGGTAACTTATAATTTAATAAGAGCGGAAAACACATATAAAGAGTGTCTATTTTTTTAGTCTTATTAGAATAAGCCAACATGTTATTTGTGGAAACTAAAATATAAAGAAGAGAACAAATTATCTTTCAATCAATTAATTTATAAACTCTTGATAAATACTTAAAATTGTGTGTATGTTTGTTGAGTCATGACATGATTAGCACGTCTAATTTCTAGCTTGAGTAGCCATAACCCAAAAGTATCTAAGTCATCAAAATCACCCAGGGATCATACCCTTCCTAAACCACACCAATACTTAACATAATTAGATTTTTTCAAACAAAATTTCAAATTAATAACCTTTACACCCCATAATACCTTAACAAAACACCCTATTACTATCTATTCTATTCACTCTAAACACTAAACTGTGTTAACTAAATCAATTATCAACAAATTATTTTCTTGTGATTCTCAATGCCCCCCTTCAAAGATTTTTTCTAAATAAGTTGAATCGGCCATCGCTACTGAAGCTTGTGATTTTGAATGCACCCTAAGATTGTGATTCACATGGTTTGCTTAGTTAAAGGTAGTGCCAAATCTTCTCTTGAATCTATGTGCTCAAGGAAGTGAAGAGGAGAGGTTATGGCATGATACCACTCCACATATCTAGGTATTAGTGAAGTTAAATATCTTGTCTTAAATAATCATAACCTAGTGAAGTTAATAAAAACGGATATATTTATTTTACTTCTGTGTTGGGGTGGAGGGTGTTGGGGATAAAGATGGAGACTATTTTAGGCAACATGTAAGTTTGGTACAAGATTATTTTGTATTTTTTAGGGTTATTAATTTCTCTCTTTTGAGAGGATGGTGATGATAAATTTTACTAATTTTATATAGAAGGGTGATGATAAATTATACCAATTTTATATATTATTTTCATTTTTAATAGAAATTTTATTTATAAAAATGCTATATGAAAAATAAGTTATGTAGGTAGTTTTCATTAATTTAGTTTAGAGTGGAAAAATAGAGAAGTGTGGAATGATTTAAGTTAAAATTATCTTAATCACAAAGTGAAAGAGTAAATTATTCATATACATTGTTGAAAGACAAGTTAAAAAGAAACCATTCTAATTGTAGGAAGGGGTTGTGCATGATAGTTGGGGGAAATGTCTCATCCAAAGATAGGGAGATAAACATTAATAGATTAAACAAACATCCACTCATTTGCAAGAGAGTCTAGTAGCTTAAGATCTTTTAAGATAGTCAAAAGTCAAGGTTAGGAAATGTGTGCCGTTGTGTTGTGTGGATCAAGGTCAACTTCTCCCTCAGTCTTGTCTCTTGCAAACCCGTGTGTTAACCTAGTAGGAAGGCATCCTATCTACTTGGTGGGAGCTAGTTGAGGCAAAGTTAAGTGGATCTCTACTCATGGTATCAAGCTCCCAATGCCAGTGTTCTAGAAGATGTTGGTGGTGTTCCATATTGAGCCATACCTTCCAAATTTTCAAAATGACGTACAATGTTACACTAGCACAATTTAATCTACCTTTATGTACCCAAAAAATATTATTGAAGGGATAATTGAATTAGCTCTAATGTCATTTTGTTTTTGCAACAACCAAAATAATATCTCAACCTTAACAATAATCTAGGCATAGTGGAATCATATAACCTAGGTTAAGTAGGCACCTAACAAGGAAACCTACCATGTCATGAAGACAAGAAGTCCAACTAGCATAATGCCTTGACCTAGGCCTAGGGTATTTTGGTAAAGGCACATAACGAGAACATATTTTTGAGAGTTTCAACATGCCCACAACATGGACAATGCAATATTTACATTCCCAAATATGGAAATCACCTATGAACTAGGAGACCTCATTAGTTATAAATATATATATATATATATATATATATATATATATTAAACTAGAGTATAATTTATATTATATCAAAATAGGTTGCGCCAAAGCTAGCAACAATATATTTCTATTAACCATAGCATAATTTATACTAGATTGGGATGCACAGATGATATCAAAAACACATTTGACAATTCCATGATTGTATTAAGACTATTCATAGTTCTGAACAACCTACTAGATCCTCTAACAATATTTCCAAGAAGGAATTACAATATTTTCTGCAAGTAAATTGCTTCACATATTTACCCATAATGGATACTATACAAAAATACATACAACATAATTCACTTCCTTGAGCTTCCTGCTCTTTTGCATAAGGGGAGGTCAGATCCTCTATCTCATTGGGTCTATTTTTTGATGGACAAAGTCCTCCTTTGTTTTTTATGTCTATGGGGAGAAGTTGTTGGAAGCTAAGGAGAGAACATCTATGCATTGAGTGATGAATAAGGATTTGAGTCACCTACATTCCACCTTAAGAATTTCGTCTCATTGTTGATGCTAAAGAAGGAGATTTATAACATTCATGTTGTGGCTGGCATTGGCCTGCTCAAGCTCTACAAGCTTTGGGGAAATTGTTATCAGATAACTGCTGTTTTCCTAGTTAGTTTCCTCCTATCTTCGAAGCACATTTTAAACCTCCTTCATTGTTGAGTTCTCCATATCTCACATATTAAAGATTGCTATTCCAAAAAACCAAGGTATTGCTATAGAAACAACATGGATACCCACATTGAATAAAAATAAAACTTAAACAGTAAAAAATCCTTTCAAGATGAAGCTGGGAAATTTTTGGAGGGAAAAGTAAATTAGTATAAACAGAAATACCATTATAAATTACTGAAATTACAAGATGGTACCAAGAGACTAGTGGTTTCTTATTCGATATCACAACTTGATCCCACATAAAGAGCCTAGCTTGAGTGAAAGTCCTCAATTCAAGCAAAGGGAGAGGCTAAAATCCCCAACTACACAACTTGCAATCACCCTTGTTCCTCAAGTAAACATTGCCCTTAATGCCAAATCTCATAGAAACCATATAAACGTTATTGAAAAATAGAACAAAATGCACCATGGGTAAACGATTATCCATTATTTCTTGTGGGAGATTAATGCATCACAATGAAGATCCATAAGCAAGCTTGTTTGATGTGAGTGAGGGAGGTGGCCATCAACATATCTCCACTTGATCTACAATGAATCCAATTGTTGGTTTGATATGGGTGCCATTGATGTGAGAGTTGTTGGTTAATTGAATGCCCATTAAATTGAGGTATTAAACTATGATTATGAACCTTGGTTTTTAACAAGATTCCAAGATCAATGGAGGAGGCTATGTTGGCCCAATTTTTTACTTCATTATTCAACTCTTACATAATATGGTAGAATGATACTTGTAATTCAAAGTGTATTAATATATGTTTGATATTTCATATGAGAGAATTGAGTTTATTACCAAGAGTAACTTTCCAAACATTGTTTTGATTATTAACATTCAATCACATCAGATTGTCAAGGCTTTAATTCCCTCTTCCTTAGCAATGGAGTGGCCCTACAATAGTGCATATGCTTATGTGATATTATTGGATACACTTCCCAATTCCCATGCATAATTCACCACCTCTTCTTCATCAAGATCATGAAGACTTCCTCGCCCACATGCCACCCCTTGGAGACCTCAGTTAAACATCAAGAAAAGAATATTTGTTGAAAAATGCAGCAAGAAATTCTCAATTTGATTTTTCCTTGTTCAAATTGGTAAAAATTCGAATTTCCACATCAACATGCAACTTGGATGCAGTTAACTTGTGTGACATGGCTCTTGTCACTCAGTTAGCTTAGTAAATTCGAGTTAGAGGAGTTAGAGTCCAGTTAAGCATGTGTGATTGCTAATTTGTAGAAATCAAGGTCAGTTATTTCAATTTGTTTTCAGTTAAACTAGTTCTAATTGTTGGAGGAACTAGTGGAAGGTTAATTATGCAGTGGGACTTCAGTCTAACTCAGTGATCATCTAGATAACAGATCAATCGACCCAAAATAGCTAATGCATGCATAGAATTTGAGTTCCCCAGTTGTGGTGGATATTCCAAGGTAGTGTAATATCAATTTTAGACTACTCTTGAGTGTACAAGTGTTGCATGCAATCAAATGATCAACCTTGGAAATTTCACAAGTATTTTGGAGAAATTCCTAAATAACAGGGACCTAATTTACTCAATAATTGCACAAGGAAATAGGGGCTCAAGTAGAGGCATAAATTGACTAAGTTTGGGTCAAAGCTTGTTAGTGAGCAGAGAGATAGGTTATTCACTCACAGGTTGTGCTCAATTGAGAAAAGAAATTGTCATACATCTCTACTCATCAGATTAATGCAAGCAGGAAAAGGGGTTTTTAGAAGATTTCTTTCTCCTAGAAAAATAATATGTGTTATTTCTCATTGCATGTTTGTTATTGATGTTCTAAATTGTGAATTGTGTCTTGTGATTTAGATTAAAACTTCATGAGTAGTTGCAATTCTAAATCATAATTTCTACATGGTATTGAAGCTAGATTCACATTAGAACATGAATTTCGAAGTTGTTTCTTAGGAGGATCAAATTTGCAGTTCAGTGTAGCAATATCTCTTCAAAGTCGGGAAAATGAACTTCAATGGGCTAAGACTTGAGTATGCCTTGGAATGCAACTCTAATTTCATTACATGGAAGGATTGCATGGAGGCAGTATTGGATGGCAATGGATTTCTAGAATACATCAACAAATATGTTGCAAACCCACAGACATATGATGCACAAAACCTATCCTAATGGAATAAATATGTATCCAAGGTGAGGAGAATAATATTATAGGGAGTGTGAGACCATATTGTCTCAAATATCCATGGGAAATAAACTCCTTTCACAATTTGGAAAGAAATGAAATAATTTCGAGAGTAGTAGTGACCATAGGAAATTGGTGCTCAAGGATAAACTTTGAAATATCAAGATGCAGAAGAATGACACTATTTTGCATTATCTGAGCAGGTTCACACAAGTTCGTGATGAACTTGTAGGGGTTGGTGTAAATGTTGCATAAGTTGACTTGGTAATCCTAGCCCTTCTATGCCTTCCTAAGAGCTGGTATAACTGCCGAGATTCGGTGAATGGGAGGGAGAAACTGCCGAATTGGGAACCCTTATGGTATAGTTTGGTACAAGAGGAAATAAGGTAGAATAATAGATATGGTACTTCATCCAAGGGCGAGGATGATGAAAACTTTGCATTTTTTGGAAAGGGAAGAAATCTCAAACCAAACCAGAATTCAGCCAAGGGGGAAAGAAGAAAGATTTGTCCAAAATTAAATGCTTCAATTGTCATGAATTTGGGCACTATGCCACGAAGTGTCCACAAAAAAATTGAAGCAAGAAGACCTCAAGAGGAGCAGTAGGTGAAGCTTTGGCTTCACATTTTGATATTTACTTCACCATTATTGCATGCATGACCAACCCAGTGATGGGGAGTGTGTGGTACTTGGAATCAAGCACATCGTTCCATGTGACAATTTCTAGAGAGTTTTTTAGTGATCTGAAGGACAATATTTGCAGATGCATATTGAGCCGGGGACGACAAAAGGTACAACATGACCGAGATTGGTATAGTCACCTTTTAGAGGGATTTTGGATCCCCTCTCAGGCTCAAGGATGTCATGTTCGTTCTCGGCCGAAAGAAAAATCTCATATTTGTTACAGTTTTGGAAGATCGTGGTTATGATGTCATCTTTAGAAAAGGGAAAGCATTCTGGAGACACATAACCATTGGAAAGGTGAAGCATATTGGGGTTTTTGTGAAGAACCTATACAAGTTAGATGTGGAAGATTGTGTTGCATTAATAATTAAGGTGGAGAAATTGTAGAGCTGCAATGTCAGTGAACTTTGGCACATAATACTTGGTCATTTTCATCATGGCACTTTGAATATTATGCAAAAAATAACCACTGGCATCCCCAAAGGAGCACTTGAGAAAGAGGATGTACTATTCCATGATCAAGGCAACTAAGCACATGTATTCTTGGAAATGATCCACTCTAATGTTTGTGGACATTTCTCAACAACCTCCATTGCTAGACACAAATATTTTTTCAATTTTATTGATGAATTCTCAAGGAAGTGTTGGATCTTCTTCATGTGGAAGAAATGTGATACATTCTCCAAATTCATAAAATTCAAGACATTGGTTGAGAAAGAAACTAGTAAGAAGGTGAAGGCTCTCAAGAGAGATAATGGATGTGAGTACGTGTCGAATGAATTCAAGAATTTATGTCTGAAAGAAGGCATTTGATGAGAGTTGAGAACACCCCACAACCCATAGCAGAATTGGGTGGATGAGATAAAGAACCATAGCATTGTGGGAGATATGAGGGATATGTTTCGTGACCAATGCCTACCACTAAATTTGAACACAATAATCTATTTTCAAAACAAAATTCCTCATTGGATTCTTGGTATAATTACACCAGAGGAGGTTTCTCAGGGAAATTCGGATGTATCGCACTTCAATATTTTTGGATCCTTTGTTTACTTCCATGTCTCCAAAGAATCAAGGAATAATTTTGAGCGGACATCAGATTTGGGGGTATTTATGGGTTAAAAAAATACTCCACTCAACTATTGTGTGTACTTACCTTCCCTTAGAATGAAAGTTGTGCGAAGGGATGTAAAGTTTGACAAGGAGAAAGTGATGCAGTGCTCTCTTGATAGGGAGCTTTAGATCCCACTAGGGGAGTAGATTTTATCGCCAAAGGAGGAGCCTCAGGAAGTTGTGTAGCACCCACAAATTGAGGAGTAGATAGTGGAGACATCACTCAAGTAGAACCATTCATAGAAAGCATAAAAAGGACCAGGGAAGCTAATAAACTTGTGCAGTATGCGAGGGAGAATGTGGGAGCTCCTTCAAATTTGTGCAAGAAAAGGAGTTCACCTGATCGGTAAATTGGCTACATGGATCTAATGACTGATCTTATAGAGACTGAGCCAAAATATTTCGAGGAAGAAATATAGAAATTTGTATGGGTTGATGCAATGGTGGAGGAATGTGAATCCATTGTAAAGAAAAATGTTTGGGAAGTGGTCAGAAGACCTACAGATAAATTAGTTGTGGGATTGAGATGGATCTTCAAGGTTAAGCATGCAATATAAAAAAGAATAGATAAGTACAAGGCTAGATTTTTGGCCAAGGGATACTCTAAAGTTGAGGGAATTGACTATAACTTTTCTCATGTAGCAAGGTACTCATCCATTAGATCAATTATTTCACTGGTTTCACAGATGGGGTGGAAGATCCACCAAATGGATGTAAAAATAACATTTCTGAATGGGCTTATTGACGTGGAGGTGTACATAGAGAAACCAAAAACTTTTGTGACATTTTATTGTGAGTATCATGTGTGTAGACTCAAGTGAGAATTGTATGGTCTCAAACAAGCACCACTTTCTTAGTACACCAGGATTGACACCTATCTCACTAGTTTGGGCTTCACCAAAAGCGAAGTGGATTCAAACATATATCATGTCTTGGTAGAAGGTAAATTTATTATTATTGTCTTATATATTGATTATTTGATTTTAACTGGTGATGAGAAACTGATCAGATCTTGGAAGGAGGAGCTTGCCAGAAAGTTTGAAATGAAGCACATGGGTCTCATGCACTACTTCCTTGGGTTGGAAGTATGGAAAGGAAATGTGGAACTATTTTTGTCTCAAGGAAAGTATGAAAATGAGATACAATAGAGATTCTAGATGGAGAGTTTTAAGCTCGTGGAAACACCTCTAGCGACCAACTAGAGGAAGGAAAATTCTACTTCAAGTGAAGAGGTGGATGCTACTATTTATTGACAGTTGGTGGGTTCACTAATGTATCTTGTAAACACACGACCAGATATGTGCTATGAAGTCAACCAGCTGAGCCAAGATATGGTTAGGCCGAACAAATTATACTGGAAGGAAACTAAGCATGTTTAATGGTACCTCAGAGGCACTCTCCAGTTTGGATTATGGTACAAACAGACAGAGGGAGTGAATCTGAGTGGCTTCACAGATGTATATTGGGTAGGGAGCCTGTTGACTTGAGGGGTCCTAATCCAGGTTCGAAGGTTAGGGTTTGCCAACAAATCCCTATACTATTGGCCCTTTCGGAAATGACCTATTTTCACAGAACAAGGTATCACCTAAAGTAGTATGGGAGGGTGTTGGAACCAGGTTTCCGCACCCTGTGAGAGAGTAGGTAATTTAAGGAAAACCTGTGTTGCAGCTTATTAGGTTCGCACAGAATGAGTATATTCATGACTCTTTTAACAGTATAACCAACACATAACCATAAAAAATCTATTATCATTAACAGATCTAATCAATACATTCGCATCCACATGCGCATTAGCAAATACCATCACATAACATTATAATCACAGCCAATTACAGATCACAGATACATTCACAGCTTAAATAAATATCACATATGTGCTTCAACAATAACACAATCAATCTAGATAACACAAAGGTACTTCAAATATATTCTGCATTCATTAGCATCAAAGATCCACTTACAACCCAAACACAACCCGCGCACACAGCCTAGTGGGGTCCACACACAGTAGGACTGAGGATCTCCACACACACAGCCAATAGGAGTCCTTACCCAGAAAAACCCAAATAGATCCTAAAAATTCGCACATTGCATCAATCTTATGTCTTTCTTACCTCCTAGACCCAACTATCTATCTATTTATAACATCATAGCCTTTGTTATCCGATGGTCCACAAACCGTGGTTTGCGGACCCTAGAGCTACCCTTTAACGCATTACAAAACATTAGGGGCTTTGACCCACCCCAAAACACCTACGCAATATTTACTATTACAAAATTATATCAAAAACGCAGGTTAGGGAACCCTGTTCCCACAGGCCCCCAACACAATCTTATGACTGGTCCCAAGTCACTGCGGTCGTGGGGTTTGCATCTTTGCCTAAAGCTGCTTGATCGCATCGACCAAGGGTGGCAGCACTCCTTCACTCTGCGCGAGAGCATTCTGAGAAATATCCACCAACTTCTGTGAAGTCAGACCTTCTGTAGTAGCAGTGACGCTTTCCAAGGTCTGGTTCAGTTGCTTAACTGCAATGTCAAATTCCTGGGATAGCTTGACTGCTTCATCGGCCCACAACTTGAGGTGGTCGCTGAGAACCTTCTTTTTTTGGCGAAGCTATTCAATTTCATCTCGAAGTGTGTGGCTAATACGCAGTCGTGCCAGGTGCTGGGATGGAATCAAAGTGGACATAGTGGCTTCGAGCTATTCAAACTCTTCCTCCTTCTGGCACAGCTCTTGAGTTAAATCACGCAGGAGTGGGTCGTGTTGCACCTTAGACCACAACTTCATTTCTATCCCCAAAAACTCTACGCCCTGAGCAATATGAGCAATAATAGTATTGGTGGCCTCTGTGACCAGCGTGGCTCACTAGGCTCTTACCTCAGGTGAGTTTCTGGCTGCAATTTAGCTTGTAAGGTAGCAATTTGTTGTTCCATCTATGTCTTGATAGTTTGAATTTTGGTCCTTGAAGCCCTTAGTACTATAACAAGCCCCTCAATCTTGGCCTAGGGGGTAGCAGAAGCCAAGATATCCTCAGTTACATCTGCACAGAGTCTACTGATTAGGCATTCCAGCTCGGTCTGCTGCGTGGCAGCAAGGGTGCATGTAGCCTGCGCCTGGGACACCTCGGCGGTTTTCTCCACAATTGTCTGCTTAGTTGTACTGAGCTACTGGTGCACCCTACAGTCTCTATGTTGAATCTCCTCGAAAATGGATGCATGGAGGACCTGCAGTGGTTCATGTGGCAGTCGGGCTAAATCCAATTATACCTCTGCGCAGGCCTGGACTTGCACTTCTAAGGCAGGTGGGCTCAAGAGGAATGTTGCGCCTAGTAGAGGGTAGAGGCGGCTTTCCCTTGTGATGATCAATTCACTTCTAGTTGCTGGGGGCGACCTAGTTTGAATCATACTTTTCCGTAGGGTGTTGGTTTTGAGTTGCAAAGCTCAGAGCTCAAACTAGAGTGTAGCAACTGTGGCCTTCTACTACTCTTCCAAATCTAACCATTTATCCTCTAAGGTGAGGGTGACTACGTCTGCGATATGATTTAGGTCTTCCTCTGCCAGAGTAACTTTAGTTTCCCAACTTGGCCTTGTAGCTCGTGGTTTCTTTCGTTTCCCTTTAATAGGGTCACCATTCCATTTCGTAGCTCGAGGGGAGTCAGCCCTCCGCATCCAGACCCTCTATGCCTAGATCCTGCTGCGAATATTTTTGTGATTCCGGCTCCGCACCCTTCTCAGCATTCTTGCCCTGTCCTTCGGTCTCTTTGGTGGTGTTAGGCGGGGTATTATTCTTGGTAATCGTACCTGTAGTGTTCTGCGTACCCGATTTGAAGCCTATTTTCCAGTGTGGAGGCCAAGTAGCAATAAGACGACCAATCTCCTCGTCGCAACTATATATGGTAGTGATACGCACACTGGATCCTTGCAGCCCTAGATCTGCACATTGTTCATTGTGACTTGAAAAGCTGCGATGCTCTTGTAATTTTCATAGATTGCTGGTGACAACCGCGACTGAGAGTGGATTGCTGCCACGAGCCCCCTCTGAAATAAGACCCAGAAGACTTTATTATCTTCGATGCACTTCTCATCCTTTGAATTCCACAAATTCGCATACCGTGCCCCTTAGCACATATCTGGCTCGAGCTCAGGGAGTACTGAGTCTTCTGGGGCTTCCCATGCGACCAATGTGATGAGGAGCAGCAACCAGGAGTAGCAAAATGCCCTTACATGATCCTGGGCTTCACACACGTTCTCTAGAAATTCATTACATAGGAACTAGGACCAGTTGAAGCAGACCCCTTTCTCGTAGTGGCCAACCAACTGAATTACATATGCGGGGATCGTGGCAACCTGACATTTGTGCATCATTTTGCATGCTAACAACAAGGTGCCCATGCATACACAGGGGTCGCTAATACTGTTGATCATGAACCCTTTAGTGTTTCATTCAACATGGTAATCATCGTGCACCTTATCAGCGATCTGTTGCTCATATGTCTTACTGACACGCTCCATGGGATTCAACCCCTTCATGGGAAGACCAGTAATACGGTGAATGAGCACTGCATCTATGTGAATACGGTCCTCGTATTCTGTGACAAGTTCTGCGACTCTTCCAACAGTATCATTATCCCAGTAGTCCCCAATTTTAGCTAGATTAGGTTTCTCTTCTGTTCCAATGTTGACTTCCCTTAGCTTAAGAGGCTTTGTCACATCAACGGTCCGCAATAGAGGTCCAGCAACTATGCATTATCCCTCTAATTTTGGGATAGTCACATTTCGTGGGTCTTCATCGCATTCCTCCATTGATAGGTTGCAGTAGTTGACAATATCCTACATCTGTGTATCCCACGTTGGTGCCCCATATGCTGCACGAGGGCTTGATTCATCAAAGAATAGAGCATCTATATCCTACAAAGATTCATTGAGTGCTTCCGTTCCACCTATCAACCCGAACGTTCCTAAAAACTCGTCCTTCAGGGTTTCCCAGTGGTGGGTGTGCTGATGTAGTTCTGCATCTAAATACCATGCAGTGGGGATTGGCCCCAAGGCATGGATGAATAGGTGGACCCATTCATCCGTAGTTCTTTCACACCATTCCTCCATCCATGCTGAAAAGTGCTTGCACGAGTCCCCTGGGCCAAGGAAAGTCTTCATGCATAGGTGAACTGGGGGTTCAAACCGCAGGACCATCATATCACGACATTCCTCCCACTCTTGGAACGTTCCCTTATGTGTTTCCCACCAGCGCGTCGGGGTTGTGCGCATTGCTAGGCTAAGTGCCCACATTCTTCGTTCCCTTGGGACTTCAGCTTCAAATGTTTCCAGAAAATCTCTAACACTATTAGAACCATCAAAGTAGAGAATTTCTCTTACCTTTGAGGAGATACATCGGAAGATTTTCGTGATCTGGAGACATCGCAGCGCAGATACATCATGTAACCAATTCTACTAGTTTTCTATCTCCCCATCAGAGTCAGAGAGGAATTCACTGTCTTTCTCCCAACAAACCACACCATCAGCTGTAGGATTAATCCAATCCTCGACCTAGGTGGTTAGTTTATAAATGTGATCCATGTCATCTTCTTCACGCACCAGTTCTGTATACCGCTCTCCTTCCGCAAGGTCTAGTGGGACTATCACCCTCGTACCCTTATTTTCACAAACCATGCTCCTTTTCTTTAGTTTGATAATGCCTCCCATGTCTATAACCCAATCTAGTACTAGGAGCGTAGGATAAGGGTCCGCATCTTCCACAGTCTGAATGACTTCAAAATCGACGCGTACCTTAACTCCTGCGATAAGTACCATAATCTTTAACAACCTCCCTAATGGTATGATTTTCTGTTGGTTAGCCATGCACTGCTGTATAGTGAACCATTCCAGCAAAGGTTCTCCCATCCGCTGCCATGTTTTCTTAGGTAGTACATTTGCATCTGATCCCAGATCTAAGATGACCCGATACATTTCATAGTCAACGAACTGCGTTTTTAGCCCCATCTCCCGCCCAGTACGCTTCTTGTGCTTGTACAACTTGTGAAAATCTCTAACCTCTATAGGAGGGTCAATCCTTTCCATGCAACTATCTATCAGTATTTGAATATTTTCTACCGCATTCTGGTTACGTAGCAGCTTCATACATGCTTTTAGGAATGGTTTAACTTCGTTGTCCACTCTTAGGTTTGTTGGAGCCTTGGAGGTAGATGCCTCATATTTGGCAAGGTCCTTGCGGGCTGTGACAATGTTTTCTTTCTCCTTCTGTAGGTCTAGGCTTTCCTATTTGATAAGAGCCTTCCAGATAAGGGGTTCAGCTGCAACTTTCTCCTCAGCTCCCCTAGTAGCCATACCGCTGCAAATTATGACATTAATACTTGGTCCCTCATCGCACGGTTCCACCTTAACCCTCTGCACATTCTGCGTTGGTGTCTGTTGTTTTTCCTTCATTTTTTCTATCAATGCTGGGAAATCTTCGATCATGTGATCCAATTGTCTACAATATTGGCAAGATTGTGGTGCAGGGTTCGGACAGTCCCTTGCGAAGTGCCCTATTTATCCACAGTTGTAACATATCAATTGCTCTCTTCCCCGACCTGCGCCTCCATCCCTTCCCCCTACCCTGCCTCTTATTGGGGAGCCTCCTCTACCTGAGGGAGATAGTGCTGAAGAAGGGTTATCATGTACCCTGTATATGTTCCCACGGTCTATCATCAAATCATAGGTCCGAAAGTTATGCTCGTCATGTCCCACAGAGGAGCATAATCGACACCATTTTTCTTTAATTCTAGAACATAAGCACCAAGATGGGGATAGTGGTTGGTATCATGTATTCTGGCAACGCAAAAATCAACGCACCATAACATTGGACTAGTCAGCCCCATAGCCTCTTTAAGGCGCAATGACCCGGGTCCCCCACCCTGCATGTAGTCTACCAGTAGAGGGCACTGATCCATGGTGTGGCCAGAAACCCTACATCGTATGCACCATACATCTGGGCTAGCTTCTTTCCCTCGTTCTTTTCATAGATTCTAGATTTCAAGGTGCATTTCCTCCAGCTGTCCCTCGATCTCCTGCACCCCAAACTGGGCATCATCTCTCGGAAAAACTTCTAGTTTCATAGAAATCTCCAAGGCTTTCTCTTGCATCTCAATTGCTTGCTGACCCATAGGTTCGTGCAGGTGAGGTAGCAGCATAGCGATAAACCATTCCTTGTGTTGCCTATCATCATACTGAAATTCCCCATCTCTGATAGCCTTCTTTAACCTCTGATCAACTTCCCATACATACTCAGTAGGTCCCTGTCTAAAGTCTTTTAGGTCAGTTACTAGCTGCGAGTAGGACTTAGGCTTCTGGCATTGTTGTTTTAAATATTTCTTAATATCTTGAATAGACGGGTCTGCATGCTAGCCTACATACCCCATATACCAGTCTAATGGTCAAATTTTTGAGCTGTGGAAGCTCAAGATGGAGGATCTGCTAGTGGATAAAGAACAGTGGATCGTGGTAGATCCAGGTATTAAACCAACGACAATGTCAGATGAAGACTGGAAGAAATTGGATCGGAAGGCTAAGAGCACAATATGGTTGTGTGTCTCAGATTCAGTATTGTTGAATGTATCTGGGGAAGCTACGACGAAGAATTTGTGGGAAAAACTTGGGACTTTGTACCAATCTAAGTCTCTGGTGAATAAGTTGTTCCTGCGGAAAAAGCTGTATAACCTGAGGATGAAGGATGGAGACTCGGTGACAAAGCATCCGAACGCCTTCAATACTGTGGTAAGTCAGCTGTCATCTGTTGATATTAAAATCTCAGATGAAGATAAGTGCATCAGCTTGTTGTGTTCTCTACCAGATTCATGGGACAGTCTGGTTATTGCAATAGGTAGCAATACAACTACCTTGAATTTTGATGACATTGTCTCAGCCTTGCTGTCGGAGGAAATGAGATGGAGAAATATGGAGGGTCAAAATGGAGATGCCTTATCTGTATGAGGAAGGTCCCAAAATAGAAACAAGAATAAGGTTTCGAGTGGGAGATCTAAATCTCCTGGAAAGTTTGTAAAGGTATGCTAGAAATGTGGAAAGGAAGGGCACTACAAAAAGGAGTGCATATATAAAGCTCCTGAGAAAGGAAAGGGATCTGATGATGCTCCTTCTGCAGAGGCAAAAACCACCTCGGATGAAGGTGGGGATGTGTATTTGGCTTCTTCTTCAAGTACACATGTAGATCATGAGTCATGGCTAATTGACTCAGGTGCATCCTTTCACTTCACTCCCCATAGGGATTGGTTCTACGAGTATGAGAAATATGATGGATGTCTTCCTAGGGGATGATAGGAAGGCCAGAATCATCGGACATGGAAAGGTCAAGATGAAGCTGCAAGGTGGAAGGATTAGAACACTTCCTGGTGTTCTGCATATTCCTGCATTGGCTAGAGATCTGATTTATGTAAGCAAGATGGATGATGCAGGTGTAAAAATAGTGTTCGAGAAAGATGCCTACAAGATGGTTTGGGGAGCACTGGTATTAATGCGGGGAGTTCGGATTGGAACTCTATAGAAGCTACAAGGTAGCACTGTTATTGATGGGTGTAACAGTTCTGTGGTTCCTGTAAGTGGATCGGAAAGCCTAGCTATCTCTGGAGAAAAGACCATGTTATGGCATCAAAGGCTTGGACATATTGGAGAGAAGGGCCTTCAGATACTACATAGAAATGGTATGGTAGAAGGTATGTCTAATTTCTCTCTGGATTTTGATTTCTTTGAAAATTGTGTATATGGGAAGCAGAATCGGGTGAGATTTCCTTCTGGTGCTAAGAGGGCGAACAAGATATTAGAACTTGTGCACAGTGATGTGTTTGGACCTATATCAGTTCCATCACTGGGAAATTCTGTGTACTATGTTTCATTCATAGATGACTTCTCAAGGAATACATGGATATATTTCTTGAGGAAGAAATATGAAGTCTTTGACAAATTTACAGAATTTAAGGCACTGGTGGAAAACCAGATAGAGAAGAAGATAAAGGCACTGAGGACAGATAATGGTGGGATTTCTGCAAGAAGGAATTTGAAGAGTTCTGTAAGAAGTACGATATAGCATGGCAAAAGACTACTCCATACACACCTCAGCAAAATGGAGTTGCAAAAAGAATGAACAGAACTCTGATGGAAAAGGCAAGAAGCATGCTCAGTGGTACCGGGCTAGGACAAGAATTCTGGGTAGAGGCAGTGGAGACTGCATGTTAGTTAACGGATCTCCTTCATCAGCGTTGGAGGATAAGACTCCACATGAGGTATGGACTGGTAAGAAACCCTCTCTTTCACATCTAAGGGTATTTGGATGTGATTCATATGTACCTGTTCCAAAGGAGAAAAGGACCAAGTTGGATAATAAATCTGAAAGGTGCATCTTTATTGGGTATAAGGATGGTTTAAAGGGTTATAAGCTTTGGAACCCATAAACAAGGAAGGTTGTGTACAACCGAGATGTGGTGTTTAGAGAGGTGAAAGACGTTGTTACACATGAAGTACTACCAAAGGAACCTGAGAAGATAGAGTTTGAGCTAAAGGAGTATGAATCAGACTCTACAACAAAAGAAGATTCAGAAGAGGAAGAGCCACAAACCCTAGCTTTGAGAAGATCAGTTCGGGAAAGAAGGCAACCAGAAAGGTATAGTCCATCTGCTTTTTGTTCATGTTTTGCCTTAACTATAACTGATGATGATCCTAGAACTGTCAGGGAGGCAGTAGATTCAGAGGATGGAAAACTCTGGAAGTAGGCCATGGTTGATGAAATGGCATCCTTGCATAAAAATGAGGCATGGGATTTGGTGGAGTTGCCGGCTGGAAGGAAGCCCATCGAGAGAAAATGGGTGTTTAAGAAGAAGATGAATGTAGAAGGCAAGGTGGAGAAATACAAAGCTCGGTTGGTAGCAAAAGGTTATTCCCAAGTGCCGGGAATTGATTTTGGTGATATTTTTTCTCTTGTTTCCAAAGTTACTTCTATTAGATTACTTTTATCTGTTGCTGCTGCATTTGATTTTGAGATAGAACAGATGGATGTGAAGACAACATTTCTTCACGGGGATCTAGAAGAGGAGATCTACATGAAGCAACCTGAAGGTTTTATGGTGAAGGGTAAGAAAGAACTGGTATGCAGGTTGAAGAAGTCTTTGTATGGGTTAAAACAGTCACCAAGGATGTGGTATCAGAAATTTGATACCTATATATGGGAACTTGGCTTCACCAGAAGCAAGGAGGATCACTGTGTTTATTTTAAATTAATTGGTGACCGTGTTATTTATTTGGTCTTGTATGTGGATGATATGTTGTTGATTGGAAATGACAAAGAAATTATCCAAGATTTGAAGACCCAAATGTTCTCCAAATTCGACATGAAGGATCTTGGTGCTGCAAACTATATTTTGGGCATGGAAATTAAGAGAGATTGGGAAAATAGGAAGCTCTGGTTAAACCAAAGGAAGTATTTCGAGACTATATTGTAGAGGAAACACAAGAAGAAGAAGAGGATATGTCCCGTGTTCCATATGCAAGTGCAGTGGGTAGCCTGATATATGCAATGGTCTGTACTAGACCAGACATTGCACATGCAGTGGGAGTATTGAGTAGGTTTATGTCAAACCCAGGTGTTGGGGTTCCTGTGTTTTGGCCAGATTGGCAAGACCAAAAGACGAGACAACATCAGAACCGCTTTCAGACCTTAGGATCTAGCCCTCTTAGGTCCAAAGAGGGATCTCTCTATATGAGTCAAAGTGTATGTATTTGAAGCTCTAAGTTATGATTTTAGGCTAGTTATATGCACAGGGTTTGTTTATTTGATTAAGAGTTTGGTTGTTGGGAATCAGGAAGGAAGGGTTCATCATGAGACAGGACTGGGCAAAGAAGAATTTAGGCAAAGGAGAGATAATCCAAAGAAAATCAATTCCATTGGGTAATGGAGTCAAGAAAGGATTTACTTGCTATCAATATGCAAGATTTCAGTTGGGCTAGTCATCTAAAGCCTTGGATCCTAAAGTGATAGGGTGGTATGGGACATTAAGGACCGAGAGTGAAGGGGGGAGAACCAACTAATCCCATCTATAGATCAGGTCAGAGGTCATTTAAATCCAGACCTGCTTGGAAAAAATTAGAGGCAGCACAAGGGAACTTGGAAAGGCTTAATCAGAATGGAAAGATCCTAGTGAGGCAGATACAGGGTTCTAGACCTCCCAGTGTTCTCAACACATTCCATTAAATCCTAACAAGAACATCTAAAACAGATTCCGTTAATTCATACATCAACTAGTAGGCAACAACATCCACTACACTGGTTAAATCAATTGAAATCAATATTTAGATAAACAAATTAAGCAGAAAACATAAAGGGCTGGGAGAGCAGCAACATAAGGCACCTAACAAGGGTGAATCTTATGCCAAATTTCTGATGCGAGCCAGATGAAATGAAATGAAATGGAAATAAACACAGAGATATAAAAACATCACCACAGCTTTAGATCAGGATCCAATGAAATGTGCTTATCATATTAAACATCAACACCAATCAGGTACAACATAGCCAATAGCTTGGTCATTCAGTCTGAATACATCTTCCTCAGCCTATCTTACAACTATACACATAGAACTTATCTCAAGAGAAACTGCTTGCACTTCTCTGCTATCTCATCAACAACCCTTACAATAATTTCCTTCTGTGTTTTATAGCAGAGGATGAACAGAAGATCGACTGAGGAGGTAGGTGAACACTAAATGTAACATTAAACGCAGAAATGAATGGAGGGATGAAACCCATCCTGTTTTAAATCTCTGCATTTATCTCTGGTATGGCTTAGGTGTTCTGACTGCAGTACTGTGTGGTACTATTGGTAGAATAACAAAAATACAATAAGAAACAGTGAGGTCTGCCCTACTTGAGTCACCAATTCTTCTGACCATGTAGGACTGCTATCTGGGCGAAAAATTCTCTCGGACACGATGTATAATGAAGAATGTATGGGCACTTTGTCCTTTGATTGAAGAAAGAACATACTGCTGCTGTAGAAAACCCTGGTGGTACGTTTTCCCGTGTATTACACTTCTGGTTGACTTTCGGGGTTTTGAATCTGGTGCTTTGCTTCTCAAACTACTGCATTATGGATCCAAAACTTCAGTCCTGAGTACTGAAGACTATAATCATAAGCTGGCCTTTCTGCTGCTTCCATAAATGTTTCGATTCTGCAAGATCTGGGCTTTAATGGCACCGGATGGGGTTGCGGATTTTCAAAAACCTGTCCTTTAATGAAATTTATATCTCCGCCACCCTTTTTGACATTTTGCTGGAGTACCAGCTCCCATCTCGGCTTTCTGTCTACGCAACACGCCATTGAAGAGGTACGTATGCATCATGGCAGTTTTCTGCCTCTTTGAAACCCTGCAAAACATACAAACAAGTTAAGGAAATCATGAATGGGGTGGCAGATGATGTGGAGGCGGAGAAAGGTTGTGTAGATGACGATACGGAGGAGAAACTTGCAGAAAGAATGGAGAAACGTGCTCTGGTGGATGGTGGCGGTCTGTAGAGAAAATATACGTGGAAAACATTAAAAAACACGAAAAAGAACCAATATATGCAATGGAATGGGAGACTGTACGGAGGGTGCACGTGGAGATGACATGGCGGAACCGGGCGATGGTGGAAAAGTCAGCGGCGGGCGAACAAATCGGGACCGTCGATCATGGTGGGGATCAACGGTGGAGGACGACGGATGGCGGGCCATGGCATGAGCTATCACATGCGCAATTACATTAAAATTCATGCATCTTGGACGAGCGATAGCCGTCGGATGGCCTGCTCCAGATCGGACGGTCTACGGCAATTTCGCTGGGCATCCGTGTCCGGACAATAACGCGTGATGGATGGAGTTAATGGGCGGGGACGGTGGTTTTGAAATCGTACACAAGGACACACGTCGGACGGTGAATGGAATCGCTGGGCGTTGGAGAGAAACCGCCTACCGTGCATAAGTGGTGCGATGGAAACCGGTGGGTTTGGAATAGTCGTATGGGGACGATCGGCATCGGGCGCACTGCGGACCGTCAGATCATCATGGAAATGGATGGCGATGGCGCGATGAGGAAAATGAGTGGATAGGCTAGGGGGGTATCAGGTTTAACGTTCACCGTTCGATCAACCACGATCAACGACTGACATCGCGCCCGATAGGAAATGGAGGAATAAGCGCCTTTCAGACTGGCGGATGGTTACAGCACTGGGTTTTGTGGAAGGTAAAGGAGCGCGGGGCTATCAAAAGAGGTGTTAGGCCTGATATAAGGTTCAGAGTGGGTTTTTGAATCCCTTTTAATGCATTTTGAAGTCGTATAAGGGTAACGATAGCGAGGCAGAGGGGAGAATTGGGGAAGCGAAGGGTGTAGGGATTTTTAGAGGGGGTTTGTAAAAGGGGAAAAGGAGGGGAAAGGGGGACATTTTGCAGGGGTATAGGGGTAAATGCAGACCTTAGGGAAAAGAGCCAGCAGAGGGGACTTGTGTAAGGCAAAGCATAGAGGGAACTCAAGGATGATGTGTCTTCAGGGGAGTGCATTCCTTGAAGGTATCCAAAATGATATAGCCCCCATCTTGCTTGTCAAGAATTTCATAGGGGGGCTAACACCAGGTAAGGAGAATTGGACAGTAGTGAAGCGGGTTTTCATATATTTACGTGGCACTAGTGATTATGGCTTATGCTACCAAGGAAGACCAGGATTAGAAAGAATGTTGGACATTCACGGTTTTGTTGATGCAGATTGGGCTGGAGATCTGGACCAAAGAATATCTACAAGTGGGTATGTGTTTAGCCTATTTGGAGGTGCAGTCAGTTGGATGAGTAAAAGACAGTTTGTAGTGGTGCTTTCAACTACAGAGGCATAATACATAGCAGCCACTCATGCAAGCAAGGAAGCAGTTTGGTTGCAGAGATTGTGTTCAAGTATGGGGTTGGTGTTGAGCCTCAAATTTGTGCTTTCCTTCACCTCATTTTACCTCATTCTCCCTTGTCCATTTCTATTTTAAACCCAATTGATCAATAAAAATAGTTAAAATTACTTCTAGAATGGTTTACATGACTAACTTGTTGAATTTTGTGATTGTTGCCATTGTTAAGCATTTTGACCGGAACTAGCTGCAGAATGCAGACATTCCGTAGCTAACCGGCGATTCTGCAGCTACCCTCATGTTTGAGTATGTTCCAGGTGGCCTCTTGAGGAAAAACACATATGGGCATGATCCACGTCATGCCTACATAGTTTGTTGCTCATCATGGAAGAGGAAATGAATTCTGGGTACGGTTATGCACGTGGGAACACATTCATGAAAGGAGACTCCTACTAGGACTGTCTCAGTCCAGGTGTCTTTTCTTCTTCACGTAGCCACCTTAAAGACTCCTAAGATGATTCGGATAAGGAAAGACATTATTCCTAAATTTTTGTAATTATTGTTACTTGCATTTACTTTATAAACTCTTGAGTAGACCGAGAGCTTAGTTAGAGATTTTATGTTAGATTTGCTGCTAGATTTTGTGCAAACTCTGTGATACATTCCTGAAACGCAGAGTGTCATGTTCAAACTTTTGCATCTTTAATGGAGCAGACAAAGTTATTTTGAAGGCGTGATTTAATTTGGAGTTGAATGCCGTCAAGTGGTAGAGGGCCCCTGCCTCTTGCACGGATTTCTTTTGCGTAAACTAGATAAGTTTTTCCTAGCTGCCTTTACGTTTTGCATTTGAATTGATAGTTGTTTTGTTTTATCTATTGTAGTCGTATTCATTCTAGCTCTTCCACAAGAAGACACTCTTCCAACAAACCAAAATGATGAATGATTAATGACTATGGTATTGTAGGATAAGAGTTGAATTTGTATTTGTTTTTAACTAGATACTGTAGTTATATTCATTCCAGCTCTTCCACAAGAAGACATTCTTCCAACAGATCATAACAATGAGTGATGAATAACTATAGTGTTGTAGGAATTAGTTGTAGTTTTTGCTATTCACTATCACAGTCACACTTTTTCTAATCACTCTTCCACAAGAAGAAATTCTTCCAAAACATCCTTAAGAGGTTCAAGACATAACCGTGATAATGAATGATTTAGTTGTGTGTTTGTACTAAAGTGTCATCTCTGATCTTGCTCTTAAACGCTTGCCCAATACATCATAAGAACGAGTAGGGTATGGATGTGATAACTTAGTTTTTCATTTGCTTTCAGTTCATTTGTTTTCAATTGCATACAAGTCCACAGTCAGAATTGTTCTACCTCTTCCACAAGAAGGAACTCTTCCAAAATATCACTAATGATGAACAAACAGATTGTGTAACTTCATAGATTAATGCATGTTAGTATAGTCAGAACAACTCCGGAGTTTCATTGCATTTAATTCATGATCAGTTACTTCATTTCAAGTTTGATGATGACTTATAGTTCAACATTGTTCTAGTTTAGTAGCATCTTAGGTTCATGCTTAAATTAACTCATTGCACTTGCATCCCATAGTCACACTGTCATCCTTTGCACAATAGATTACTTTAGTTGTTAGGATTCACAAGACAGCCTTCATTATTTACAAACATCTTTTTGTTCTGAAAACTACAAAGTGATCCATAACCATAGGAACAAAAGATAACATCACTATAAGGTCTGAAGTATCTCTGCAATCTCCTCATCATTTTATAAACAGAGCTCTTCCTCAAAAAGAACTACTTTGAACTGGAATCCAATAACTTCTTGAGTATAAGTTCTGTGACATTCAATTAAATTGCAGAATAGAACTAGGAATTAGTCATGGAATAGATGAGCTTAGAACAAAATGTTACATCATGATAAGATTAGTGTTTAACTGTCTAGTTAGAGAACTTGCATATTTAGTGATCATTTCTCAAGTTTAGTTTGTGTCATTTGCCCAAGAAGTCATTATCAAGCTTTTGCTTTCATTTAGTCATAGTTCAGATTCTGCTTCATTGTTTCCAATTGCATTTACCATTCCATACATTAGGCTTAACTCTGTTTTGACCACCAACTTCTTTCTATTAGTTTTCTAGGCAGTTTCATTGTGAACATAAAACACCAAAAGACCAAAAACATCACAACACACTACACACAACACACTAGGAAACAAGCACCTAGGTACATATGGTACACTTCACTTCAGCAGTTTACAAATCCTGGTTGACAATTAAATGAGCTCAGTTTAGGAGACTAGATTGAACACAACATTTTGGCGCCGTTGCCGGGGAAGTGAAAACTAGGTAACCTTTGTTTCTTAGCATCCAAAAACAATTTTATGCGTAGGGAGAGAGAATCAAGGGGAAGATTTATAAGCAGCAGAGGCAGAAGTTTGACATCTAGAACACCACTTGTTTCATCTAGATCCAGAACTAGTACACCTTCAACTCAAACCCATCTTCCATCCTTTACTGATCCTGGACTTCTAGAAGATCTAAGGCCACCTATTCCATTAGAGAAACCTTCCACTTCATCCACTGAACCTGCCATAGAAGAAGATCTAAAAACTCCTGTTAGGGACACAAACCTTTCTACTTCCACAGGAGAGTCAACCATGGCAGAAGAAGGAGGAGGAGGAGTTGTTAATGGAGAACACACATTATTTGGAGGAGGTAGAGGTAGAGGAAGAGGAGAAGGAGGAAGAGGAGAAGGAGGTAGAGGTGCAGAAGGAGGAATAGGTAGAATAGGAAGCTCTTTTGGGTTCCCTATACTTGATGAAGAAACCAATACAACCATGAAAAACATTTCACCCTCTGTCCTTCCAAACTTCTATGGACTTAAAACTGAGGATCCTGAGACTTTCTTATTCTAATTTGAAGTGCTGTGTAGAACTTATGACTATCTACAAGATGCTCAAAAATTGAAATTATTTCCTTCAACTCTAAAAGGAGCAGCATTGAAGTGGTTTATGAGTTTAAACAGTAGTTCTATTAGAACATGGGAAGACATGAAACAAGCATTTCTAGAGAGATACTTGGATTATTGTATGCCGGTTAATCATAAGGAAGAAGTGTTCAAGATGTTACAAAAGAAGATGAAAACTTAGAAGATTTGTTGGAAAGATTTAAATACAACATAAAAAGGGCACAAATGGAAAACCTAGATCAAGACACTTTAAAAGCTCTTTTGTTGAAAACCATTAGGGATGAATGGTTGGATATCCTTAACATGATGGGAAAAGGGGATATATCACAACTCACGTTACCTGAAATATCTGAGTTATGTATCAACCTTTCCAGAGGGAAATCTAAAACTGTCAAAGGTCCAAGAGATCCTGCTCTTGCAAGGGCAAGTAAATCTGCTTCTGGGACAGTAAGTAGATCAGAAATAGGACACATGCTTGATGACTTTAAATCTGACATCTTAGGGAGTCTTAGTGAACAAATAGACACCCTCAAGATACAAAACAAGAAAAAGGCTGAATCTGATGCCTTGGCAATCTTTTGTCCCAAATGTAGGAAGAAACATGCCTTGAGAGAGTGCCCTTTGGATGTAAAAGTTGTAGAAACCTGTGTTATTTGTTCTGAGAAACATGAGACCAAGAATTGTCCTTCTCTTCTTGGTCTCAAGGCTGTTTTTCAAGAAGAAACTCCTACAGACTCCACAGAATCTCTTAACTTTGTATCTAGAAGACCTTGGCAGGGATCTCAGACACAAGGATTCCATGATCAAATGTATAATCAACCTCCACCTTGGAATTCTTGGCAGCAACCTTGGCCCCAATTTCAAAATCAATCTGAAGCTTGGGCACAAGGATCACAAGGTCCCTATGGAAGATACTCTCCATATTATCAGTATCCACCATCCTATCCACCATATCCACATTTTTATCCTCAAAATACTCAACAAAATTTTCCTCAAAATATTCAACAAAATTTTCAACAAAATCCTCAACAACATCATCAGAACCAACCTCATCAAAATCAGCCACTTCCATTACCATTTCCTCAAAAATCCAATCAATTTCCAGCTCAGCCCATACCAAACCCCAATAATAAGAACCCTTAGAATACATACATGATAGAAGGACAACAATTTCCAACTTATTTAATTACTCCTCTAGACCTTAGTGATGTTCAACTTAGGTCTGGAAGGATACTTGAGAAGAGGAAACCTTCTGTGATCGTACAAGAACAAGATAATTCTGAGGAAGACTCCCTACGGGTTAATAAAAGTCTTGAGGAAGAAACATCCTTTCAAGGCCAAAACATTGAAAAACTGAAACAAAAAGATCCAATAAGCCCAACTCCAGTAGTAGAGCAACCATCCACATCTACTTCTATACCTCCCTTTCCGGAAAGATTACAAATTGACAAAGGTGTAGAAAAACAAATAATGGTGCCTAATTATGATTTCTTGGATGAATTGAGAAATGTTTGCATTAAAATTCCATTATTGCAAGCCATCAAGGAAATCCCAATTTTAGCCAAAACAATAAAGGAGTTGAGTATGAAAACAACAAGAAAAAGAATAAGAGAAACCAAGAAAATTCAACTGGTAGGACAAATAGTAGACATTATGATGGGTAAGATTACCATTCCAAAGTATCTTGACCCAGGAAATCCAGTTGTCAAAATTCACATCAATGGAATTGAAATTCAAAACACACTCATTGACTTAGGAGCAGCAATAAATATCATGAGTAGACAAATCATGGACAAACTGAAACTTCCTAATCTTCTCTTTACACCCACACTATTACAATTCGCAGATAGATCTGTGATCAGACCAGATGGGGTAATAGAAGACATTCCAGTGTCCCTAGACTCTTGGGAGTACCCTGTGGATTTCATGATCCTAACTCCTAAGAATAATCTAGGAGGCCATCCTGTTATACTAGGAAGACCTTGGTTGGCTACAGTTGATGCTTTTATTAGTTGTAGGTCCGGTGATATGTATATTTCTGATGGAAGTTCAACAAAGAAATTCACTTTATATCCTCCAGCTAGGACAATTACAGATCTAGATGACACTCGATGGATAGAGGATGAAGAATATTTGCAACCACTCTTCACAATTTCAGAAATTAGTGAAGATAATCAAATTCTGAATACTCTAGAAAATTTTGAATCTTCTCCAGAACACAAACAAGAATCATTTCAAGAGAGATCCAATATTGAGTTCTTGTCATCTAGACAGATGTCTCTTCATTCTATGGACAAATTTGGTAGCTCTACAAGTGAAATTTTTCCAGGAAAAACCTTGAACATAAACAAAAACCTAGAAAAATCTCAACAAGAAGAGTTAGTCAAAGTATTACAGAGACATTCTTCTGCATATGCATGGGAATACACTGACATGAAAGGGATAAGTCCTAAGACTTGTACTCATCACATCTATATAGAGGCAAATTGTAAACCAATCAGACAGCCTCAAAGACGGATGAATCCAAATCTTAGGGAAATTGTCAAGGAAGAATTGCAAAAATTGTTAAATGTTAATTTCATCTATCCTATTTCAGATAGTCAGTGGGTTTCTCCTTTGGTGATTGTGCCTAAGAAAAATGGAAAATGGAGAGTGTGTGTTGACTACCGAGAACTGAATAAAGCTACTCTTAAAGCTACTACCTTTCATAGATCAAGTATTAGATACATTAGCAGGTAAAAAGTACTTTTCATTCCTAGATGGGTTTAGTGGTTACAATCAAATCCAAGTAGCACTTGAAGACCAAGATAAAACCACATTTACTTGTCCTTGGGGTACCTATGCCTACCGAGTATTGCCATTTGGTTTATGCAATGCACCTGCAACATTCCAAAGGGCAGTATTAGGAATTTTTTCTGATCTGATACATGACTGTGTAGAGGTGTACATGGATGATTTTACAGTTTATGGGGATACATTTGAAGAGGCTTTAGAAAACTTGGAAAATGTCTTAAAAAGATGTCAAGAAGAAAACCTTTCACTTAGTCATGAAAAATGTTTTATGATGTTTACTGAAGGTATTGTTTTAGGGCACCACATTTCAGGGGATGGGATTAGAGTTGATGAGGCGAAAGTTGAAGTTATTTCTAACCTATCCATTCCAAGTTGTCAAAGATATGTTAGAAGTTTTCTAGGATTTACGGGGTATTATCGGAGATTTATAGAAAACTTCACCAAAATAGCATCTCCTCTCTTCAAATTACTCACCAAAGATTGTGAATTTAAGTGGACTTCTGATTGCCAGTTAGCTTTTGAAACCCTGAAAACCAAAATTTCTGAAACACCTATATTAAGGGGACCTAACTGGAAGTTACCTTTTCATATCTCGACAGATGCTTCCGATATAGCTCTAGGAGCAGTATTGGGACAGAAAGATTTAATTCCCTATGCCATCTATTATATCAGTAAAAATTTGACTCCTGCAGAGTTAAACTATACTGTAACTGAAAAAAGAGTTTTTAGCTGTTGTTCATGCCATTAACAAATTTAGACACTATATAACAGGCTATGAAACTTTTATTCACACTGATCATTCTGCCATTAGATATTTAATGAATAAATCAATCACTAATGGTAGAGTTATAAGATGGTTTTTATTATTGCAAGAATTCAACATTACTATTCTAGATAGGCCTGGAAAACAAAACACTGTGGCTGACTTCCTATCTAGAATTCAAAATATCAAAGATGACACTCCGGTTGAAGATCAATTTCCTGATGAATATCTTTTTGCAGTTTCTACTCAAACTCCATGGTTTGCTGATATTGCTAATTATTTAGTTTCGGGAAAATTTCCTTCAATTATGAATGCAAGGGATAAAAGAAAAATCATTAATGATAGTGCAAAATATTCATGGGTCGCTAATGAGTTGTACAAGACAGGTCCAGATTTTATCATTAGAAGGTGTGTTCGTGAAGATGAGATGCCTGAGATTCTCAAGGCATGTCATGATGAACCTTGTGGCGGACACTTTGCAGATAAGAGGACAGCCTATAAGATTCTTAATTTAGGATATTATTGGCCATCCTTGTTCAAAGATGCTAAGGAGTATGTCAAAAGGTGTGACAGTTTCCAAAGGGTAGGGAAACCTTCTCCTTCAGGTGAGATGCCATTACAACCTCGGGTACACATTGAACCTTTTGAAAAATGGGCTTTGGATTTTGTAGGACCTATTAGTCCTCCATCAAGACAAAAGAAATATATATTAGTTTGCACTGATTATGTTACTAAGTGGATAGAAGCTAAACCATTACTTGTTGCTAATGAATCATCTGTAGTTACTTTTCTTTTTGAGGATATTTTCACTCGTTTTGGTGTCCCAAGGGAAATTGTTACAGATCAAGGAGCTCAATTTACATCAAGACTAGTGGAGCAAATGATGGAGAATTACAAAATCAGACATAGAACATCTACTCCTTATCATCCACAAGCAAATGGTCAAGTGGAATCCACTAATAAAGTCATTGAAGGGATCCTAACAAAGACTGTTCATCTACATAGAAGAGATTGGGTAGATAGGCGAGATTGGGTAGATAGGCTTCCTGAAGCCTTGTGGGCCTATAGAACTACATGGAGAAACACAACAGGCCATACTCCTTATGAGCTTGTTTATGGAAAGAAAGTTTTGTTTCCCATAGAGTTCCAGATTCTAACTTTCAAAATGGCAGTTCAGCTAGGACTTGATTTAACGGAGGCACAAAAGCATAGACTGGAGCAAATTAATGAATTGGATGAGATCAGACAAGATGCAGTTCAGAAAACAAGTCTAGTCCAACAACAAAGGGCTAGATGGCATGACAAGTACATCAAAGAGAAGAAATTTAAAGAGGGTGACTGGGCTCTCTTGCTTGATTCAAAATTCAAGGATTTTCAAGGGAAATTTCAGACACATTGGCTTGGGCCATATGAAATTGTTCGAATTTTTGATAATGGGGCAGTAAAAATCAGAACTATAGATGAAGAGGAGGTCACTTTTCTTGTGAATGGTCATAGACTGAAGATATACCACAAGCCACTCTCAAGAGAAGAGTTTTTCAAGAAGTTCCAAGAAGACAATGATGTGAAGTTAATGAAGAAGAGTCTCTCTTCTTCATCAACTTGATTAAATTTTCTGAAGCATTTCTCTTTTGAATATATATATATATAAAATAAAATAAAATAAAGGTATAAACATGAAAACCAATCATTGATTGGCATGTTTATACAGAAAAGATAGGGTGAAAATCAGAGTCTCTCTGACACTCTAACTTTTCCCATTTTTGTTTTTATAAGCAGCTGTTATAAAAATCATAAGTACAGTTCCATAGTACTTATGATTCACTTCATCTCACTCCATTCACTTATTCATCCATACTCCATCTCATCCATCATTCATATTTCACTCCATTCCACATCTCATTCATCTCACTCCATCTTCCATTCATTTCATTTTCATGTCAAAACACAAAATTTGATATCTTGCTGTAAGTGAATAAGATATGTCATGAATTGCAGTACAACCCTTTATGTTCCTTCATTCCATATTCATGACTGAATCCTTTCCATTCCATTATCCACTTCATACATATCATAATCCATCATCCATTTTCATTCATACCACATAACATTTCACCCATACTTCAAAAACATTCCATTTTCATGATTAAAGTGTTCTACAGGAACATTCTGCAGCTCAGTGGACATTCTGCAGCTGATCAGCCTTTCTGCAGCCCGACAGTCTTTCCGCAGCTATAAACCCTAAAGGCATCAACCAGCAGACATCAGAATTACAACAAAGTGATCCAGTGAATTCATGAATCAAAAACATCAAGAAAATTGTGAAAGATTCCTCCAAAGATGAGCAGAGAAGACAAAGGCTACAAAAACATCAAATAAAGGGCAGAGGTAACAAATTTAAATTACGATGGCATTTCATAAAAGTTTAGCATAGTTTAGTTGTGGATTATTCGAAAAGTTGTTTTAATTGTTTTTATTGATCAAACACCAAACAAACCCTTTACAGACTTTATATTAAAATCTTCCATTTCAAATTTCATATCCGATAGCATTTAAGCGGTGAAACGGCCAAAGCATTTGAATTTCCCACGACTCTTAACCAAGTTATTTAATGATGATGATTTCCCCTGCCGTCGTAAATCCTCCGCCGTCTCCTCAATCATTAATACAATCCCGCCACCTCACTTCACCACTCCATTCCGTGACCATTGTCATAACTTCATTCCGTAGCCGGTATTCCATTCCGAAGACAGAGATATTATTATCATCAGGAGCAGAGCTAAAGGATATCAGTTTGAACAGCATTGAGCATTGTAAACGCAGAGAAGAAGAGGTAAATTTGGAAGTATAACAGTGTGAGGACTCAAAGCCACTTGATCCCGTGGACAGATAGCATATCACCGTGGACGAAGTTTGGAGCATTTTCACTGTCAACACAGAATTGTGGCCGTGTAGAGTTTAAAGTCTGTTGTTACCAAAAGACAGAGGTGCTAAAATTTGAAGTCTTTTGCTACCAAAGACAGAGGTGTGGTAGTGATTGAGTTTGAAGTCTGTTGTTACCAGAGACAGAGATGTTGTAGTGTTGAATTCGAAGCATACCATTTGCTACTAGAGACAGAGGTGTTTTTCAGTGATTGAGTTTGAAGTCTTTTTGTTGCCAAAGACAGAGGTATTGCAGTATTAAAACTGAAACCGTTTGCTACTAAGAGCCAGAGGTATTGCACAAAAAAAGAAAATCTGAAGCCATCTCTCACTGCCTATCAGATATATATCAGTTCGAAATTTGAGATTGCTTTCATGATCAAACAGAAGCATATCAGCCAAAGGTTTTGAAGCTGTTGCCACTATAAAACAGAGGTATGTCATTCTAAGAATTGAAGCCATTTTCATTTAGAGCTTGAAGCCATTTTTAAAAGCCATTGTTTTGTGGGTAGAGAAGAGTGTTAATTTGATATTGAAAAAAATCATGGGTTTCATCGTAAGGACTGAGCCTGTGGGATCAAAATATTTAGAAGGTTACCCACAATGCAAGGAAATGTTACAACAAATAGGATGGCTTAAATTTTTGGAAAAATTTAATGGCTTCCATAAGGAAGTCACCAAAACATTTGCCAGATCATTCCAAGGAACCGAAGTTGAAATAGGGGATGTCAAGTTTACTGTTACTGAAGTTTTTATTGCAGAAGCTACAGGATTGTCCAGAACTGGAGAAAGATGGTTTAAAAATAGGGAATTCCACAATGACTCTTGGAAACAAATTTTAAAATCACCAAATATGGATGTTAGTGTGTTCAAGAAAGGAATTCCCAGTACTGCATTGAAAAGCAAATGGAGAAACATACTACTTCTTTTAAAAAAATTTGTTACATGTGAGGGTAGATATGGGACATTTTATGTCTACCACATCAGACTAATGATGCATTTTCTGGGAGAAGATTTAAATCTACCATATTTCTTGCATCAAAGTCTGAAGAAAATGGCTTCCTGTGTTCAGAGAAGAGTTCAGTTTTTAGAGACAACCTTGTATCATCATGGTTTAGTAAAATTTTTGATTGAGCATCATCTATCTAAAACAAATGATACATGGGATGATTTCTTAATAAGAAATCATTTTGAAGAAGCAAAAGAACTATCACCTGAACCACAACCCACAAAGAGAAGTAGGAAATGGAGGGCTTCAAAAGTTGAAATCGACAAACCAGTCCAAGAGAGCAGTGAAGAAATCATTTTAGAGAAGTTGACTCGAATAAAGAGGCAACTTAAGGAAGAAAAGATAATCAAGGAATCTGCTACAGAGAAAGGAGAGGGATCCTCTCAGCTTAGGAGAAGCCACAGATTAAAAGGAAAACTGAAGAAAACACCAATCAAACAAACAGGGGTAATCAATATTGAAGATGAAGAAACACCCATTGAAGAGGATGATGAAGAAGATTTTTATGAAGGCACCCCTAAAATTGATCCTGCTCAACAGGAAATTTATGATTATGTGGAAACTTTAGAGAGGACAGCTTCAGAAAGCAGAGAGAGAACCCCCAGTCCTCCACTGTCTGAAATTGATATATTAAGGAGGGATAGGTATGAGTTGGAATTTTTGAATAGACACATCAAAAATGAGAATGAAATTCTCAAAGATCAAATCAAACTCAAAACAGATATGAACTCTACCTTATCCCTGCATATAGACAAAGTGGAGAGAACCAATGAGAAGTTGAAGACAAGGAACAAAAAGCTAGTCAGGGCACTCACAAACCTCAGGTTCAAACTTGTGATCAGGAAACCCAGAAGACCTCTAGCTACCAGACAAAGGAGAAGAAGGGGATTAGGTGTCCTTACAGAAGCCTCTGAATTCATAGGATGATTTGCATGAGGACATGCAAAGAGACAACAGTGGGGGTATGTTGAGCCTCAAATTTGTGCTTTCCTTCACCTCATTTTACCTCATTCTCCCTTGTCCATTTCTATTTTAAACCCAATTGATCAATAAAAATAGTTAAAATTACTTCTATAATGGTTTACATGACTGAATTGTTGAATTTTGTGATTGTTGCCATTGTTAAGCATTTTGACCGGAACTAGCTGCAGAATGCAGACATTCCGTAGCTAACCGGCGATTCTGCAGCTACCTTCATGTTTGAGTATGTTCCAGGTGGCCTCTTGAGGAAAAACGCATATGGGCATGATCCACGTCGTGCCTAAATAGTTTGTTGCTCATCATGGAAGAGGAAATGAATTCTGGGTATGGTTATGCACGTGGGAACACATTCATGAAAGGAGACTCCTACTAGGACTGTCTCAGTCCAGGTGTCTTTTCTTCTTCACGTAGCCACCTCAAAGACTCCTAAGATGATTCGGATAAGGAAAGACATTATTCCTAAATTGTTGTAATTTTTGTTACTTGCATTTACTTTATAAACTCTTGAGTAGACCGAGAACAGATTAGAGATTTTATGTTAGATTTGTTGCTAGATTTTGTGAAAACTCTGTGATACATTCCTGAAACGCAGAGTGTCATGTTCAAACTTTTGCATCGTTAATGGAGCAAACAAAGTTATTTTGAAGGCGTGATTTAATTTGGAGTTGAATGCCGTCAAGTGGTAGAGGGCCCCTGCCTCTTGCACAGATTTCTTTTGCGTAAACTATATAAGTTTTTCCTAGCTGCCTTTACGTTTTGCATTTGAATTGATAGTTGTTTTGTGTTATCTACTGTAGTCGTATTCATTCCAGCTCTTCCACAAGGAGACACTCTTCCAATAGACTAAAATGATGAATGATTAATGACTATGGTATTGTAGGATAGGAGTTAAATTTGTATTTGTTTTTAACCAGATACTGTAGTTATATTCATTCCAGTTCTTCCACAAGAAGACATTCTTCCAATAGATCATAACAATGAGTGATGAATAAATATAGTACTGTAGGAATTAGTTGTAGTTTTTGCTACTCATTATCACAGTCACACTTGTTCTAATCACTCTTCCACAAGAAGAAATTCTTCCAATACATCCTTAAGAAGTTCAAGACATGACCGTGATAATGAAAGATTTAGTTGTTTGTTTGTACTAAGTATCATCTCTGTTCTTACTCTTAAACGCTTGCCCAAGACATCATAATGACGAGTAGGATATGGATGTGGTAACTTAGTTTTTCATTTCATTTCTGTTCATTTGCTTTCAATTGCATACAAGTCCACAGTCAGAATTGTTCTACCTCTTCCACAAGAAGGAACTCTTCCAAAATATCACTAATGATGAACAAACAGATTGTGTAACTTCATAGATTAATGCATGTTAGTATAGTTAGAACAACTCCAGAGTTTCATTTGCATTTAATTCATGTTCAGTTACTTTGTTTCAAGTTTGATGATGACTTATAGTTCAACATTGTTCTAGTTTAGTAGCATCTTAGGTTCATTCTTAGATTAACTCATTGCACTTGCATCTCATATTCACATTGTCATCCTTTGCACAATAGATTACTTTAGTTGTTAGAATTCACAAGACAACCTTCATTATTTACAAATATCTTTTTGTTCTGAAAACTACAAAGTGATCCATAACCATAGGAACAGAAGATAACATCACTATAAGGTCTGAAATATCTCTGCAAATTCCTCATCATTTTATAAACATAGCTCTTCCTCAAAAGAACTACTTTGAAAAGAAACCAATAACTCTTTGAGTATAGGTTCTGAGACATTCAATTAAATTGCAGAATAGAACTAGGAATTAGTCATGGAATAGATGAGCTTAGAACAAAATGTTACATCATGATAAGATTAGTGTTTAACTGTCTAGTTAGAGAACTTGCATATTTAGTGATCATTTCTCAAGTTTAGTTTGTGTCATTTGCCTAAGAAGTCATTATCAAGCTTTTGCTTTCATTTAGTCATAGTTCAAATTCTGCTTCATTGTTTCCAATTGCATTTACCATTCCATACATTAGGCTTAACTCTGTTTTGACCACCAACTTCTTTCTATTAGTTTTCTAGGCAGTTTCATTGTGAACATAAAACACCAAAAGACCAAAAACATCATAAATCAACATAAAAGACCAAAAACATCACAACACACTACACACAACGCACTAGGAAACAAACACCTAGGTACATATGGTACACTTCACTTCAGCAGTTTACAAATCCTGGTTGACAATTAAATGAGCTCAGTTTAGGAGACTAGATTGAGACACAACAGTTGGTACAACAAGCTATAAGGATAGACTGTGATAGCCAAAGTGCAATTTTCTTGGCTAAGAACCCTGCTTATCATTCAAATACAAAGCAAATTGATGTTCAATATCACTTTGTTAGAGATATGGTTGAGGCTAAAAGGGTGTTGCTGGTAAAGGTGGACACTTTGAAGAATGTTGCAGATGCATTGACGAAGTCTGTAAGCACTCAGAAGCTCTCTTGGTGTAGAGAAACAAGAGGTGTTGAAGAATTGGCCAAATGACTAAGCTCTCCTGTGGCCCCCTGTGGAAAGAAAACAACAAGTGGGAGAATTTTGGGTGTGTGTTATATTCTTTCAACGACTAGCCCCACGTGTTGTACGTTGCACCGAGCACAACAGTGGGGTCACAGGGGGGGCAGCAGCCCCCCCTGTCGGGGTCCGGGGCAGTGCCCCAGCGAAAACTATTTTGGTGTACGGTCCCACTCATAGGCGGACCCACCCATGTTTTGTGCATGAGTTTGCACATGGTTTTTTGGGGTACGATGGTTTACGACCCCTGGTATTTTGTAGATCCGGTCAAGGGAACTACGGTTATGTTCTAATACAGGGTTAATGGATTGGGGTTTATGTATGCTTCGGCATGTATATATATGTGTTGTAACACTAAAAGGAATATAATGAAAAATCAAGTTGGTAGTCCTGATTTGGGATCTAGGGGAAAATCTCTGTGTTTATCTGTTTTATGTTTTATGTTCTCGCTATTGTTTATTTTCTGTTATAAGATTCGTGTGTAGATAATTTTTGTTCAGGGTTAAAACCTACATTTGGTATCAGAGCTATTTCGGCTTCAAGGGGATGCCTTTGCTGCTGAGGGTTTTTTTCTTGGGCTTGAGGTAGACCCTGTTCAGTGGGAGATCTTCGGGGTCAATTCTTGTGGTGAAAGAAGATGGTGAGCGGCGGAAAGATATAGATCAAGAAATTTAATGGTCAGATTTTTGAGTTGTGGAAGCTCAATATGGAGGATCTGCTGGTGGATAAAGATCAGTGGATCGTGGTAGATCCAGGAACTAAACCAAAGGCACTGTCAGATTAAAGACTGGAAGAAATTGGATCGGAAGGCTAAGAGCACAATACGGTTGTGTTTCTCAGATTTAGTATTGTTGAATGTATCTGGGGAAGCTACGGCAAAGAATTTGTGGGAAAAACTTGGAACTTTGTACCAATATAAGTCTCTGGTGAGTAAGTTGCTCCGGCGAAAAAAGCTGTATAACTTGAGGATGAAGGATGGAGACTCGGTGACAGAGCATCTGAATGCCTTCAATACTGTGGTAAGTTAGCTGTCATTTGTTGATATTAAAATCTCAGATGAAGATAAGTGCATCAGTTTGTTTTGTTCTCTACCAGACTCGTGGGACAGTCTGGTTATTGCAATAGGTATAAATACAACTACCTTGAATTTTGATGACATTGTCTCAGCCTTGCTCTCGGAGGAAATGAGACGGAGAAATATGGAGGGTAAAAATGGAGATGCCTTATCTGTACGAGGAAGGTCCCAAAACAGAAACAAGAATAAGGTTATTAACAAAACTCATAAACAGGCTATTCCTCTCATTTACAATTTATTTCACCTGTATGGATACCCTTTTTAAAAAGAATAAGGTTTCAAGTGGGAGATATAAATCTAGAGGGAGATCTAAATCTCCTGGAAAGTTTGTAAAGGTATGCTGGAAATGCGAAAAGGAAGGGCACTACAAAAAGGAGTGCAGATCTAAACCACTTGAGAAAGGAAAGGGATCTGACGATGCTCCTTTTGCAGAGGCAAAAACCACCTCAGGTGAAGGTGGGGATGTGTATTTGGCTTCTTCTTCAAGTACACATGTAGATCATGAGTCATGGCTAATTGAATCAGGTGCGTCCTTTCCCTTCACTCCCCATAGGGAGTGGTTCTGCGAGTATGAGAAATATCATGGTGGTGATGTCTTCCTAGGGGATGATAGGAAGGCCAGAATCATCGAACATGGAAAGTTCAATTTGAAGCTGCCAGGTGGAAGGATTAGAACACTTCCTGGTGTTCTGCATATTCCTGCATTGGCTAGAAATATAATTTATGTAAGCAAGATGGATGATGCAGGTGTAAAAACAGTGTTCGAGAAAGATGCCTGCAAGATGGTTCGGGGAGCACTGGTATTAATGCGGGGAGTTCAGATTGGAACTCTATACAAGCTACAAGGTAGGACTGTTATTGATGGGTGTAACAGTTTTGTGGTTCCTGTAAGTGGAGCGGAAAGCCTAGTTGTATCTGGAGAAAATACCATGCTATGGCATCAAAGGCTTGGACATATTGGAGAGAAGGACCTTCAGATACTACATAGAAATGGTATGGTAGAAGGTATGTCTAATTTCTCTCTGGATTTTGATTTCTGTGAACATTGTGTATATGGGAAGCAGAATCAGGTGAGTTTTCCTTCTGGTGCTAAGAGGGCGAACAAGATATTAGAACTTGTGCACAGTGATGTGTTTGGACCTGTGTCAGTTCCATTTCTGGGAAATTCTGTGTACTATGTTTCATTCATAGATGACTTCTGAAGGAATACATGGATATATTTCTTGAGGAAGAAATCTGAAGTCTTTGACAAATTTAAAGAATTTAAGACATTGGTGGAAAACCAGACAGAGAAGAAGATAAAGGCACTGAGGACAGATAATGGTGGGGATTTCTACAAGAAGGAATTTGAAGAGTTCTATAAGAAGTATGGTATAGCACGGTAGAAGACTACTCCATACACACCTCAAAAAAATGGAGTTGCAGAAAGAATGAACAGAACGCTGATGGAAAAGGCAAGAAGCATGCTCAGTGGCACCAGGCTAGGACAAGAATTCTAGGCAGAGGCAGTGGAGATTGCATGTTACTTAGTTAACAGATCTCCTTCATCAGCGTTGGAGGATAAGACTCCACATGAGGTATGGACTGGTAAGAAACCCTCTCTTTCAAATCTAAGGGTGTTTGGATGTGATGCATATGTACATGTTCCAAAGGAGAAAAGGACCAAGTTGGATAATAGATCTGAAAGGTGCATCTTTATTGGGTATAAGGATGGTTTAAAGGGTTATAAGCTTTGGAACCCAGAAACAAGGAAGGTTGTGTATAGCCAAGATGTGGTGTTTAGAGAGGTGAAATATGGTGTTACACATGAAGTCCTACCAAAGGAACCTGAGAAGATAGAGTTTGAGCTAAAGGAGTATGAATCAGACTCTACAACAGAAGAAGATTCAAAAGAGGAAGAGCCACAAACCCCAGCTTTGAGAAGATTAGCTCGGGAAAGAAGGCAATCTCATCGTAAAGGTATAGTCCATTTGCTTTTTGTCTGTGTTTTGCCTTAACTATAAATCGATGATGATCCTAGAACTGTCAGGGAGGCAGTAGATTCAGAGGATGGAAAACTCTGGAAGGAGGCCATGGTTGATGAAATGGCATCCTTGCATAAAAATGAGGCATGGGATTTGGTGGAGTTGCTGGCTGGAAAGAAGCCCATCGGGAGAAAATGGGTGTTTAAGAAGAAGATGAATGTAGAAGGAAAGGTGAAGAAATAAAAAGCTCGATTGGTAGCCAAAGGTTATTCCCAGGTATCGGGAATTGATTTTGGTGATATTTTTTCTCCTATTGCCAAAGTTGCTTCTATTAGATTACTTTTATCTGTTGCTGCTGCATTTGATTTTGAGATAGAACAGATGGATGTGAAGACAATATTTCTTCATGGGGATCTAGAAGAGGAGATTCACATGAATAAATCAAGGATTTATGGTGAAGGGTAAGAAATAAATCAAAAGGTGCTGGGAAGAATTCGTATGAGCTAAAACAGTCACCAAGGATGTTGTATCAAAAATTTGATACATATATACGGGGACTTGGCTTCAACAGACGCAAAGGGATCACTGTGTTTATTTTAAATTAATTATTACCGTGTTATTTATTTGGTCTTGTATGTGGATGATATGTTCCTGATTGGAAATGACAAAGAAATTATCCAAGATTTGAAGACACAATTGTTCTCCAAATTCAACATGAAGGATCTTGGTGTTACAAACTATATTTTGGGCATGGAAATTAAGAGAGATCGGGCAAAGAGGAAGCTCTGGTTAAACTAGAGGAAGTATGTCGCAGACAAATTCGTTACAGGTTCAACATGTTATAGTAAACTCGGTGAGTGTCTTATTCCCGTATGTGCAAATATCGCCATGTTGTCCCAAGACACAAGAAGAGGAGCATATGTCCTGGTTCCATATGCATAAAGGTAGTCTTATACAATGCTCACTAGACTTACATTGCACAGCAAAGTGGGGAGTATTGAGCAGGTTTATGTCAAACCCAGGGAAGGAGCATTGGACAGCAGTGAAGCGGGTTTTCAGATATTTACGTGGCACTAGTGATTATGGCTTGTGCTACCAAGGAAGACCAGGATTAGAAAGAATGTTGGGCATTCGTGGTTTTGTTGATGCAGACTAGGCTGGAGATATGGACCAAAGAAGATCTACAAGTGGGTATGTGTTTAGCCTATTTGGAGGTGCAGTCAGTTGGATGAGTAAAAGATAGTCTGTAGTGGCGCTTTCAACTACAGAGGCAGAATACATAGCAACCACTCATGCAAGCACGGAAGCAGTTTGGTTGCAGAGATTGTGTTCAAGTATGGGTTTGGTACAACAAGCTATAAGGATAGACTATGATAGCCAAAGTGAAATTTTTCTTGGCTAAGAACCCTTCTTATCATTCGAAGACAAAACACATTGATGTTCAATATCACTTTGTTAGAGATATGGTTGAGGCTAAAAGGGTGTTGCTAGTAAATGTGGACACTTTGAAGAATGTTGCAGATGCATTGACGAAGTTTGTAAGCACTCAGAAGTTCTCTTGGTGTAGAGAAACAATGGGTGTTGAAGAATTGGCCAAATGACTAAGCTCTCTTGTGGCCCCCTGTGTAAAGAAAACAAGTGGGAGAATGTTGGGTGTGTGTTATATTATTTCCACGACTAGCCCCATGCATTGTACGTTGCATCGGGCGCAATAAGGGGTTCACAAGGGGGGCAGTAGCCCCCCTGTCAGGGTCCGGGGCAGTGCCCTGGCGAAAATTATTTTGGTGTGCGGTCCCACTCATAGGCGGACCCACCCATTTTTTGTGCATGAGTTTGCACATGGTTTTTTGGGGTATGATGGTTTTCAACCCCTGATATTTTGTAGATCCGGTCAAGGGAACTACGGTTATGTTCTAATACAGGGTTAATTGATTGGGGTTTATGTATGCTTCGACATGTATATATATGTGTTGTAACACTAAAAGGAATATAATGAAAAATCAATATGGTAGTCCTGATTTGGGATCCAGGGAAAAATCTCTGTGTTTATCTGTTATCTGTTTTATGCTCTCGCTATTGTTTATTTTCTATTATAAGATTTGTGTGTAGATAATTTCCGTTCAGGGTTAAAACCTACATTTGGTATCGGAGTTGTTTCGGCTTCAAGGGGACGCCTTTGCTGCTGAGGGTTTTTTGCTTGGCCCTGAGAAAGACCCTGTTCAGTGGGAGATCTGCGGTATCGATTCTTGTGGTGAAAGAAGATGGCGAGCGGCGGAAAGATAGAGAACGAGAAATTTAATGGTCAGAGTTTTGAGTTGTGGAAGCTCAAGATGGAGGATTTGCTGGTGGATAAAGATCAGTGGATCACGGTAGATCCAAGTTTTAAACCAACGGCAATGTCCCAAAAACAGAAACAAGAATAAGGTTTCGAGTGGGAGATCTAAATCTAGAGGGAGATCTAAATCTCATGGAAAGTTTGTAAAGGTATGCTGGAAATGTGGGAAGGAAGGGCACTACAAAAAGGAGTGCAGATCTAAAGCTCATGAGAAAGGAAAGGGATCTGATTATGCTCCTTCTGAAGAGGCAAAAACCACCTCGGATGAAGGTGGGGATGTGTATTTGGCTTCTTCTTCAAGTACACATGTAGATCATGAGTCATGGTTGATTGACTCAGGTGTGTCCTTTCACTTCACTCCCCATAGGGAGTGGTTCTGCGAGTATGAGAAATATGATGGTGGTGATGTCTTCCTAGGGGATGATAGGAAGGCTGCATCATCGGACGGAAAGGTCAAGCGTGCCGCAAGGTGGAAGGATTTAGAACACTGGTGTTCCTCGTGATATTCCTCGATTTACTAGAAATGACTCGTACAAGATGGACGTCACGGTAAAATCGTTGTTCGAAAGATCCCGCAAGATGGTCTGGAATGACCACACGCGGAGTTCGGATTGAACTCAGACAAGCTACAAGGTGAAACTATTGATGGTGTACAGTTCCATGGTCTCGTATGGAGCGAAAGCCCACAACTTCTGGGAAAACACGCATGGCATCAAACACTGGGTCGACATATTGGAGAGATGAGAGAAGGGCTTCGGGGATTCTACATAGAAATGAAAAATGGTAGAAGGTATGTCTAATTGTTCTCTGGATTTCGATTTCTGTGAATATTGTGTATATGGGAAGCAGAATCGGGTGAGTTTTCCTTCTGGTGCTAAGAGGGCAAACAAGATATTAGAACTTGTGCACAGTGATGTGTTTGGGCCTGTGTCAGTTCCATCACTGGGAAAGTCTGTGTACTATGTTTCATTCATAGATGACTTCTCAATGAATACATGGATATATTTCTTGAGGAAGAAATCTGAAGTCTTTGACAAATTTAAAGAATTTAAGGCTCTGGTGGAAAACCAGACAGAGAAGAAGATAAAGGCGCTGAGGACAGATAATGGTGGGGAGTTCTGCAAGAAGGAATTTGAAGAGTTCTGTAAGAAGTGTGGCATAGCACGAAAAAATACTACTCCATACACACCTCAGCAAAATGGAGTTGCAGAAAGAATGAACAGAACACTGATGGAAAAGGCAAGAAGCATGCTCAGTGGTACCGGGTTAGGACAAGAATTCTGGGTAGAGGCAGTGGAGACCGCATGTTACTTAGTTAACAGATCACCTTCATCAGTGTTGGAGGATAAGACTCCACATGAGGTATGGACTGGTAAGAAACCCTCTCTTTCACATCTAAGGGTATTTGGATGTGATGCATACGTACATGTTCCAAAGGAGAAAAGGACCAAGTTGGATAATAAATCTGAAAGGTGCATCTTTATTGGGTATAAGGATGGTTTAAAAGGTTACAAGCTTTGGAACCCGGAAACAAGGAAGGTTGTGTACAGTCTAGATGTGGTGTTTAGAGAGGTGAAAGATGTTGTTACACATGAAGTCCTGCCAAAGGAACCTGAGAAGATAGAGTTTGAGCTAAAGGAGTATGAATCAGACTCTACAATAGAAGAAGATTTAGAAGACGAAGAGCCACAAACCCCAGCTTTGAGAAGATCAGTTCGGGAAAGAAGGCAACCAGAAAGGTATAGTACATCTTCTTTTTGTTCATTTTTTGCCTTAACTATAACTGATGATGATCCTATAACTCGGGAGTGCGTAGATTCAGAGGGATGGAAAACTCGGGAGGCCATGGTTGATGAAATGGCATCTCGTACAAAAATGAGGCCAGATTTAGGTGGAGTTGCTTGCCTTCGGAAGGAAGCCCATCGGGAGAAAATGGGTGTTTGAAAAGAAGATGAATGTAGAAGGCAAGGTGGAGAAATACAAAGCTCGGTTGGTAGCAAAAGGTTATTCCCAGGTGCCGGGAATTGATTTTGGTGATATTTTTTCTCCTGTTGCCAAAGTTACTTCTATTAGATTACTTTTATCTGTTGCTGCCGCATTTGATTTTGAGATAGAACAGATGGATGTGAAGACAACATTTCTTCACGGGGATCTAGAAGAGGAGATCTACATGAAGCAACCTGAAGGCTTTATGGTGAAGGGTAAGAAAGAACTGGTATGCAGGTTGAAGAAGTCTCCGTATGGGTTAAAACAGTCACCAAGGATGTGGTATCAGAAATTTGATACCTATATACGGGGACTTGGCTTCACCAGAAGCAAGGAGGATCACTGTGTTTATTTTAAATTAATTGGTGACCGTGTTATTAATTTGGTCTTGTATGTGGATGATATGTTGTTGATTGGAAATGACAAAGAAATTATCCAAGATTTGAAGACCCAACTATTCTCCAAATTCGACATGAAGGATCTTGGTGCTGCAAACTATATTTTGGGCATGGAAATTAATAGAGATCGGGCAAAGAGGAAGCTCTGGTTAAACCAGAGGAAGTATGTCGAGACTATATTGCAAAGGTTCAATATGCAGGATAGTAAACTGGTGAGTGTTCCTATTCCTGTAGGTGCAAAGCTGTCTGCTGAACAGTGTCCCAAGACACAAGAAGAAGAGGAGGATATGTCCCGTGTTCCATATGCAAGTGCAGTGGGTAGCCTGATGTATGCAATGGTCTGTACTAGACTAGACATTGCAAATGCAGTGGGAGTATTGAGCAGGTTTATGTCAAACCCAAGGAAGGAGCATTGGACAACAGTGAAGCGGGTTTTCAGATATTTACGTGGCACTAGTGATTATGGCTTGTGCTACCAAGGAAGACTAGGATTAGAAAGAATGTTGGAAATTCGTGGTTTTTTTTATGTAGACTGGGCTGGAGATCTGGACCAAAGAATATCTACAAGTGGGTATGTGTTTAGCATATTTGAAGGTGTAGTCAGTTGGATGAGTAAAAGACAGTTTGTAGTGGCGCTTTCAACTACAGAGGCAGAATACATAGCAGCCACTCATGCAAGCAAGGAAGCAGTTTGGTTGCAGAGATTGTGTTCAAGTATGGGGTTGGTACAGCAAGCTATAAGGATAGATTGTGATAGCCGAAGTGCAATTTTCTTTGTTAAGAACCCTGCTTATCATTCAAAGACAAATCACATTGATGTTCAATATCACTTTGTTAGAGATATGGTTGAGGCTAAAAGGGTGTTGCTGGTAAAGGTGGACACTTTGAAGAATGTTGCAGATGCATTGATGAAGTCTGTAGGCACTCAAAAGTTCTCTTGGTGTAGAGACAAAATGGGTGTTGAAGAATTGGCCAAATGACTAAGCTCTCCTGTGGCCCCCTGTGGAAAGAAAACAACAAGTGGGAGAATTTTGGGTGTGTGTTATATTCTTTCCACGATTGCCCCCACCGACCGCACGCGGGGGCCCGGCGCAACAGGGGCCAGGGGGCACGCCCCCCTACGGGTCTGTACAAAGCACCCCGGTAAAAATTGGTGTGCGGTCCCACTCATAGGCGGACCCACCCATGTTTTGTGCATGAGTTTGCACATGGTTTTTTGGGGTACGATGGTTTACGACCCCTGGTATTTTGTAGATCCGGTCAAGGGAACTACAATTATGTTCTAATCTAGGGTTAATGGATTGGGGTTTATGTATTCTTCGAAATATATATATATATGTTTTGTAACACTAAAAGGAATATAACGAAAAATCAAGTTGGTAGTCCCGATTTGGGATCCAGGGGAAAATCTCTATGTTTATTTGTTTTATGTTTTATGCTCTCGCTATTGTTTATTTTCTGTTATAAGATTCGTGTGTAGATAATTTTTGTTCACGCTTAAAACCTACACTATGATGATTGACAGAAGGGGGGATTTGAGACAAATACAAGAAGGTGCGCTAATATCAGAAGGATCAATTGGATCGGAACTGAAGTAAGAGAATACCCTACTCTGTCCAATATGAATGTTGTGAATACCTTTATTGCCAGAGTAGAAGATAAAGTACCAGCGGACCATAGGGTCCCACTCATGGATGTGGCTTTACAATCCACATTAGCAAGGTGGTGGAGCAATCATCGCAACTCCCTGTCACGATGGGACAAAGTTGCAATAGCGTTGAGGGTCAAATTCAAGGAGGAGGAGGGCCCAAAATTCACCGAAAAATACCAAGGGGACTCAAACCCCAGAAAACATTTACAATATTATGAGAACCAATGGCAGAATGCAGGGTACCCAGAAGAACTATGGGTACCCAAATTTGTACATTCACTGGATTCGATTCCATAGGCTTTGTAATATCCCAAAATATGGAAAATCAGCAATACTGGGAATATATTATAATTTCCAAAAATTAGAGATACAACAATACATGAACACAATAATGAAAGAGCAGTGATACATCAACACATGAAATGTAAGAAAAACCAAATAGACATCATATTGGTATTATTGCAGAAAATTTATACAAGATCTTGAGGAAATGATCTCTCAAGTTAGGCAACACAAGCCTCAAGAAAACATGTACACGAAAAATGAAGTACACTGCTACACAAATATTGCCCAAGGCTATGAAAGCATAGTTTTATTAGAGGTACTGCTGCTGGGAAGTGTCAATAAACAAATATACAAATATCTAGCCCAAATAATGTTTGGAGTGAAGATATAGACTCCCAAATTGAATTTCAAGACAATCCAGAAAGGATTTTCTGAAATATGAAAAATGGCAAAAATGTCGGAGTTGCAGTCTCAAGACTGAGAAGAAATTGCAACTCAAGAACTGGATGGAGATGGCTGCAGATGATGCACAAGCTGAACAAACCTCCTCCAATGGATCTTCTAAGTGAAAGGATGATCCTAACACTGAATATCTCACTCTCCAAACAATCACTGCAACCCTCACTGCAGAAGCTCACTAAAAATAACACAGTCAAGGAGAGGGACTGCACTATAGATGATGGAAGATGATTGGCCTGATGCCAAAGATGGTGAAATCAGATCACATGCTTCCTCACTAATCCTCTAATGGAAATAAGGCTTCCTCCTCTGAAAAATAAGCTCTGGAAATGGTGTTGTAAAACCTCCACTGCAACACCCTGCAACACAACGTTATACTTCAGCAAAAATAATGTTGTAGCTAAAGGAGGTGGCTTGACCTTGAGCCTAAATGTGGAGAAATGAATAGCAAGCTCCCTTAAGAGTCCTCTCTTGAAAGGATAAGGAATTCCTAAACAGGAATGCCTTGTGCTAAGCAGCACAACAACTCTGCTAAACAACAAGAGAATGCACAATAGTCTAACCAAACCATAAAATCAATAATCAATAACATGTCCTAATATGGCTGCCTTTCCCTCCTTTTATACAAATGGAAGCCCTCTCACCATGGGTCCCACTCATTAGGGTTTCCTCCACTAAGAATCTTCCTCCCACTATCTCTGTGTTGGCTCACAAGATGATCTCCACCTCCTATCCCAGCGTTGTTGACTTGGTCAAACTAGACCTTGTCCACATGCAAATGCCCCTTTTGACACATGAGGGTGTGAAATCCAGCTCTTATGACTATCCCTTTTCAGACTATGAGGGATTTTATTCATATTTTTTAAATTTATGGGCCTCCTTACCCATTTATTTATCTCCTAATTGAAATCAACAAAAAATAATATTCCAATTAAATGCATGCTAATTTTGGAATATTACACGCTTGGTACCTAACTGAAGAGAAGAAAAGAGGAACCAGTACTTGGAAAAAAGTTGCGGATCATTTTATGCAATGATTTTTTTTCCTTTGAAGGAAAAACAGAACCAGACACACAAGCATTACAGGCTATTAAAAGGGTATTGTTCTTTCCATAGATTCAGGAAGAGGAAGAAAAATCGCTACCACAACAAAGCATCAAACTATCGGTAGCATGTAAGAAGATAAATAGTGAAATGGATGATGATGATATAGAATATCTTAGACATCTATATTTTGAAGAAAAATAAGGAGAGCAGGATATTCAAGAAGAACCAACAACAGAGGGAATTCATCTGCTACCATTGAAAACCAGAAGCTAAACATCGGGACACTAGAAAAGCCCAAACTTACATCAGTTGGCAACTCCTGGTATGCGAAAACAACTAAGGAGATATTCAATCTACTACAGAAATATGAATACCTGTTCCCATCCTCAGTAGCAGATTTGAAAGGAATAAAAGGATACATGGGGGAAATACATATAATTTTGATGCCTGACGACCACTCAAGCATAGACCCTACTGTCTGAATCCAAGAGTGAAATAAAATTTCAAGGCAGAGATTGATATGATGCTAAAGACAGGATTTATATTCCTAGTGGAAGAAGCAGAGTGGGTAAGTCCTATAGTCATACAAAGTAAAAGGGAAATTTCTGAAATTCGAGTTTGTGTTGACTACAAGAGCCTAAACAATGCATGCATACATGACCCATTCCCCACTCTGTTCAGTGATGAAGTTCTTGACAATGTTGTGGGGAATGAGGCTTATTCATTTACAGATAGAATTTCAGGATACCATCAAGTAAGGATAGTTGAAGAAGATAAGAAGAAGACAACTTTCACAACCGAATGGGGCTCATTTGCATATCATGTAATGCCATTCGGATTGAAAAATACACCAGTAGTATTTTCAAGGATTGTTATAGTAGCGTTTCAGGAATACATCCATAAACTCCTAGAAGTCTATATGGATGACTGGACAGTCTACAACCTGTTAAAGAACCATGCAACGCTATTAAGGATAATGTTTGACAGACGTAGGCAACTCTAGATTTCATTAAACCAGAAGAAGTGCATCTTTGTAGTACCCTTTGGGACGATGCTAGGACACGTTGTATGCAAACAAGGGGTTTGCATCGATCCAACAAAAGTGGCGGTTATAATCAACATAGAGGCACCAGAAAAAATGAAGCAATTAAGTTCATTACTAGGCCACACCGTCTACTATAGGAAATTCATCCACAACTATGTGAATATAACAACCCCATTGGAGAAGTTGTTGCAGAAATCGGAGCAATTTATTTGGACAGAAGCTTGTACTACTACACTGAACACCTTGAAAGAAAAGTTGGCAAGCACGCCCATACTAGTTCACCCTAATTAGGACAAGCAATTTCATGTCCACATTGATGCTTCCAGCATCGCACTTGGAGCAGTCCTGGCTCAACCGGGAGTTACTCTAGTGGATCACCCAGTTTATTTTGCAAGTCACAAGTTATCAACAGCTAAAAAGAACTTCACCACAACATTACGGGAAGCGTTGGAAATGGTGTATTCCCTTCAAAAGTTTTGCCACTACCTACTAGGAGGTATGTTTAAGTTTTTCACAGACCATTCAGCTTTAAAGCACCTAGTTAACAAACCGGTCTTGGAGGGAAGAATCTGTAGATGGCTCCTACTGTTTAAGAAGTTCACCTTCAAGGTGATAGTGAAGCCCGGAAGACTGAACGTGGGTCTTGACCACTTGTCAAGGCTAGAAAATGGAGAAAATGGAGGGTCTTTGTATGATCAGCTACCAGATGTTGATCTTTTTAGAGTAGAAGCCATCCCATGCTACTTAGACTAGATAGCAACCTAACTGACAACAGGACAGTGCCCGAATGAATATACAGCAGCCCAGAAAAAACATTTTGTAGTCTGAGCAGCAGAGTATCAGCTAATAGCTGGGCATCTGTATAAGATGGGGCTAGACCAATTCCTACAGAGATGCGTCCTGGATCATGAGAGAGAATACATACTGTGGGAATGCCACTGTGGAGTTGTGGGAGGGCATGTCAGAGAAAAATCAACAGTGAGGAAAATACTGTAGGCAGGCTTATGGTGGTTGACAGTACACATGGACAGTAAGGAATTTGTAAAAAAATGTGATGTGTGCCAGAGGACTGGATGTTCATCGCACAGAGATTAGCTACTACTTCACCCTGTAAAAGCATTGCATCCATTTGAGAAGTGGGCCATTGATTTCATAGGACCGATTGCACCTGTTGCAAGACACTCACAGACCAGGTACATCATAACCGTAATAGACTATTTGACCAGGTGGTTAGAGGCGATACCAAATAAGGATTGCATAGTGGAAACAATAGCTCAATTCATAGTTGAGAATATTATCAGTAGATTTGGTTGCCCAAGAAGTTTGACCAGTGATCAAGGTACGCATTTTATCAATGCAACAATCAAATCACTGCTAGAAAATTTCATGGTACAACATCATAAAAGCAGTCTGTACCATCCACAAGAAAATGGTACAGTAGAAGAATTCAATAAGATTCTGGAAAAGGGCCTAAAAAAGATTCGAAATACCAATTGAGATGACTGGGATGAATGTATACGAGCAATGTTGTGGGCGTATAGAACAAATGTCAAAATACTGAACAACTAGACCCTGTTCCAGCTGGTGTATGGGAGAGAAGCAATGGTACCAGCCGAATTTGTCATACCGAGCCTGCTAATCATATCATCACTACATTTATTGGAGGAAGACTCAGTGAAAGAGTGATTGTGTAAGTTATAAGAACTGGAAGAGGACAAGTTTCTAGCAGAGTTCCACCAGACTGTTCAGAAAGACAGACAAATATCCTGGCATGACTGCCATATCAAGCACAAAACATTTACGGTCAGAGGAAAAGTTTTACTGTATGACAGCAAGTTCCAAAAATTCCCAAGTAAACTAAGAATGCATTGGCTAGGACCGTACCATGTGATCGAAGTCCGAGATTCAGGAGCAGTTCGGTTAGCACAACTAGACGGCCAGGTGTTACCAAGATGGGTGAATGGCACACGCCTGAAGCCCTATCATGAGTAAGTTCTATTATTTCATTCTTCAATAACACTCGCAGCCGAGAGGAGTTGGTAGGGTATATTAGAGTAGGTAGAGTCAATAACTCTCTCGCAACTGAGAAGAGAATATATAGAAGTACAAATAAAGCAACACTGCAATAATAAAAGAAACTCACAATTGCGATGCGGAGACCGCATCGCAATTGATTGTGGTCGGGGGGAGGGTAGTGTCCAGCGTGTCATCCATGTCAGAGAGCCAAACATGCAAAATATCATTCCATCATTATGACCCATCATTCCCATGTCAGTCCATAGGATTACCGAGATTTGAGAAGTAATTTCTATAATTAGTATTGTCCATACCATAATAAATTTTCGATATTAGGCCATAATCATTACCCATCACGTCTGCCCAAATCCCGAAGCCACAGTCAGCCATGTCAGAACCCACCTCATCATGGTAACTAATCACATGATTATAGCCGCAGGGGAAGAAGAAAAAATTAATTAGTTATGGGGTCTTATCAACCTCATTCGTGTTAGTTACTTACATAACCTACATGAAAAAAAAGCATGAGAATGTCGGAGAAGTCTGAGTTAGAAGCAAAAACAGCAACAACAGTGAGAGAAAATTCATCAGAAGAAGTCCAGAATGAGCATCTAGAGGCAGGGATTCATAAAGAGAGAGCAGGAGCAGCTTTGCGAGTATACCAAAGAAGAGAAAAGATGACTAAGGTAGCACTAGCAGTCATCGAGCAGGAGCTCAACGAGAGAATCCAGAAAATGGAGTCGTTGGTGGGGAAATACGACAATGCGTCATTGATCGATACAGACCTTACAGATTCCTACCAGTTCCTAGCAATTAAGAGGGAAGTCTATATGGAAAACTACGCTACTAAAGCAGGAGAAGAGGCAACAAGAGTGCTCCCAAAATTCAAAGGTATCCAACAATCGAAAATATTGAATTTTAGAAATCTTCCAGTATTCGAAACCACAGGAGCTGCGATGCAGTGTATGAAATTCCTGCTAAGCAAAATCCATAATGGGTCACTATGGCTACGAAGGGAAATACCAATACATGCGGAAGATATTCACAGGCTCACTGGATTATCAGAAGAAGGAAGAGACGTCTCCACAACATTTCAAACTGTCTCCAAGAGAGCAAAGAAGGCAGGAGATGGTGATTATTATAGGAAATATGACACTAAGAGAGGCGGAAAGGGGGCAAAAATAGACCTTATAAACAACCTGATAGTCAAATTTTCCTATTATCTAATAGCCAGCAAAACCATGAGGCATTATACAAAGGGTGAGTGTACACTCGATACCATCTCAGTCGTGGAGCACTATCTCTAGGGGACACAATTGAATTGGTGTTCATTTCTGCTGAACAAACTATTTGAAGCATGTGATGATAAATATAAGAGAGCCACGGGATTCATCTACGGTTACCTTATCATGGAATTTTCTATGTGGAAATGGACCTTCCCGGGAATCAGACAGCCCATGGAGCTCACAACAGGTTAATCGTTGGCAATGAAATTTACGCCGTGGAAGTTTTCAGGAGACCCCAACACTAAGGAGGTGAATGAAGAGGCATTCAAATTCTGGTATACCCAGATGGTGGACATAGTGGTGATAACGCAAATAATCCCAAAGAGTTTGATGGATAATTATTCTGTGCAGATTTGGTTTGGAGTCAACCACAAGAAAACCTACATCCGACCTACATGTGTGGCGGAAACGACATTCAAAATGAGACCGTTGAAGTTCAAATTGATGAGCGAGCATTCCATACTGAAGTATGTTCCTAGCGAGGGGTGGACATGGATATCAGAAGCGAGGTCTTTCACTAATCATTTAATGGTATGTTGCCAAATCCACTACCAAGAGAAACGCCGGATGAAACACTAGCTAGAGTGTCTCGGTTGCAACTAACGCCAATAATCGAGGAGCTGAACACTAAGGTACAAGGCTTTAATCGGGTAATGCAAACTCTAACCAGTGTTTTTCCCCTAATTCCTACTTTTTTAGAGTTTCAGGCCTCCAATTCAGCATCTTCTTCCATAATTTCACCCATATTCATGGCCTTACCGTCCACCTTGTTTAATTCACCACTGGCCACCACGGTTCCAATCAAAAAGAATAAAGCACTTAAGCCACCCGTAGCCACACCAAAGGCCAAGAAGGCAAAGGTTATAGTGTCTAGCCAAGTCGTTGATCTCACCGAGGAGGATCAAGCACAACTAATGGATGCGGGAGCCCCAATTCAGAAGGAGCCAATGATGGCCCCCAGGTAACTCTGGAGCTACCTATTTTCAACCCCTACTCATTTTTAAATATTCGTATATCTCCACCTTGCACTCACCACTCATCGCCTCACACATCATTCACTTCCAAACACCATTCAACCCGAACTCCATCCACTTCAGCCACCATTTCATACTTGGTAAGAGAAAAAGGAAAAACAAATGGAGACCATGAAGCAGAGGTTAATTCCAATATAGCCTTGGTAACTGAGTTTAACCAACCCCTGGTTGAATAGATCACTTTTCAAGACCTTTTAAGTCAAGGTGGATCCTTCATTGTAGATACAACACCCTTTCCCAAAGAGTTGAACCCGTTTCAAGAAGAAAACTTGATACTACAATAGATTTAGCCTACTCCAAGCATGGGTAACCCAAGCACTCCACCACCGTGACAGACCCAGCCGACATCACCACACGAGCACTCAACTAGGTCAATAGCCAGTGGTCAGCCACTCAGGGAGAAACCACCAAACCAAGATATGTCGAGGCTGAGAGTATGCAGACCTGGGGAATGGTACAACTATAAAATTTTATTCAGCGTGCAGCACAGCAGGCCGAGGGCCTCCAAAACGACCTCCAACAGAGGGTTGGGCAGCAATAGATACAGATCATTCCGCTTACTAAAGAGCGTGATCAGTTGAAGGTAGAAAAAGATAACTTGAAGGACCAACTGGAGAAGGTGACAGAGGTTTTTAGGGATCTCTGGCCATCCATAATGCCTCAGGATGAATAGACACCACGCAACATATCGGCTGGCATGATGGTCGAATGGTCAGTTTAGGTCAAAACAACATGTTCGAATCTTAGCAGGGAGAATCAAGAACTGAAAGCAGCACTGGTGACCCGGCCAGCGCTGCTAGACCTCACTGTCATACACACCAAGAAGGTAACGGAAAAGGAAAAACAAGTAACCGGGATGCAGGAGACCCTGGGCACCATGGTGAAGGATGCCTACAATCTTCTCAAGCATTTTCACGAGTATTCAAAATCACTATCTATGAAGGCACAGCCGATTTCAGAACAACTGTAGCGAGTCTCCAAATAAATACAGGAGGCCATAGACCCCAATGGCCTGAACCAGCTATACAACTAGGTAGAGCAGCTAGAGACTAAGATACAGAGGATTGAGGAACAATCAGCAGCTACGAAACGGGTCCTCCGAGAATTGAGACAACCAGTGAAGCTTACTACACAAACAATACATCAAATGGCCGCTGAGGCCAAGATCAAAATTACAGAAGTATTCAGCAAGATTTTGGTCATCTCATGAGAAAAGGAAGCAAAGAAAGTCACTATAGAAACGGAATTGCTCATGAAAGGATGGCAATAGGCCATGGCCAACTTTGCCGAACTCAAAGCATCAGCGTTGGCAAAGGTCCCCGAGTTGGGGCCCTTGTTTGGACAAGGAGAGGAAAATGAGAAGGCAGGGTTAGCCACGGAGGCAAGCGAACTGATGGAGAACGAGGCAGCAGAAAATTATTGACTCGGGATGAGTCAATAGCATGTGGTCGGGGCCTATTGGGGCCCTTGTTTTTAAAATAAAAAGGTTTCGAGTTGCAGATAAAAAGTGGCAGAGCGCAACCACGGTAGATAGAGAGCTGTCACGATTGCGAAGAGCTGAAGAGCAGGTGGCACAGCTGTTGCGGAAGCTATCATAGATGGAGATAGGAGCGAAAAGAAAAAATATTGAAACTCCCAGTGGTCAGGGAGATGCAGAAAATAGCAGAATGAAAAAGAAGGGAAAACTTTCAGTCTTGTTGGCAAAGGAACAAATAGGCGATCGACCAGTGTAAACGAGAGGTTGGTGCAATGGAGAGCAGAGGAAGAGAGCCGTATGAGAGCTCTTTTCACTCTGGTCATTCTGATTATTCCATTCACTATGTTCCTTCTATCTATTCTATGTGATGATATTGTAATCGGTCTTGCCAAGATCGCTCTGAGGAGCATTGTAACTATCCACTACTATTAATGCAATATACTCTTATCTGGGTTTGATGGTGTGAGTTCTGTAATGTGTATCTATTTAAGATGAATGTATCGGTCACTTTAAAATTTGTTTTTTCCATCCTGAATGTGTTTATGAGTAGCATATTTTGCAAAGTAGTTAAACCTGTTCGGGGTATGTAGCTCTGTCTGTTTCATTCTGTAGTTGTGACTGGGGAATATCTGATCTATTCCTAACTTACTAAGGTCACGACATGCCTCGGTTGAGACTCTCTGCTCTTTGGAGTAGAGTGAAAATGTCGGCGTTGTGCTAGAATACTATGGAAACCTTGTTGGCCTCCATCCTGAACCTGGGTCTTTCTTAGAGACCTTCTTGCTCGCCAACCGCACCAATGCATCCTGTTGTCTTTGTGGGACCATTTTCAAAATTGGGTATTTTTTAGAAAATTATATATAACAGAGCAATGCAACACATAAAATATGCAGAAAACACAAGCACACAAAACACATAAAATCAGAGAGACACAGATATACGTGGTTCACCCAGTTTTGGCTACATCCACCCTGAACAACCAGTCCTTCCTTTCTATTATCCAACAAAATGAAGAGAAAAAACCTACAACAGATCTGTTGTAATATCCTCTGTTCTCTCTCATAGTCTCCCCATCTGTTTCTCACTCTGAGAATACACCTACAATCCACAGCCACAATACAATCCCCTCATACAAAGCGAGAGGTTGCCTTCTAGGGCTAAACCCCCTAAACTAAACATAACTTCTACCGTCAGATCATCCGCCTAATGAACGACCTAGATTGACTAGAAATTACTATACTTTTACAAGGAAATTTTACATCTGTTTTGGCAGGGACCCCGAAAACCCCCGCCGAGGAGCTCCTCAAGTCGCACCCCCCCGGACCCCCGGGCGAGTGTTTAAGTGCAGCAGTGGCGTTGCCGCCCCTTTAAAGGTACAGGGGTCCAATGCTGTGATACAATGTAAACAAGATAATCGGGCTCCACACCCAACAATCTCCCACTTGGAGACTAATTGTAGCAACTCCATCGCTGCTTCATTTGCTGGACAATGAATCCTCTTTGGACCTGGCTATTCCTCATCTTCATCATCATCCTTGAAGACCAATTTAAACTGAGCACATTCTCAGTTTCTCCCTGGTTACAACTTTTGTTAGCATATCTGCAGGATTCTGGCTAGTGTGTATCTTTTCCAGCTTCAACTCTCCATCTTCCAATACTGACCGTATGAAATGGTACTTTAGATGTATGTGTTTAGTCCTGGAATGAAATGTTGAGTTCTTTGCAAGATGAATAGCACTTTGGCTATCACTGTATAGTGTGCCCATATCATGCTTCTTACCCAATTCATCCATAAACCTTTGTAACCAAATCATTTCTTTGCTAGCCTCTGTAGCAGCAACATACTCTGCTTCTGTTGTTGAAAGTGCAACAACACTTTGGATTTTTGAAACCCAACTGACAGCTGTTCCACCTACAGTAAATACATATCCTGTAGTGCTCCTCCTGTTATCTTTGTCACCTACCATATCTGCATCAACATATCCCTGTAGAGCAATGTTTGAACCACCAAAGCATAATGCTTGATTTGTGGTTCCTCTCAAATATCTGAGAGTCCATTTCACTACCATCCAATGTTCTTTTCCTAGATTGTTCATGTACCTGCTTACAACTCCCACTGGATGTGCAATATCAGGCCTTGTGCATACCATTACATACATTAAGCTTCCAACTGCTGATGCATATGAAACTTTAGACATATGATCCATTTCTTCTTGGGTCTTGGGGCACACCTCCTTACTAAGTTTGAAATGGCTAGCAAAAGGTGTACTAACTGGTTTTTCATTCTGCATATTAAATCCTTTCAACTCCTTTTGTATGTACTCATTCTGAGACAGTGTTAATTTGCGATTTTTCCTGTCTCTAGTTATTCTCATACCAAGGATTTGTTTTGCAGCTCCCAAATCCTTCATTGTAAAGGAATTTTCCAATTTTCTTTTGAGCACATTTATTTCCTGCATGTTAGACCCTGCAACAAGCATGTCATCTACATACAATAATAATATAATATAGCTGCCATCATTTTTCTTTTTTCAGATAAACACAATGATCAGAGTGACATCTAGTATAACCTTGTTCAGACATAAACCTGTCATATTTTAGATACAACTGCCTTGGAGCCTGTTTTAAGCCATAAAAGCTCTTCTTTAACCTGCACACTAATTTTTCTCTCCCTTTGACCTCATATCCTTCTGGTTGCTCCATATAGATCTCTTCCTCCAAATCTCCATGGAGAAATGTTGTCTTTACATCTAACTGTTCAAGATGTAAACCTTCTTCTGCTACAAGAATTAAAATAGTTCTGATTGAAGTCATCTTAACAACAGGAGAAAATATTTCATCAAAATAAATACCTTTCTTTTGTGCAAACACCTTCACCACAAGTCTAGCTTTGTACCTCTGTTTTCCTCCATCTTCTTCCTTCAGTGTGTAAACCCATTTATTCTACAATGTAGTTTTACCTGCAGGTAACCTGACTAAGTCCCAAGTCTGGTTATGCATTAAGAGTCCATCTCTTCTTCCATGGCTAGCTCCCACTTATTCCTACTTTCAGCCTACATTTCTTCTTCATGACATTCGGGTTCACCCGAATCAGTCAACAATAAATAATATAATTTCTGCCACCCCCTCGTGGACCCCCCAGGTAGCGTTTAATTACGGGCAGTGTTGCCACCCCATTAAGGTATAGGGGTCCAATGTTGTGATACAAAATAAACAAGATAATCAGGCTCCACACCCAATAGTATTGAATTCATGACCTATAACCCTCGTTAGTCCAGGGGGCATGGTTATATTATTTTCGTAGTCGACTACTTTACCAAATGGGCCGAAGCGATGCCTACATTCAACAACACAGAACAGACAACTGGATTGTTTTTCTTTAATCATGTTATTGTACAGTTTGGATTCCCACAGGCTATAGTTACAGATCATGGGAAGCATTTTCGCAACCATATGATGACTAAATTGATTGCCAAGTTAGGATTGTCACATGATAATTCTACTCCTTATTATCCACAATCAAATGGACAAGTTGAGGTTATCAACAAGATTCTTAAACATATGCTTCAACTAATGATAGGAGTTTGTAAAATAAATTGGCATTTGATCCTGTACTGTGCCTTGTAGGCGTATCGAACCTCGGTGAGAAACGTGAATGGATTTAGTTTTAATTGGTGTATGTTCTAGAAGCTATCTTACCAATACAATGTGAAATACCATTGTTAAAACTCGCAATCAACTTGTTACCTGACACCTCATAAGAAGAAGTGTGTCTCCTTAACCTCATCCATCTTGATGAAACATGTCGTGAAGCCCAATTGGCCAACGAAGCGCATAAGAGATGTATAAAGGCACAATACGACAAAAATATACAGCCTCGCATTTTCTCGAAGGGTGACTTGGTCCTTCTTTACGATCAAGAAGCCGATGTAATAGGTACAGGAAAATTTGAGCCATTATGGCATGGCCCCTATATTTTCAAAAGAGTTCTTGCTAAGGGTGCCTATGAGTTGGTTGATTACGACGGAATTCTATTGGCGCAACCTAGGAATGGGTTGTATCTGAAACGTTACTATTCTTAATCATAAGCGTAGTAATTTTTTGCATTATATTGTATATATATGATGTGGATTTTCATTCACTATCTTAGTTTGTTTTTAGATTTTTCTTGAGTTAGAAATCCGCTTTACATTTCATCGCAGATGTCTGAATCTTCGGAACCATTTTTTGGATATGTTGATGGTGCTAGTCATAGTATGTAGAATATATCCTTTGCAACGTGGGAAATTTTCACTCCAAACAACGAGTTTGTGAGTTTTCAAGGGATTTGTATTGGTAGATCAATGAAAAATATCAATGTGTATAGCACGTTGATCGAACTTATCTCTGATGCCATTTCATTTGGTATTAACCATATCATCATAAGGTTAAACTCACAACTTGTGGTATTACAACTTACTAGTGTTTATATTGTTACAAATCCAACACTGCATAGATTTTTCCTAAGAGTTCAACTTTTGGAAAGACACTTTGATTTTATTCTGTAATATCCCAAAATACGAAAAATCTACAATGTTAGGAATATCTTATAGTATTCCTAAATTGGAGATCCAGCAATATATAAACACAAACTGGAAATAGCAGTGAATAAAATCATACCAAGATGTATGGAAACCATAAATCCATTTTATTATATCAGCAACAAATAAGTTCAATACACATCAAATGATCAAGGCAAACAATCCCCCCATGAACACATATGTCAAAAGTGAAATGTTGCTACATAGCAGAATGTCTATGGATCAAAACTGCGCAGTCATAAATAGAGCACTGCTAGAGGAAATAAAGAACAAGATATATCTGAATATATATGGTTGATACAATGATGGAGAGAAGATCTAAGCTCCCAAAGATTATTTCAAGTCAATCCTGGAAGGATTGGCTGAAATTTGCAAACTGTAGAAATGCCGGAGTTGCAGGGTAGTAGCTGCAACTCAAGAACTGGAACTGGATGGAGATGACTAAAGATGTTGCATATGATGGCTGAATCTAATCCAATGGATATCTCAAGTGAAAGGCTGATCCTATCACTGAAGATCTCACCCTCCAATAATGCTACAAGCCCTTATTGCAATTGCACACTGAAAATAATGCAATCTAGAGAAGGAACGGCACTGTAGGAGAAAGGGAATGTGTTGGCCAAGTGCCAAAATCTGCAATAAGCTCTAGAATCTTCCTCACTGGTGTTCCAAAGGAAAGAAACCTTTCTCCTTTGAAAAACAAGCCCCAGAAGTGGTGTTTTCAACCCTCCACTGCAACACCCTGCAACACAACCCAGATCTCAACAAAAACTGTGTTGTAGCTGAAGGAGGTAGCTTGGCCTCAAGCCTGGATGTGGAGAAATGAAGTGCAAGCTCCTTCAAGACGCCTCTCTTGAAAGGAGAAGGAATTCCTAAACAGGAAATCCTTGTGCTAAGCAGCATTGCAACTTTGCTAAACAACAGGAGAATGCACAAAGTCTGAACAGACCAAGAAATCAATAATATATAGTATGAATGACAATGGCTTCCTTGCCCTCCTTTTAAAAAAGTGAAAGCCCTCTCTCCATGGGTCGCACTCATTAGGGTTTCCTCCACCAAATAACCCTCTTCCCATTCAAACTGTGTTGTCTAAAGTGTTCTTCACCTCCTATCCCAACATTGTTGACTTGGTCAAACTTGACCTTGTCTCCATGCAAATGTCCTCTTTCACACTTGAGGGTGTGAAATCCAGTTCTTATGAGTATCCCATTTCATACTATGAGGGATTTCATTCATTCTTCTGCAATGTATGGGCCTCCTAACCCATTTATTTACCTCCTATGTGTAAACAAAAAAAATTTAATATTCCATTTAGTGGTGTGCTAAAGTGGGAATATTACGATCCTCCCCTCCCAAATGTTGCTTGTCCTCAAGCAACTGCAAAGATAAAACTGAGGGGCCTTCTTGAGGCATGAGTTCTGATATGATTTGGGATCTACCATCCCCAAGAAATCATTCATACAAAATGAGTTACCTCCCAACATGGCAACTCTAGAAAATGCTCCTCCACCTTGAGCTCCTGCAGTATAGGTGGGCTGAAAATCTGATCATGGTAGAAAAAATAGCCTACCCCATGCTATCCTCCTCTCCACTTAAGATAAGTGTAGAGTGTCTGTTGATCCTGGGCTGCAATAATGTTGCCTTCAAGTGGCAAGAAGAAGACTAGATATTCAAGGATATCTTCTCCAACGTTATGAAACATGTTGGCCCAAATCTTCTCATATGTGATGAGTTGGAAGTCACCATCATATGGCATCCAATCAATCATATGGCTCACCAAATGGAAACAAGTGTTTTTTTGTAGTGGCCACATACTCTCTCATGCTCCCATCAGAACATGCAAGGCAAACAATGTGGGAAATCTCTCTCCCAAGGGACACATACAACCAAAGTGCCACTCCCCCAATCATGCTCCCAATAAAAATAAGAACAATGGAAACATAAGGAACTACAATGAGAATCATGCTAGCTGCCATATGAAGCAAGGGAGAAGGACAATGGTCCCTCATATGTAGCCAACGTAGTTTGATCCTCAACTGCAAAAGAGAGTGACAAAAAGTGTGATTTCTCAACCACTTGCTTATTGTCCCACTCTCCTCATATGTTTGGAGAAAGTGAATGATGTATGGTACAAAGTAAGCATGTTCTCCAAAATACATCTCCTCCCCAATTCCTCCTAAGGAGTGGTCTCAATACTGCTCATGGCCTCAAGTAGACCATGAAGTCTAGAAAAAATAATGCTCCTCCTTGAAGTAATATCCTGCACATGTATGGTTAAGGGATGCATATATACATCATGCAAGTCATTATGCAAACAATAATACCCTTACAATATGTCTTGCTCATGCAAATGGAGTGGTTCATAGATGAGTCTCCTCTCTTCCTCAAAGAGAAAAGAGGTGGCTTTGCTAACTCTTCCAAGGAGTTATGTATCCCCTCCATCTCCATATGATCAATGCATCTCCTCATATGTTGATCATCCAATATCATACAAGTGAAAATATTCTTGGAACACTCCACCAATAGCTGGGAGCTCTAATATGGATCTATCCTCCATAGTGACAGTGTTGAAGATCTCTCATGAAGAACATATGTCATATGGCCAACCCCCTCTTTGACATCTCCCATGCCAAAGATGCAAGCTGGAAGGCTGCTATCCTTCACATGTTGCTTCTGCCACAGTGCAGCATCTGAAATGAGAGTGGGTAAAGATGATGTTGAGAGAATGCCTCTCTCCTCCTTGAGTCTACCCAAGACTCTTAGCATTGTACAATGACCTCCCAAGGTATCCACTCCTTTGAAATCAATGAATGGTGCCTCAAAATGTAAAGTGCCTCTCATCATCTATTGATCTGGTGGTCTCCTTAGTGAAATGTCTCCATGCAATGAGACATCATCATCAAGAGTAGACTACATATATGAATGGAAAGACTTGTCCCTGCTCTCACTGCACAGTCTAATCTCCCTCTTAGGTGCATCAACCTCATGAAATAGATAGGGGTGTGTGCTCCTCATCACATGATGCTGGTCATCCTCCCTATCTCCTCCTTGTATCTCCATAGGTTCACACTCTATCATCAATGGCACATGTAAATCATGAGTTGTGCCTTGATCTCCACATGTGAGACCCTAGGGGATTCCTTGCAATGATACAAGAATCCCTCTAGTTGGAGCAAGAGCTCCTCCTTCCTCTGCATGTGGTGCTAGATCAACTCTAGATATGGCAGCACTGTTGCCCTCAGCATCCTCAACATGAATGGGAAATCTCCCAATGATTGGATCCTCCTTTGAAAAAGGGATCTCCATGCATTCTTGTGCCAACATACAAGATAAATTTCTAACCTCTAGCAAATTATGATGCAAGTTATCAGCATTTTCCCTGGTTTTCTGAAGTGGTTTTGGTTGTATGGTTTCCTCCATCACATGTAAGGTCTTTTTTTGTTTGGATTTGTTTTGCTTCACCACATGTGTTTCAGAAATTTTCTTATCAAACTTCTCCACCAATATTTTAATGAACCTTGCATAGGAAAAATTATTTGCATTATTTAAAGAAAAAAGACTCAAATATCCACCATGCATAGGCCTTACCTCCAAAATGCAGCGCTACTAATCTGATGGCTTCATCTTCAGAAATTTGATGTTGCTACAAAAGGTGTCTAGCTCTTCCACCCAAGCCCTGGCTGAACATGTAGGTGAACCATCAAAGGTAGAAAAAAGAAATCTATCCATATTATGCTACTTTCTCCTCCTCACCTTGATCTTGCAAAACTCTGGGAAAGTGATATGATCTCTAAAATTTTCAGTTTGAGAATCATATTCATGCAAGAAACCACTAAGAGTTCCCCTCTTAAGCATTCCTTCTTCCTCCCTTTCTCTTATGGAAAAGCTGGGTATGTGACTGTGCTGTGCATCACAGGGTGTGGCTGCATACTCACACTCCCCATAAGAAAATCTAGAGTTCGATTCAGTTTCAAACCCTCTTGGAGATTCTGTATACATATCCCTTCTTATCTTCTGGAAATCTTCATGAATGCTCTATACAGATCTTGGAAGAAGCTTTGTAAGCCTATCTTCCTTTATTTCTCTACATAATGGAGTCTTCATCTTCTCTTTTCTTGATAGCATGTTGGCTGAGTTCCATAGGCTGAGCCAAGATTATGCTTTGATACCACTGTAATATCCAAAACTAGGGAAAACCTACAATGTTAGGAATATCTTATAGTATTCCTAAATTGGAGATCCAGCAATATATAAACACAAACTGGAAAAACAAGTGAATAACATCATAACAAGATGTATGGAAACCATAAAGCCATTTTATTATATCAGCAACAAATAAGTGAAATACACATCAATGATCAAGGCAAACAAGCCCTCCATGAACACATATGTCAAAAGTGAAATGTTGCTATATAGCAGAATGTCTATGAATCAAAATTGTGCAGTCATAGATAGAGCACTGCTACAAGAAATAAAAAAAACATAGATCTACATATATATGGCTGATACAGTGATGGGAGAGAATATCTAAGCTCCCAAAGACTATTTCAAGTCAATCCTGGAAGGATTGGCTGAAATATGCAAACTGCAGAAATGCCGGAGTTGCAGGGTAGCAGCTGCAACTCAAGAACTGGAACTGGATGGAGATGACTGAAGATGCTGCATATGATGGCTGAATTTCATCCAATGGATCTCTCAAGTGAAAGGTTGATCCTGTCACTCAATATCTCACCCTCCAATAATCCTACAAGCCCTTACTACAATTGCACACTGAAAATAACGTAGTATAGAGAAGGGACTGCACTATAGGAGAAAGGGAATGTGTTGGCCAAGTGCCAAAATCTGCAATAACTACAGAATCTTCCTCACTAGTGTTCCAAAGGAAAGAAAGCTTTCTCCTTTGAAAAAAAGTCCCGGAAGTGGTGTTGTCAACCCTCCACTGCAACACCCTACAACACAACCCAGCTCTCAACAGAAACTGCGTTGTAGCTGAAGGAGGTAGCTTGGCCTCAAGCCTGGATGTGGAGAAATGAAGTGAAAGCTCCTTCAAGATGCCTCTCTTGAAAGGAGAAGGAATTCCTCAATAGGAAATCCTTGTGCTAAGTAGCACTGCAACTCTGCTAAACAGCAGGAGAATGCACAAAGTCTAAACAAACCAATAAATCAATAATACATAGCATGAATGACAATGGTTGCCTTGCCCTCCTTTTAAACAAGTGAAATCTCTTTCTCCATGGGTCCCACTCATTAGGGTTTCCTCCAAAAAATAACCCTATTCCCATTCATACTGCGTTGTCTTAAGTGTTCTTCACCTCCTATCCCAACGTTGTTGACTTGGTCAAACTTGACCTTGTCTCCATGCAAATGTCCTCTTTCACACTTGAGGGTGTGAAATCTTGCTCTTATGAATATCCCCTTTCATACTATGAGGTATTTTATTCATTCTTCTACAATGTATGGGCCTCGTGACCCATTTATTTACCTCCTATGTGTAAACAGCAAAAATTTAATATTCCATTTAGCGGTGTGCTAAAGTGGGAATATTACATATTCAATATCAACACATTTCCAGAAATTTCAACACATTAACTGATTCTTTAGCTAATCAAGTTTTAGACAGAAATTTGCAACATATGTAAAGAAAACATTCACATCATTGAATAGGATTGCATAATAAACATAGGAAAATGTTGAAATCATATAGATAGATAGTTATAGGTTTTTACAAAAAATTGTGCCCAAGACACATTGGTCATCTGACCTCAAAATGTATGCAAAATGTAAAAAGTAAACTAGTGGTGCTCATGGTAACATGTTATAGATCTATCTATCCTACGCAGTAACCACATTCAGTGGTTAGGAACCCCAATAGTGTGTCGCTCCAGTCACATGGGTAACTCTTCAATCCGGCAATCCAAAATCCCAAAGGTAAAACCCTTTATGTGCGGCTGAAGCTCAGCGAGAGTCGCAGCCATATCAAGATCCTGAAGGACTGCTCTCCTGACAGCCCTCTCTGCTGGCACATTTGCTTCACGCTTTGGTTCCTCTATTGGTTGAACAAAACCAAAATATGCATTACATCAAACATTTATTTAATCATGGGAAAACATCAAAAATACAAAAACATTGTATAAACCTTATGAAAATAAGAAATATGATCAAAACATTCTTACCCATTGCATCCCACTAAGCGCCTTCTCATAATTCTAAATCTAGATCTCCTCAGAAATCAATGCCTATGTATGCATACTCATCGATGGCGAAAATATGTCGTCAGAACCAGGCGAAGAATGCAGTCAAGAACACAATAGTCGATTGGTTTGCGTGCCTACCCATGAGTTCTACCCATCTCTACATCCGCAGACCTCTGGGATTAGACACATCCAGTGTCACATGTTGTGCCTGCATTATTGGAATCCATTCTAAGGCGAAGGATATCAGGATCGAACCATAACTGAAGTTCTTCTTCCTTCCTCCCTTTGCTTTGTTTAGTTGTTCTTTTATCTGAGAAAGTACAGCTTTAGACCAGTTGAAGACTATTGGATCCATACACTCTACTATGTACTGAATATACGATCTATTCACTACATGTAGAGTAACGGTGTCGGCAAGTTTTGTGATCGTGAAAAGGATAGTTCTCAAAGGCAAATCTCTAACATCCCAGATGTTTATCTTTCCATATTTTCTTGGCTCTGTCCCTGGATAACAATGTTGCAAAACATAATCTCTCATTGTCTCTCCTCCAACAATAGACCCTAAGAGCGAAATAGGCAAGCCTCTCCTCTACAAACCTGTAAGAAAGTATACATCCACGACTGTTACGGAAACCACTTGGTTCTTAATATGAAATGCCTCGATAGTTGGATCCCATGCTCGAACTAAGAACTCCAAGAGTTCTATTTGTTGCGTCATCCCTGATAACCTGAAGTACTTTAACAGTCCACAATATCTTAGGGCTCTTACTGTACCAGAATCATTTAGGGAAATCATATCCTATTCTTCATGTTCTCTTTCCCTCCATGTAATCGTCATTGTAATCTGATGGAAACCTAAAATACAACCATAAGAATCATTAGATTCCATTCAATGCAAAAAATTGGGCAAATTTTGGCATAATTCAAAAACCAAAAATATAGATTGCACCCACGTAGGCTCTAACAAGAAACAGTGCATTGTGTATGCAAGTAACCTTCAATTTAGTTTTTATGCAATGCAGGTTTTGACATTCAAGGGTGCATTGCCCTCCTTTTGGGCAGAATTTATCCTAGGGACCCCAAAACCCTAAAAAATTGTGGAAATTGGAAATGAAATTATTACTGAAGGAAAGAGGAGGTTCATATCACTAACCTGGATAAAATGGAAATGAAATCTATCCACAGAAATGATTGCAATCAACAGGTGAAGTTCGGGGTCAAAATCAGGTTCAGAGCTCCAAAATGAAAATGGTAACTGTGGAATGGTAAAAATGAATAGTAAAACACTTTTTAATAGTCATTTAATTATTTTCAAATCGAATTTATTGCTATGACTATGGTTTTATTATGTTTTTTATCATCAAACGGGTATTTTTAATCCATTTGATGTTGTTTTGAACAGGTCTTACAACTGATGAATAGATTAGTCGTGCAGATTTATTTCAAGAATGATTTGACCACAAATCATACTTTTTCTCCTTATTTTTCAAGCTTTGTTAAAAACGAAAAAGGATTTGAACCGCACTTTTATCTCTTTTTCGAGCTTCGATAACAGCAAAAAGGGAACCCCTGGAGTCTTTTTTCAGCTCCTTTCAGACTTTGATAATGTGAAAATATTGCTGAGAACTTGTCTTTTCGAGCTCGTAAAAGTAAATGAATTGATATCTACTCAGTATAATTTTAACCCTTTTCTAGACTGAGATAGAATATTTACGAAAAAGGAATACCCTGGTCAAACATGACTAAAGAGGTTCTCTCAGATGTTATTTTACACTTTTTCGAATCTGAGGGACAAATTTACGAAAAACTATTTATGGAATTTTCTTTTTTCCTCTTTTTAAAACTCTCTAAATATGAAAAAGGACTGGGCTATCACTGTCGTTAAGCTCATTAAAACATAAAAGAGCAACGGGCTTGTCGATCATGGTAATAATCGAGTTCCATTCATCACTAGACTCGTTAAATTATTAAATAGCAATACATTATTCGCTCGAAGGGTTGAATTATAGATCAAGAAAATGTTATCCTCCTCAAGCTTGTAAAAAAATAAAGAGGTACTGGTCGTTAAAATACCGATGAAAATTTTGGAAAGTGAACATAACATTTTACGGTAGCAGGTCGCTCTTGAACATGACACCTCACTCCATCACCGTGATTTTTTGGGTTGGGTAATATTCTTGACGGTTCATTCATACCTACGGTTCATCATACCTTCACTTCAGTTTTGGGTCAATGCTACCAACTCATCTCAGTGTCGTCGATATATTCAAGAGAATTCATGCAATGAATACTCATCCTTCTGCAATACTCATAAACCTTCATTCTCATGATCGTCATCCCTAAACATTGCTATATCAAGTCATAAATTTGTCTCATAAATTAGTAACTCATTTTTCATAATAAGGTGGCTTCCGGTCGATAACAAATCATTATCCAAGAAGTTCACGTAGAAAAATTATGTTACAGTACCATGAGACTTGTTATAGCATCGACAAGATCCTCACTTCCATAATTTTGACCGAAATTTTTTGTTTGGCGTTCGACATCAAATCATCTATTCACGCCTTACGAAATTTATTGCAGTACCTTGAGGGCCATTGACATCAATGGTAGTTCTCTCACGTTTGTTAACAGCTCACATCCTTAGCTGGTAATCAAACGATGTATTTCCATGTTCGACTAGAAATCATATATTCACATGGCTAAACTTGCATCCGAATGATCGAGTGAACGAGATAAGAAGACCCCGGATCTAGTTTCATCCATCCAAGCTGCTATTTCGGGATTGTTGTACACATCATCTGTATGGTGACCTTACATACATATCGTCATCTAAACATGGGCCTATATCTGTAGGCATGTATGTATTGGGCAACATTCCAATGTAAATGAATTTCTGAATTATGTACATGTTATTAGATTGTTTATATGCTGAACATGGGAATGCCTACCTTCAGCAATTATGATCAAGAGGATATATCATGATGTAATGTATTGTAAGATTGATGCAAGTCACCACTCCGCTTCATCTCCAGCCCATCACAGTGTAAAGCATCTCAATCAAAATATTGTTATTATTATTCTGACTTCGTGATTTAGGGGGGAATTTGTTATAGGTCAATTTGGGCATCATTCCCAATGACCTGGTTAACTGGAAATCATCTCCAGGACCAATTAATAGGGTCTATCATCCCCTATCATTTCAGTTGCTACATGCCCTAAGACAAAGAATAAGACAAATCATTCATGACTTTCATGTGCAAAGGTTTCCAAGATTTGAAATTTATAATATATCATATAAGAGCTCATCAACGTTTCCTCTAAAGGGACTAAGTGCATTGCATATGCAGGTAGCCCCATTCAAAGCTACTATTCAAAGCACTTCCTGACACTCATAGGTGCGTTGGTCACATTGGGAGTGAAATTATCATTGTTCTGGAATCTCCACTTGGCCAATGCCTTCTAGAAGAGTTCACATGTATCAAACTTCAAATCCATGTGTCCATTTGACATCTACAATATTGGGAACATGTCTTTCCTATTATTGGAAAGTCATTGATTGTAAAACTACCTTCAGCTCCTCTATAAATTGAGCACAGATCTTAGTCTTTGAGAAGGAAGAATTTGAGTAGAGAAAACTGGTGGAATTTCAATTAAGGAGTTGATTTGTGTAACATGCTGCTAGAGAGATCTGCATTGTGATGAGGTTGGGATGCTGCTGGAGATGGTCACTTCAAATCAATCACTGGGTTGTGCCTCCCCTTCTATCCATTAATAAATATTTTTTCTTACTTTCCCACATATGTATTTGTATAAGCTCATGTTTTCCATATTATGAATTCTTATCTGATGTATATTGTTTATGTTTCTTTGATTTAACTAAATAACTTGAATAGACATCTGTATTATTGCTATCTTTTTTTGTTTAGTTTTCATCTTTGCAGGAAATATTTTCGGACATCTAGCTTGGATTTGAAGCTATAGCAAGAGCAACAGAAGGAGAATAGGAAGCACTTGGACTCCAAGTAAGTTATTTGATCTATTCTATGCGTTTATTTACAGTTAGGAAAAGTAGTTGCAAAGTATTTAATATGTTGTTCTAGATAAGCACCTATCTAAGGAAGAATTATTTATCCGTAATTCATAATTATGCATAAAAGTACAGGTCAACTTCGACATTCCAGTATTTGAAGGCTAGATAGATGTAGACACCGTAGATATATGGTTGAATTTTCTAGAAGTGTATTTTTCGATACATGATTTCTCTGACAGAGAAAATATTACTTTAGCACCCCTCAAAGCCACCCCCCATGTAAAATACTGGTGGGAAACCTCTCTGTTCTCGGCCATACCCACTTGGAATTTGTTCCGAGACGGCATCAAGGAAAATTACTACCCCGTGAGGAGATATGAGGACAAGTACATCCAATGGACCACGTTGCAGCAGCAAAGGGATCAATATGTGCATGAGCTGACGAATTTGTTCCATACCCTTCACACAAATTTGGGTATTAAATTTTTATAGAGAAATTTGGTGCTCAAATACTACAATTGTTTTCACAAATACATTTAGGAGGAAATGGATTTCCTCGACATTACCTCTCTTGGCACGACATATCGATATGCCACCAAGATCGAGCATAAATTTAAGTAGAAGAAGCGAGACTTTGGATCTGTGAATCCGAAGTCAGCAAAAGGTGCCCCTGAACCACTAAACAAGGGGAAAATCCAAATCGGGATGACTCAAAACAACGCCACAAAGCCAAATAAGGAAACGGGAAAGTGGTGTGAATTTAATAACAACTCCACTCACAACACAAAGGAGTATCAGAATAAACATTCACCGGTGGCCAAACTGAACGCATCTAAATCAAATGCATGTTTTTATTATGAGTCAAAATCGAAAATGGGGAATGAAAATGGGAAGCATATCGTTGATGTAGATCGTAGTGTCGTTGTTGCCACCACCAAGCTCCAGAGGGAGGATCCCAAGGATCTAGAGGAGGGGGAGCGCCTCTTCCATTCACAGATGTGGGTAAAGGTTTCTCCACTGAAATTCATTATCAATAGCGGAAGCCAAAAGAACATCATTTTAGCAGACGTCATGAAGTGGCTCGGCCTACTGACCACAACACACCCGCAACTATAAACCATCGGGTTGCTTCACCAAGGAAGAGATCTTCGTGCAGCCAGTAGTTTTGCCTTCCGTACAACATCCAGCCCTTCACGGATGAGGTACTATGTGATGTTGCTCCTCTTGGCATGTCTGATGTATTATTTGGCCAACCATACTTGTGGAAATGACATGTTGTGTATGATTCTAGACCTCGTTCTGTTATTATTACTTTTGGAAATAAGTTGTTTAGGATACCGGAGGTAGTACCACCTCCTACCATCTCTTTGATTACTGCAAAGAAATGTAGTAAGGTTTTTCCCAAACTAGGAAATTTGTTTTCATTACAATTATCCAATAGGGAAAGAAGAGTATTATGGCCACAACCTCCAAACAGGGCTCCCCAGCACAACAACAACAAAGGGAAAATTTTTTGAAGGAATACAAGGAAATTTTCTCCTCACACATAGAGGTTCCTCTACACTTTCAGGTCAATCACTCCATTAGTCTGACCCCAGGCATGCCACTACCTGATGTTTCCATACCTCATGCAACCACACAAACCCAATCCACACATGTGTTGTCTGACATTTGTCAACAGGTCCACGACATCTTGGAGAAATCCAATGCCAAGTACAAGCAGTGCCAGGTTCGACATAGAGTGCCACACAAGTTCTAGGTGGGCGACACATTTTGGTTACATTTGCGGAAGGAGCGCCTCTCTAGACCCCGCCACAAGCTATGCCCTCTTCAAAGCAGGCCAACTCCTTCACCAGGGAAAGTGGTTCACTAGGGACCAGGTTCAATAGAAAATTCCCTACCTCATGGAGACTCTGCATGCAATGGGGACCATTTCTTTCTAAGGGGGGAGGAATGATCCAGGTGGATATTTGTGGCCACTCGCCTATTCCACTTATTCATTTTTATCAGTTTTATTCTTTACTATTTTTAGCAATTTTTTGGGTCTTGAAATTCTGAAGCCGTTTTGAGGCCCTAAACGACATAGTCCTCAGAGAGATCTTTCGAACTAGGTATCATATGTGCCAAACGAAGATACTCTGACCAAGTTACAACCCCCAGAAGTTGGCTGCCCAATTAACCCCAACGGGGCCCATAAACTCTTGGTGTTACATCTCATCGGGTTAGGGTTTTGGTTTTTTATGGTTTTCTCTTATTATTCAAAAATGAAAAGGCCCTTGAGCCTCATTTTAACACAGTTCAGAGGCATGTAGCCACCACAAATACTCTTAGAGATAAGCTACCATCACCCTAGCTAGTTTATGTCCATTCTTTCTGTCAGCATATTTCAATCATTTTATATTAATTAAATGATGTTTTATTTCTACTACATCTCTTTGTTTATTTGTATTTATTTATTTTATTTCATTCCTCCATAAATCCAAATTCAGGTTACGACTCCATGAGGGTTTGAAACATATTTCAGTTTCAATGTTTTGCAGTAATCTTTAGTAAACTTCATGAAAGTTCCACGGTATCCACTGATTATATCAGAGAGTAAAAAATATTTCATTTGAAATTATTTTTAATTATCTCAAACGGGTTTTTTACGGAATCTGATTTCGTTTCCCAATATGAGAGATATGAGCAATTGAAGTTACACATATCTCGAACATTGCACCGCCGCGCGTCTTATGAGTTTGTGGCATCATTTTCTCACCCCATGGATCATCAAGTTTCAAGTTGTTAGCCATCTATAGATTCCATTATACCTAATAATGGCTAAATATCCTTTCAATTTTTCAAGAAACAACATTTTATGAAAATATTGTGATTTCTTGAAGCCTCTCTATGTTCTTTATCCTCAAGAAATCCATTCCATTGATAATATTCATTCAAAATTCCTCAAATTAGCCCTGATGTTATAAAAGAGACTGTTTTCAGCCATTTTCTCCATCATTTCACCTTCATAAATCTCCTCCAAAGTCCCTCCATTTTTCACTCATTATCAAAGTTACAAATCCCTCTGAAAAACCCCCCATTTTCCCTTATTTACCCTTCATTTCATAAAAATAAAACCATTTAAACCTTATAAGAACTCCTTTATTTGGTTTAAATTCCTCTTGATAAACCTATCGAAACCCCTAAATAGGCTTAAAAACCCTGTTTTTAGTCTTATTTCCGACCTTTTGTCAAATTAGGCCCTAAGACCCTACGGGATTAAACCCTCCGCCTCTTCTCCTCATAAGACTGAAGCCTTTGGCCATTGGCTAAAATTCTTGGCCCCTTTTCACCCTAAAAACACCTATTCCATCCTTTTCCCATGGGACTGTCCCCTCCACCTTATCTCCAGCTCCTTTCTCTTATACTTCCTCTGCTCATTATCTAAGCCCCTTCCCCCATATAAACTAACCTCCCACCTTTTCATTTCATTTTTCCTTTGCTCTGCTTCATTTTTTCCTCAGGCCATCTTGACCGTTGATCAAAGGCCCTGGGCCCTGATCCAATGGCCACCATGCTCCCGCCTTTCATCCCATCTCCCAACCAAACCCGCACTACCCGACAAAATTTCCCACGTCACTACCCCTACCCCACCTTCCACTCAGAATCCCACACTCCAATCTCCGCCCACCACCTATCCACCGGGTCCCATCCACCAAACTTGCTCCCTGCCCTCGGGCTCCACCCGCGCCGTCGATCTCACTCCTTGAGATCTGACGGCACAGATTCAACATCGCGCAGAATTTTATGCTAAGGTTTAATGGACTTTTCCCACACAAAATGGACAGTTTCACCCAGGACACATGTCTGACGATGAGTGGAATTGCGTGCCTCCACCCCAATATCGTTTACCGCCGATTGTCAATGCGATAAACCACCATGGTTTCACAAAACCTCCTCCCTCTTCTGCACGCCCAATTTCAAATTTCCTCCACCTCTCTGCTTGGTTCTACCTTTGAAGCCCTCCCCTGCTTCTTCATCTCCTCTACAATGCTCCTTCAACAAACTCAAACCTATTCCGAACCTCTGAAAAGTAGTAAATCATCCACCCGTAGGTTTTAATTAACTATTTGATTATTTATGTAGGTTTAATGGTGGATAGTGGTCAGCGATGCTCTCCCACAATCTGTAAGGGATGATTTATACCCTGGATGATGATCTAAGGGGTTTTTTTAATCAAATAAAGAAGATCATGAGGCTTTCTCTAAAGCATGATCGACAATGAATCATGATCATCAGTCGATCATAAGCTCTCCAGCACCAAAAATAGAGCATCCTTGCACACAATAAACAAAAGAAGTCAAAGGAAAGCAGTGAAAGAAATGAGAAAGAACAGAGGATTAAAGCCTAATCAGAGAATTAAAAGGGATAACGTTGAAAATATTAGCCCTTTTTAAGATCGATGGCTAAAGATAAAAGGTTGAAGGATAAAGATTAAGGAATAAACAAATCTATTTTAATAGAAACAGAGATAGACAGTGAAGAAAATTAATTAAAATATAGATCAAGACTAAAGGCCTAAAAACACAGTTTATTGGTTAAAATTAGAGAAAATTATACCAAAGGCAACCTCGAATAAATCAACAGAAGCAGTTCTTCATCCAAAATATCCAACTGACACCTTGGCCTACTTTCTACCTACAAAGACAAACAAGCAGTTATTACACAAAAGAATATATTTTAAACTGTCAGAACAGTTATTGGAAAGATAGGGTAGAGCCTTAAAAGTAAATATTTTCTCCTATATACCTCTCAGAAATTAAGACAGAGTTAATAAAATGGAGAAGTAGTTGCACCCATTTCTGCGTTATTCCTTGCATGGTTTTCAAGGCTATAAATGCATTTACTCTGTAATTAATAACACTTGGACCCTAGATCAGTTCCACCTTCTCATTTGCAGCATAAATACTACATTCGAACTCATTGTATTGTTCACATTTGATGACTCTTTGAAGTAATACATAGTTCTACTGAAGTTGAAATAAAATTTATGTTCTGGAACCTATGGATGTTTTGACCTGTTTGTTGATGGAGAAAGCTCTATCATTGGATCCCTGAGCTTGGTTGTTGGTGATGTATTCTTAATCTGTTATTGTTATTTCCTATTCCATTATGTTTCATCATTCTCTGTTGCACTAGAGTAAAAATTTTAGACTAAGAAATGTCTTTTGAAAGCACCTTAGTTCTGTTTACTCTTCACTCTCTTTATGTTTTCTTCTACTGAGATATTCTAGAGAATTCTTAACTGCTCTCTATAACCCTTATGTGTTGAAAATGGCAACAAGAAATAGTGAAGGAGGCCTCCTGAAACATCTTTCCTGATCCTAGTTGGAAAGTGATCACCTAAACTAGGTGGGGACCACACATGTGATTTTTTGTCGGAAAAATCTATTTTTAGACTATGTCTATTTTTAGACATATGGAGCATGGTTCAGGGATTGCATGTATGAGATTCTTGGAGTATGTGTCATGTTGGTAAAAATAGATGGGACTCTATTTTTTAGGTCAAAGAGGTCACAGGCTATTTTTAGACTGCCTCTCCTAAAAATATGGAAGTCGAATATTATTAGCTCTTAATAATATTTGGACTATAAACATTATCTTATTCTCTTGAAGCACTTTAGTTTGATGCCTGGATGTGGCACATGCAGCTGACAGAAGGAAATATGCTTTTCCTAGGGTTTAAGTGAAGCTATTGCATGATGACTTCAGTTAGAACTCATGTGATAGAGTTTGGTGGAGTTGATTGAGGAAGTTAGTGGAGTTGTATTCAGTTTAACTAATCTAAACATAGTTGAGCTTTTTGTATCCAAGTTAACTAATAGATGCAATTAGTGAGAGTGGTGTGAATTAATTATTAATTAATTCACTAATTAAATACTCATAAATCAACTAAAGAATACATCAGTTAACTTCAGTGCATGGACAGTTTCAGTGGAGACCAGTGCAGAAATAGGTGAAAGAGCAGGTTAACTATCGGTTGTGATTATACTATTGCTATTTGCAACACACAGATGGGTGGAGTAACCCATGAGGATTGCGCAGTTCAGGCTGGGTGGTTTATCTATATAAAGAGGCCATCCCATAGCTTGAAAACGCAATTCAGGTTGGCTATCAAGTGGCTAAAGGTTGGAGCATGAGTTTTACTAGATCTAGCTTGATAGTGTGTAGCAAGGGAGGTAGTGCATGAGAGCTTGCAAAGAGCTTTGTACTATGATTGTTACATGATCTCCATGACATGTATAATATACGGATAGTTGGGGGTTTTTAGCTTTAAGCTTTCCCATGAAATATTGTGTTCATATGTGTGAATTTTTATGGCTTTAATGTGTGCATGCAATTGATTTTATTTCCGCATGTGATGATCAATGGTAGAAGAGATTCTGTATTATGCATGAAGCTAAAATAGTGTGTGATCAGGAAAATCTCGATGGATAACATATCAGTTATTCAAATTTCTACATGGTATCAGAGCGATATTGATCATTGGAGCAATTGCAAAGCATTGAAGTGGTTGAGTTTTAGGATAAACTCAAGAAACATAAAGATGGAGAAAGCCGGAAATATACATGCATATTGTATATAATTTTCTACATGGAATGAGAGCGAGAATTTTTGGGTGCGCGAGTTTGTAGGGAATATATGAAAAATTTTGGTGAAATATTTTCAGAAACAAATAGCATATTTGGATTCCTTGCGAAAAAACACCCAAATTGAAAAAACAAATCGGTCGAATCGGAGCTCGAATGAGGGAGATATCATCGATTTAAAATCAGCTCTTTTGTTAGAAAATTTTGCGACGGCGGGACAATTGCAATGTGCGCGAGCCAAGAATCTACATGCACTGAGGTACAAGATGCATGCAAAGCTTTGAAGAGCAAAGCAGAGGTTAGTGACTTGGTGGTTGAGAGGGAGCCTCTCAACATGCAGCGTGAGAAGCAGTCTCGGAAGGTTGTGGAGCAACCACAACTAGAGATGCAGAAGAATCTTTATAGATTTGATGTAGATGGGATTTCTATGGAGCTTCCTACTGTTGGGAAGCGGGAGAAAGACATGCAACTGATGCTTGAGAGGGAGCAAGTTTTGCATGCAGGTGAAGGTGAACCTCGGGGTGTGGAGCAGCCACAAGAGGATCATGGAGTGGGAGAGACCACTCATGCAAAGAAATTTCATGCCAGATGGGCAGAGGGAGTGCATGCAGCTATACCACCAGATGAGAGGTGGGGCGACATGCATGGGTAATCCCAAGTGGAGATTTCTGGGCAGGATTCATGAGTTGGTGTGGATCTCATGAATTGAACCTGGCTACGAGGTGCCCACAGCGCAGCAGTAGCAAGATCAGTTGGAGTGATGCAGGCAGATCAAAGTGACAGTGTCGGATACTGGAGCGCGGATCAGAGTTGACAGCAAGTGCAAGAGTGCATGGGTGCAAGAGTTCAACAGTGCAGTAGTTCTTGATGACATGTGCAGTTGGCCAAGCAGAAGTCGAAGACTTTGATGATAGATGCTAGATGCATCAAGACTGATTGAGTTGTTTGGAGCCTATTCAGTTTCAGAGGAGTTGCAGAGCAGATGCATGAGTTTGCATGGTGCATGCATGAGTTTGCATGGCACATGCAAAGGGTGCATGGTGAATGCATGGAGTTTCATGTCGCATGCATGGAGTTGCATGGCGCTTGTGAAGGTTGCAGGGCAAATGCATGGAGTTGCATGTCGCATGCAATGACAGTCCTTTCTTGTTGAGAGGGAGTGTTGAAAATGGCAACAAGAAACAGTGAAGGAGGCCTCCTGAAACATCTTTCCCGATTCTAGTTGGAAAGTGATCACCTAAACTAGGTGGGGACCACACATGTGATTTTTGTCGGAAAAATCTATTTTTAGACTATGTCTATTTTTAGACATATGGAGCATTGTTCAGGGATTGCATGTATGAGATTCTTGGAGTATGTGTCATGTTGGTAAAAATAGATGAGACTCATATTTTTAGGTCACAGGCTATTTTTAGACTGCCTCTCCTAAAAATATGGAAGTCGAATATTATTAGCTCTTAATAATATTTGGACTATAAACATTATCTTATTCTCTTGAAGCACTTTAGTTTGATGCCTGGATGTGGCACATGCAGCTGACAGAAGGAAATACACTTTTCCTAGGGTTTAAGTGAAGCTATTGCATGATGACTTCAGTTAGAACTCATGTGACAGAGTTTGGTGGAGTTGATTGAGGAAGTTAGTGGAGTTGTATTCAGTTTAACTCATCTAAACATAGTTGAGATTTTTGTATCCAAGTTAACTAATAGATACAATTAGTGAGAGTGGTGTGAATTAATTATTAATTAATTCACTAATTATAAACTCATAAATCAACTAAAGAATACATCAGTTAACTTTAGTGCATGGATAGTTTCAGTGGAGACCAGTGCAGAAATAGGTGAAAGAGCAGGTTAACTATCGGTTGTGACTATACTATTGCTATTTGCAACACACAGATGGGTGGAGTAACCCATGAGGATTGCGCAGTTTAGGCTGGGTGGTTTATCTATATAAAGAGGCCATCCCATAGCTTGAAAACGCAATTCAGGTTGGCTATCAAGTGGCTAAAGGTTGGAGCATGAGTTTATGCTAGATCTAGCTTGATAGTGTGTAGCAAGGGAGGTAGTGAATGAGAGCTTGCAAAGAGCTTTGTACTATGATTGTTACATGATCTCCATGACATGTATAATATACAGATAGTTGGGGGTTTTCAGCTTTAAGCTTTCCCATGAAATACTGTGTTCATATATGTGAATTTTTATGGCTTTAATGTGTGCATGCAATTGATTTTATTTCCGCATGTGATGATCAATGGTAGAAGAGATTCTGTATTATGCATGAAGCTAAAATAGTGTGTGATCAGGAGAATCTTGGTGGATAACATATCAGTTATTCAAATTTCTACATTATGCTTGTTTACTTCTTAAATAGTTCAATACAGATGGCCTCAAGAATGATTTATGGTTTTCCCTGCTTACTTGCTGCCACTTAAATAACTATTTTTGAAGTTTCCCTTCAAAGTACCATTGTCCAAAGTCTGCCAAAGAGGTTTTGTTCCGATCATACCCTTTGTACTTGCTCAAATAATTGTTTTGAAGGTCTTTATAGCTGTAATCAAAGATGTCTAGGAATTCCCTCTTCTATGAATGCAGTTATTTGTGAATATTGAATGTTTTCTTATCCTTGAAGGTGAAATCACTAGAAGTTAAATGAGTTTCTTACCCTCTATATTTCATTGGAGAAGTTTGTCTTGGAATTATTATTTGTTGAAGTGTGGTTTCTAGAATTTATGGTTAGCCCTGTCTATGGAATGCCTCTTCGTGTTCAGATAATTTTTTAAGTCCCTTTGTTGAGAAGTACATATAATTAAGGATTCTTAATTGCCCTTAGTTCTACTTTTCATTCTAAAACCTTTGATGTCCATTTCATTTCACCTGAAGGACCTTGTAGATCCACTGGCTGAGGTAGATTTTCCCCTTGATACCCCTGATCCCTTTACAAAATTGTTACAACTTCCACTTGAATCCATTTCCCAATGACTTAGAGATTTCCCTTTTCTATCTATGCTGCCCAGATCATCATGTCCTACTAAACAGTCAAACAAACTCATGCTTAATAACTAGCCTAAAATCAACCTTTTACAAGCAAACAAGTCATATCTTTGCAGAAAATTGAGAGATCCCTCTTTGAGACTAGGAAGGCTAGGTCCTAGAGCTCTAAAGACTGGTTTTGATGTTGCCTTGTCACTTGGTATGTCAATCTGGAAAATCACAGGACCACAACATAATGGTGATCACGGTGGGACCTTTTTGAGTAAAAGTTCCTCAACAAGACACTCATTATTCATTCAAGTGAAATATAGCTTTCTTCAAGCACTACCAACATAATGGTGATCATGATAGGACCTGTCTGAATCAGTGGCAATCTAAGTAACCCCTAGGATTCTAAGAGACCCTTATCAAACCTTGAAAAAATTAGCTAGTAAGCCATAGAGTAGACTTTGTTTGTTTCACCACCTTCGCTAAGTGTTGAATCAGGTATAGTACACTCTCACAACCATATAAATACAAAAAACTCAGAAAACCCAAAACATTTCAGATTGGTTTTCAAATAAATCATTGGTAGTGGACCATAAAACATTTTACCTTCAGAAAAGCTAAAAATTTCCACCTGGCGACTCCACTAGCCCCAGTAGGCCTATTACATTTCTAGATCTCCATATTTCCCCAGGAATATGTTAACCAGCCCTGAGGAAGTTTAGAAACCTATTCCCTATTATAGAAATCACTGTGAGAGGAAATTTTTTGAAAAACAGTCCTAAAAAAAAAAAAATAAAAAAAAATCAACCTCTCTAAATTCTAGAAACTGAAATCTGGCTTCACATAGGGTAAATACTAGATCCCATCCAGATCCTAATCCTCCTACCATAGTTGATAATCCAGAAAGGATTTTGTGGCATACTTCTAGGTCCGGAAAATCAACTACTAATAGGACCATCCCAAGAATAAGATATGTCCCTGAAAATTTCGTAGTCTTGAAAGACCCTCACTTTGACTTGCCTTCTATAAAGAACCTATGTAGAAATAAGTCTCAAAGTGATTTGAACCAGGCTGACTTTGAAACCACAGATTTGAAACAGAGCTTTAGTAGAGAAGCCTCACCTTCTACTCCACCTGATTCTCATCTTCTCCATCATTTCAGCTCCTTCCATAACAGATTTTCTCATCATCAGCTTGTTGGCCCAAGTGTTTCCTCCACTCCTATTCACACATTCACTATTCAAAACACTCCATTTCAGCCCACATTTCCTCTTGTAAATCCCCCGTTATTTTCTACCATGGCTGCATGGTATGCCCCTCTAGTGTTACCACAACCTCTGGTTCCTTTACTAAATGATTATCAGTCCAGAATTTCCCATTTCACTGGAAATGAACCCACTACTGCTCAACGGCATGTAGACAAGATGGATGATGATTTTGATTATATGGAAATAGAATAAGAGACCATTAAGATGGGAATTTTTGCTCAAAGTTTAGGAGGAGAAGCCAAAAAATGGTTCAAAGGGTTAACTCCTCACAACATAAATGATCTCCCTTCTTTATATCAAACATTCACAACCAAATGGGAAATTAAAAAGAACCCTCTCCAAATAATGTCAGACTATAATAACCTCAAGAGAAATACTGGGGAAAGTGTCCAAGATTATTGCACTAGATTCAATAGTGTGTATAATGCACTTCCCCCAAACATTAAACCCCCACTTAGCCTAGCCTTAGCTAAATTTCCTTAAGGATTTGATCCAGAAATGGCCTACCAGCTAAGAGAAAGAGACCCCTTGACTTTAGAATATATGCAGAGGGGAGCCTTAAGTGTGGAAGAAAATCTGATTGATAAAAGAGCTAGGTTAAAAGTAGAGAAAAGAGTTACATATAGGGATGATACAATGGCATCAACCTCATCATCAGATACTAAAATTGATAACTTAGTGAAGATAATGGAGAGGATGCTTGAAAATATAAATATGAATGATAGAGTTCCTCCTAGAGAGAATCAAATCAATCCCAAAAATAGAAATAGGAATTAAAATATCAAAAGAGATCCTAATCAAGATAGGCAAAGAGATAATGACCAACAAATTAGGCCTCCCTTCCAACAAAATTATGTAGATCAAGAAGACGAAAGGGAAAATGAAAGGTTGGAAGAAAATCATGTAAACCTGATAGGATCTGATAGTGAGACAACTATTTTTCTCACTGAAGAAGAACAAGGATTCTTCTCCACAGAACAAATTGAAAACAACCATGAAGATTCTGAAGATTACAGATTGGGGTTTGAAAATGCAATCATGGAGGTACACAAACAATATAATCTTAGGAGAAAAGGGAACCTAGAGATTTCCAATGACAAAAACACTAGTACTGCTGTTAGAAAAACTTCAGAAAATCAGCCTAAGAAGACAGCTAGTAACACCAACACTATGGCTAAGAAAGCTGATCTAAATAAAGTTAAAAACAGTCAGAAAAGTGTTGAACAACGCTGCCCTAGTACTTATGCCAGTGGCCCTAACAAATTTGTCCCAAATAGCAGTCCAAATAAAGTTTAGCAAATAAGAATTGTTGAAAGAGTTGTAAATGACAAAACAGATGTAAATATGTTAAGAACAATAGTTCCTTTCAGCCTTGAAGGGGAAATTGCAAAGATCAAAATCACCATACCCTTAGCTGAACTAGTAACTCGGGATGTATATAAAAATCAAGTTTTGAAATCTTTGAATATAGGCAGTGACACTGATACTTTAAACTTGACAGATGATAAACTAGAATTATTGTTTGGTCCTAAAGTTGAAAGAAAATACCAAGAAGGGGTTGTCCCTCCCTTCTATGTCAGCCTAAATATACATAACAAAATCTTGCACAAAGCCATGCTAGACTCAGGTGCTTCTCACAATCTTATGCCCAAAGTAGTAATGGAAAGCCTAGGCTTAGAAATTACTAAAACATATAAAGACCTATATTCCTTTGATTCAAGCAGGGTCAAATGCTTAGGCCTAATCAAATATTTGTGCATCAAATTGGCACAAATTCCTGCTAAAGGTCTAGTTATGGACATATTAGTAGCTGACATTCCCTCTAAGTATGGTATGCTTCTATCTAGATCATGGGGAGCCAAAATAAGGGGAGCCTTCAAATGGACATCTCTTATTCCACCATCCCAGTGTTTAACCAAACTAGAATACTATACAGGGAGTCTCATATGAAATACATGATGAGCAATATAGATAGACCCAATAATACTCCTGTTTATTCTATTCATTCATACTTGGATTCCTTTATCTTGTATAATGAAGATGAAATCAGCCAACAAGAAAAGGAGAACAAGAAATAATTCAGTCCACCAAAACTGTCAAATATGCCATCAACTCAAGAACATAACAGTTCAAACTTTAGCAGCCTTGAACAACAGAAAGGAAGTGAAAAGAGATTGAACTACCTTGGAAAATAAACTTTGATGGTTCTTGTAGCAAATTAGGATCAGGGGCTGGTGTATGGATACAGAACATAAACAAAGGATTTTCCTATAAACCAGATTTTCCATGCACAAATAACATTGTTGAGTATGAAGCCCTTCTTATTGGCCTACACTTACTCAAATATTTAGGAGCTAAGAAAATATCATTCCAAGGAGATTCTGAGCTAATCATCAGACATATTAAAGGGGAGTATTCAACCAAAAACCCAAAACTCAGAGAATATAGAAATGTTGCCCTTGATCTCCTAAAAACCTTTGAAAAATATGAACTCATTTTCATCCCAAGAACTCAAAATCATCTAGCAAATGAACTTGCCTTTGCTGCTAGTAATTTCCAAATACCATAAATAAATGAACAATTCAATATAAAGGTAAAAAATAGACCTGCAATACTTGAAAATAAAGACTATTGGCAAGTGTTTGAAGGAGATAAACACATAGATGATTTTCTGCAATCAAAAAATGACTTTGCCATATCAACATCTACTTCAAGCCATGAGAAAAACTGTTTAGATAAGGAACAAATCCCTAAAACAGTGCTACCCTTTTCTGCTGATATAAACCATTTTGAACATCCTTTTAGAGCAGAAATAGTTGATAATAAAGACCAAAAAAACCTAGAAGTTTTACAATTTAAAAATGATACAATTCCAAGAGGTATTACACCATTAGAACATCTTTTTTATTTTAATGATGTGGCCAAAGAACCAAGAATGGAGCCTATGGAAACAAATATAGATGAACATAACATAGGCAGTCTAGCAGAACCCAAAATGATCAAGCTATCCAGCACTCTCCCAGCTCATATCAAACATCAATACATAGAACTTTTCAAAGAATTTAGAGATTTTTTTGCATGGGGATACAAGTATCTGAAATCATATGATACCAGCATCATTCAACACAAAATCCCTCTTAACGAAAATCAGAAACCTTTCAAACAAAAACTCAGAAGGATAAACCTTGTTTTATTGCCTTTATTTGAGAAAGAGATCAGGAAAATGTATGATGCTGGGATCATAGTTCGCCTCAGGTATTCAGAATGGGTTTCCAACTTGGTATCTGTTAGGAAAAAGACTAGGGAAATTATGCTCTGCATTAAATTTAGAAATATAAATAGAGCCTCCCTTAAAGATAACTATCCCTTGCCAAAAATGGATCATATACTTCAAAGGGTGTTTGGGTCTAAGAGAATTTCACTGTTGGATGGGTTCTCAAGTTACAATCAGGTATTAGTACTCCCAAATGATCAACATAAAACTGCTTTTACTACACTTTGGGGTACATTCATGTATGTCAAAATGCCATTTGGTTTAATGAATGCAGGGTCCACCTTCCAAAGGGCCATGGATATAGCCTTCTCAGAAGACATAGGCTATTTTATAATAATTTACCTTGATGACATTATTGTTTTCTCTAAAACTGATGAAGGACACTTGATCCATTTAAGAAAAGTTTTTGAGAAATGTAGGAAATATGGCTTATCTTTGAATCCCAAAAAGACACTCTTTGGTCTCCAAGAAGGAAAACTTCTTGACCACATAATTTCTGAAGAGGGAATCAAAGTAGACCCTAAAAGGATTGATGGCATATTGAAGATCAACCATCCTAGAAACCTCAAAGAATTACAATCTTTGATTGGGAAGATAAATTTTTTAAGGAGGTTCATCCCCAACCTTGCTGAGCTATTAAGAAATATCACAAATATGCTTAAGAAAGAGATAGGTGTTAAATGGACAATACAAGCTAAACAATCATTTGAACTAGTGAAACAAGCTCTTACTCAAACACCGGTTCTTATCAGTCCTGATTTCACCAAAGATTTCTATATATTTTCTTTTGCATCTGAACATAGAATAGCTGCAATATTACTACAAAAGAATATCATGGGGCAAGAACAACCCTTATCCTTTTTTAGTAGGGCCTTAAGAGATTTTCCACTCAAGTATAACATCATGGAGAAATAAACCTTAGCTTTGGTAAAAGCATTGAAAGACTTTAGAGTCTACATTTTACATTCTCACATCATTGCTTTTGTCCCACATACTGTTGTCAAGGAAATTCTAAGTCAAGATCTAGATGGTAAAAGGGGAAAATGGATTGCTATTATTCTATAATATAACTTATAAATCAGGCCAACCAAACTAATCAAAGGGCGGGGATTAGCAAAACTCATGGCTGAGTCTAACTTCCAAGCACTAGATCGTTGATGTTTTAGAAGAAATAGAAGAATTCACAACTCCATACATTGAAGAAACTTTTGTGAATTCACCTTGGTATGTTGATATCATATATGTGCTGCTTTATTTGAATACCCCTCCTTCTTTGTCTAAAACTAAAGCTAGATTTTTAAAACAGAAGGCTTTAAATTATTGCATATTAGATGGGGTTTTATATTGGAAGAATGTTGTTGGAATATTGCTTAAATGTTTTCTTGAGGATGATGCAGGAAAAATCATGCATGAGCTGCATGAGGGAGAATGTGGAGGACATCTTTACTGGAAGACTACAGCAAATAAAGTACTCAGATCCGGTTATTATTGGCCCACCCTTTTCCCAGATACTTAGAAACTTGTCATGTCTTGCCATAAGTGTCAATTTTTTTATGGCAAGAGAAAACTCCTACCTTTACCTTTACATCCCATCAGTGTTGAGGCTCCCTTTCAACAATGGGGCTTGGACTTCATTGGGGAAATTCACCCATCTTCTTCAGCTCAAAATAAGTGGATCCTCACTGCCAGTGATTATTTTACCAAGTGGATAGAAGCCATATCTTCTAGGAATGCTATTGACTCTTTCATTATCAAGTTCCTTGAAACCAACATCCTATCCAGATTTGGTTGTCCTAGAAAAATTATCACAGACAATGATACTGCCTTCAAGTCTAAAAGAATGGTTGAATTCTACTATAAATATCATATCACATTGGGTCATTCTACTGCCTACTATCCCCAAGGAAATGGATTAGCTGAATCCTCCAACAAAAGCCTTGTCAATATTATCAAAAATTGTTGGAGCAAAATCAGAAATCATGGCATAGTAAGCTTATTCATGCTTTATGGGTTGATATATTAACCACCAAAAAGTCAATAAATATGTCCCCCTATCAGCTGGTTGATGGCATGGATGTAGTCTTCCCAACCTCTTTAGGAGTTCCAATCATGAAACTCCTTCAAGAAATACAAACTGAAGATAATGATATGTAGAGAAGGATAAATCAGACCATTCATTTACAGCAATCCAGAGAGGAAGTATATAACAGAACACAAATATTCCAAGAAGGCATCAAGAAGTTATTTAACAAAAGGACTAAAGAAAATGATTTCCAAGTTGGAAATATAGTTCTAAAGTGGAATTCTAGAAGGGAAGAAAAGGGAAAACATGGAAAATTTGAGAATTTGTGGAAAGGGTGTTACAGGTCAAAATACCACCTCATCAGCTCAGAGGGGAAGACAAATATGGAAGGAGTACAAAGACCTAAATTAAACCTATTTCTGCCAGGGTAACTCCGGTCTATAATAACACAAGAGCATTATAACACAGCTAATCAGTGAATGGGCCGCGTTAGTGGCTAAGGCAACACTCTGTTTACACTGGAGGGAAGCGTTACCCATGTTTTAAGTTTGAATTGGGAAAATCCCGCGGAGAATGATTTGAATCTCCGACTTTCCCTCACAAGAGAGTCAGTTCACAAAAGAAAGTGCAGAGCATCAGTTCATTATTGGTCATTTCCATAACAACACTGAACTCCAAAGGAGGCAAAAGCATAGAGATCAAAGAAACATCTAAGTTTTTTCCATTCCAAACTAGTAGAAAGAGAAGGGCAACAATGGCCTTCTCCCTCTCCTATAAGAAGGAGCTGAAGGCTCTTAATTGAAGGTCGAATGATTTCTAAAGGTTTTGCATACTTGTGGAATAGAGAATAGTGTGAAGGCCAAGAGTCAAAGAGGTTCCTAGAGAGCTTGTTGACTTAGACTTCTTCACTTGAGAGATAAGAGAGATTGGGAGACTGAGGAGGGATTGGTACAACTGACGGTTGTAATCCTCCTTCTTTTAAATTAATAGAACTGTGTTCGTTTTGTCCATTCAATGCTTAATGTTGTCATTATTGTTTGAACATTTACATAGTATGATATGAATGGCTCAGATGGGTATAATTTAGAAGTTCATTATATATTGGCTTGATTGATAGAATATATGTTATGTTAGGAGTTACACGGGTGCTTTAACTAATTGCAGGACTAAGATTTGGAGCTGGTGAAGAAGGACTCTTGCTTCGCTGCCTAGTGCTCTCCAAGGGACTCCAAGATTGTCAAAGAGGTAATTCTACATCGTATTCTATCGAGTTATTTCAAGTTAATATGAACATGCTCATGCCATCTTTGTGAACAGCATAGCTAATCTTACTGTCTGCCTTGGGCACCGGAAAGCCCTGAGAGGGATATTCGAAAACCAACCACCCAAGCAGTTTACCCTATAGCAGAATTGGCGACTCCGCTGGGGAATTTCCCCATAGTTTCCGGACTATTTCTTCCCTTCTTTCTTCTCTCCTCTGTTCACTGATCCTTCCAACCATTTTTATGCCCAGTAGACATACCAAACGCTCGCAGAGTTCAATCCTATTTTCTGTTGACCATCTGAAGTACTTTACCCTAGCTAACGCTACCTTTGTAGGTTCTCCAGTGCATTATAACACTGTCTTGGCTTAAATACAGTGCGTTATAACGCTGTATTTACCCACAGACAGAGCGTTACTCAGCCAAAACCTTGCTATTCACTACTGTGACTGTGTTTTAGCTGCAGAGTTTTTGGTCATCAGTATCTTTCCTTGATTGAATCCCTGTGCTTGTCTACTGAGCTGGCATTTTTTGTTTGTTCTTGTTTGAAAAGTTAGTGATTAAAAGCATTTAATTTTTAAAAGAAGAATTTTTTTTTATTTTTTCTGCATTTAGTTGAGTTTATTCTAAAAGTTTCAGTTCATAGACTGTTAAGAAAAGGTAGACAGAAGTCTGAATCTTGAAAGCTGAACTGCGTTATTTGAATGTTAGTGCATGGATGTTGAAAATAAACCTCTCCTTGTAGAAATACTATTCATCGAATTGAATATCTAGAGCATTTTTTGCATGGTTTCTTGAGTCAGAGTCTCATCACATTTCATACGTCCACTCCCCCTCCGCAAGACTAATAATCAAGTACACTATGAATAAAGCGATAATAAAATCAATCAACTCTTTTTTGAGCTCACACAAACAATAGCTCAGGCTAGGATCTTGGGGTAGGAACAGTGAGAAAATTACCCAAGATCTCAAAACTTGAAACTAGAGTCATTAACGAGTGAAATCCTGCTGCACTCACATTATCGGGACCGTTCCTTTACCGGAGATCAACGCGAGACAACACTTGGGTGCACAAGAAGGTAGCCCACCTTCGATTGCATCCTGTGGGTGTGTTATATATTGGGGTTCCCTTCGGGGATGTCGAAACTAGATCGGGGATCTAGGTATTCTGCCCATATATCACATTGTCCTTGACCGTGGACCCCCCTGATGATGTCTATGATTTGAGGTATCTTTAGTGGCCATACTTTCTAGGGACTTACACAAGGTGACTGGGACGGGCTATCCTGGTACCTGAAACAGACGGACCCACTCTGTCTTCGGTCTTTAGGAGGGTACTCGTCTTCACGAGAGTGCTTAAACCTATCTTCTGAGGTTCGAGCGAAGCTCTAGAGTGACCGTAACTATACTTTCAACCAACCCTCTATGTATACTATTGTGATACTGGATTTCATCACCAGAAAATGGTAGTACTCAGACAGGGCACCCTATTCTGGCTGCTTGCTGATTGATTTTAGAGATTCCTTTTTCTTTTTTAGGTGTGTGGTTACTGTCACTGAGACTTTATAAAACATCACAATTTATAAAAAAAAATTAAAATTAATCAGGTCACCGTGGCGTCCCCTGACCCACGTCGTCTGTCTAGACGAAAACAAGGTCTACCTCCTCTAACTATTAAGGAAGAACTGCACCTTGGTGACCCTGTGCCTTCCACGGAAGAGAAGTCTCCACTAACTAATCTTGATTTTCACATAACCTCATACCAGCTGGAATCTCTGAAGGACCCTTTCACTGAAGGAGTTGTACCTCATTACAACCCTCCGCTCACTGATTCGTTGGGGCTTGTGATAATCCAGATTCCACCACGCCAAGATATGTCTTCGGTCGCACCAACATCCATTTCACCACCAGCATCCACTGGGTCGATGCCAATGGCAACCATCCCTGATTTGCCACCATCCTCCCCGCCGGTGGTCAGTTCTATGCCATCACTAGGTAACTCCAGTAGTCCACATATACATATTCCCAACCCTATGGTCATCACAATTGTGAGTAACTTACCAAATGCTTCGGCATCTACTTCTACCGTGACCACGTGGGGACCCACGGTAGCTCCTCCCACAAGTATGACTACTTCGGTGCCTTTTAGCAACCCTTTCGGTTGGAACCCTCTGCTGAGTTAAAACCCCTTGGCCTCTATGCCGGGGGTAGTGTCACCAGCACACAGGTAGCAGGGAACATTTCCCTTCCCTTGCATTCCTTAGGACAAATGGGACAACCCATTGTAAATACTACCCCCTTAAGTGGTTCAAACATAGGTGTAGGATCTATACCATTGCCAAAATATGCAAGTAGTAGCATGCCTCTGGGAAACTCTATTGCATCCATTTGGACTAACCAACCCCAACCTCCATCTGGAATGGGAGGGCACTTTTATACTGGGGGCAACCAACCATTTTCGCCGCAATACACTATGCCCTATGGTCAGCAACCGTATGTTCCTACACCTCCACCTATGGGAGGTTTTTATCAAAGTCCCACTTACCCTCCTGGTAACACGTTGATGGGGGGACCCTATGGTCTAAGTAGTCAGCCCATACTTCCTTGGTTAGACTCAGGGGAAAATCCACAATTTCCATTCTTGGCAGCTTTGGACATACCCGACATCCATAAACTGACGAGCAACCCCATCAACCACAACCCGCTTTGGCCTCCAGTACCGCATAAGATTCCTTCTGACATCCCGAAGTTCGACGAGAAACATGGGGATGACCCAGCTGCACACATCACTACCTTTCATTTATGGTCCATATCCAATTCCATGGTAGATGATAGTGTCCGACTTCGTCTGTTTCCTCGCACCCTTATAGGAAATGCCGCCAAGTGGTACATTGAATTTCCACGCGCCGCCATCAATACTTTTGGCACTTTAGCGACGGAGTTCTTAAAGAAATTCCAATTACCAATTAGAGTCGAAACCGGAACAGAATTGTTAACATCACTGCGCCAAGACACCGCCACCCACATCTCCGATCATATTCATGAATGGAGACGTAGGAGGAGGCTCGTCAAAGCGCCAATACCGGACCATCTCTTGGCCAATTGGTTTTGCAAGTCTCTTTTACCCCATATCCCTAAAGACATTGGCCTTTCTGGTGCAGTAACAGAAGATCAATGTATTCTTTGTGCCCAACACCTGGATTTAATCTATTCACAATCTTGCACGCTTTACGATCTACTCCCCCATGCCCCTGGTAACCCAAATCCTCCGGCCACTCAGAAAACCGGAGCACATGCCGATGGGCTCGTTGGCATAATCTCCGGTGTGGCCACAAAGTAGTCTTGGGGGAAAACCTCCCAGCCATCTTTGGCTGCCACCGCCCCCCACCAATCGACTCCTCTTCCTCCCGCTGAGGTAAACTCGGTGCAAACCTCACAAAAACCTAGCAGGAAAAATAAGAAGAACAAGAAGAAGATGTCTTCTTCGGAAGAGCAGCCGGATAATCAGAATAACCCTAATCAGAAAAATGCTTCCAGAAATGACAAAGGAAAGGATAAACCCATGAAATTTCCTTGCAAGATCTGTGCAGAGGACCACTTGAAATATAAATGTCCTCGGCTGTAGGCATGCACTTATTTTATTGCCAACAAGGATTCTGGGCGAACACCTGTCGTTCTTCATAATACTTTCCCTAATCAACAGCAGCAACATCAACACATGGTTGACAACCCGCCACGACCCCATCAACGGGGCAATGGTGGTTCACATCCTTCCGGCGAAGGACCATCTGCCATTTATGGCATTGAGAGTGTTGACCTTCAAACTTGAGCCAAGCTTTATGGAAATCCTACCATAGATGCTCACGAACCTGGAACTAGTTCGAATCCACTGCCGCCCAACGATTCACATATCGAATGACCTACTTTTGAACCTGTAATTCATCCCCCCAAAGGGACACTTCGACGCACGACTCATAACACCTCGCACGTGTAGCCCAAAAATACAATATTGTAGAATATTTGGCGTAGGCACCATCAGCCATGTCTGCTCTCGAAGTTTTACAAACCTGCCCAGCACAAAGGAAAGCCTTGCTTTCAGCAATTGGTGGAATAGACCCCCAGGACTCCATGCTAGCTATATTTAATATGGAAAAGGCTAAACCTCGCCTCTCACACCAACTTGCATTCCAGGTGCAAGTAGTATCGAAAGGGAGACCAATCCATCGTACTGTCATAGACGAAGGTGCTTCGACCTGCGTTATGTCACAAGCTTGCTGGCTCAATTTAGGTTCTCCTATTCTAACCCCGCCATCGAATTCCCTCAAAGCTTTCGATGGCCATACCTTCCTCCCAAAAGGATACCTTGCTAGCTTTCCCGTCACCCTGGGTGGGAAAATGGTAAACGTAGATGTTGAAGTCGTCGAGCGCCATCTCGACTATAATCTATTGCTTGGTCACAGTTGGTCTTATGCTATGACCGCCATCATGTCAGGGTCGATCAACTATCCTTCTGCACCCCTGATTATGCCACTTTACCAAGTAGCACTGTACCCCTAATAGGAGGTGTCACTGACTCTTACGTCAGTATCGGTACCGGTCTTCTGAAGGCATCTTCCCTACTGGGTTGTTTTCCTCTACCGCTGCCGCAGATCCCAAACACGGTTGCAATGATATCCACCTTTTCGGATGGCTCTATCGACCCATGGATCATCCCGACACCTTCAGATATTGATTCCTATGGAGATCAGATGCCGCTTTCGCTGGCCGAGTTGGCTTATCAAGCCATCCAAACCGCATCTGAACCCTCCACTGATATGGTTTCAACCACAGGTACAAAGCTCCCTCCCATCACATTTCTCTCTAAGGATCTCCTCAATGAAGTCTGGCCTACAGACGAAGCTATTCAAGAGATCATGTCATTAGAAGAACGACCTTGGGGAGAGTTTCACCGTCACGCTTCGATGATTGACTCGGACATGATAAAAACTGAAATCCCATCTTTTGACCCACCTGAGATGGTTCCCTCCACTTACACGACTGTCCAAACTATCGAGTCAGAAGGGAACATGGGTAATCTTTCTAAGACAACGCTCATTGATATCTCGGTCAAAACGGGTATCGTGGAAAATATTCAGATTGGAGAAGCTTGCAATCCTGAGGAAATTGCGCACTTCACATCCATTTTCAAAGAATTCCGTGATGTGTTTGCTTGGTCTCATAAGAAAATTCCCGACATAGATAATTCTATTAACGAGAAAGAGATCAAGAAATTTCGAGCATTCTTTTTATGGTATTTTTCTTGCTCGTTAATCCGAAAAACCTCGAGTCTTCTTCTTCGGGCTCGTTAAACTTACACGAAGAAGCGTCGAGCATTCTTTTTATGGTATTTTTCTTGCTCGTTAATCCGAAAAACCTCGAGTTTCCTCCTTCGGACTCGTTAAACTTACACGAAGTTGATATCGAGTGTTCTTTTTGTATGGTCTTTTCTTGCTCGTTAATCCGAAAAACCTAGAGTTCTCTTCTCCAGACTCGTTAAAGCTATGGAGAAGCACTGAGCTTTCTTTTAAGGAATATTTTCTCGCTCATAAAACTGAAAAAATCCCGAGTCGCCTTTGTCAAACTCGTTAAAAATACTTCGACAGAGAACAAGGAGCCATTCTTTTCCTCTTTTTTAAAGCTCTTTAAACAGAAAAAGTAACCGAGTTTTCTCCACATGACTCATTAAAATTTCACGGAGGGCATTGAGTTTTTCTTTTTCGGGCTCGTTAAAATTTCACAAAGAGTATTTATTTTACTTCGTCTCCTCGCACTCATAAAAAAATGAAGTAGACGTCTATCGAACATAGATTTCTCACTTTTCCGGATTCGATGGACTAACTTACGGAAAATGAACTGTTTCGGGCTTACTATTACCCCTTTGTCGTGCCCGGTGTTAGGTCTCTGTAATAAGAATTACACGAAGTTGGCATCGAGCGTTCTTTTTGTGGTCTTTTCTTGCTCGTTAATCTGAAAAACCTAGAGTTTTCTTCTTCAGACTCGTTAAAACCATGGAGAAGTACTGAGCATTCTTTTTAGGAATCTTTTTCTCGCTCATAAAACCGAAAAAATCCCGAGTCACCTTTGTCAGGCTCGTTAAACTACTGAGACAAAGAACAAGGAGCCATTCTTTTCCTCTTTTTCAAATCTCTTTAAACAGAAAAAGTAAATCGAGTTTTCTCCGCGTGACTCGTTAAAATTTCACGGAGGTACCGAGTTTTCTTTGTTGGACTCGTTAAAATTTCACAAGGAATATTGAGTTTACTTCGTCTCCTCGTACTCATAACAAAATGAGGTAGACGTCCATTGAACATAGATTTCTCACTTTTCCGGATTCGATGGACTAACTAACGGAAAATGAACTGTTTCGGGCTTACTATTACCCCTTTGCTGTGCCCGGTTATCAAGACATGACAAAGGTACCCCAATGGAGCCGTCTTTTACGACATTTTTCAGACTCCCTAAACATGAAAAATTCACCGAGTTTTCTCGTCTGGACTCGTTAAACCTAATCAGATAGAACATGGAGTTGTCTTTTATGACATTTTTCAGACTCTCTAAACATGAAAAAATTCACCGAGTTTGCTCATATGGACTCGTTAAACCTAATCAGATGGGGCACAGAGTTGTCTTTCCTGACATTTTTCAGACTCTCTAAACATGAAAAATTCACCGAGTTTACTCGTCTGGACTCGTTAAACTTAATCAGACGGGGAAAATTTTGGACAAGATGGATATTACCTCTGTTACATTTTCAAAAAGGTCGATTTGGCAGCAAAATTCTTGAACATGGCACTTCCCAGAAAACTCTTTCGCAGTTAGCCGAACCCTACCATATATGAGTATTAGCCTTCATTTCCCAGTGTCCCTACACCGGTAAATCCTAACACACTCTTTGGTGTTCAACACGCTTCAGCTGCCTAGTACCCTGCTAGAGTGCCTTCTATTGTTCAAGCAGATCTCGCTATCTACTGCTCTTGTTATCAACCAAACCGTTCATTATGCCAGAAATTATTTGTCGTCTGACGTTCCCATTTACTCTTCCTTATCTCAAATCATAAACAAAATCAGTTGGTTTTTGTTTCGTGTTGACTGATGTAGGACGCCTCAGTGCCTACCTCTCAACAGATCACTTCCTATCGACTTCAACACCTTATCTAGGAAGTTGATCCAGAAACACATCAGTACCCAGATACTTGCAGACATCAGTGGCAAGTAGTCTTGTGTTTGATCAAGGGTCTTCATCATTGGCTCTTGGTCGAATGATTCTACGAGTGTTCGACTTCAACTCCTTTTATTCACACTCGCTAGATTGTATTGGGCATCTTAGGGACCATCATCATTATCGGTGGCCACCTTCGCGTCTGTTAACAGTTTTCATTATTGACTGGTAATCAGACGATTTCTCACATGTTTGACGACAAATCCTTCATTCACATGTTGAGAAATATGCAGTTTAAGTGAATCGGCGGTCAAGACCTTGGGGCAAAGGCTACACCATTAAAGTTGTGTTCCCTTCCCCAAGCTACGATATTGTTTATGGAGACAGCTTCTTCAGCCTGATCCTATTATGACAGACACTTCCACATTGTGCCTATTGGTGGACAGATTCTTCATATCTCTATTCTAGAGAAATCATGTTGTTTAAAGCTACTGAGCATGGGACATGCCCGACTCTAGGCAAATACTATATTTTCTAACATATGTTGTTGTTTCAGGTTTTCCTCAGTCTTTCAATCTCTCTCTCTCTAGAAATTATAAAGTATTTCGGCCATCGTCTTCGTCTCTGACCTCACACTTTAGGGGGCATCTGTTACAGGTCAAAATACCTCCTCATCAGCTCAGAGGGGAAGACAAATATGGAAGAAGTACAAAGACCTAAATTAAACCTATTTCTGCCAGGGTAACGCATACATATAACAGAACAAGAGCGTTATAACGCAGGCAAGGAATACATTAGCCACGTTAGTGGCTAGGGAAACGCTCTGTTTACACTGAAAGGTCGCGTTACCCGTGTTTTAAGTTTGAATTGGGAAAAGAGCGCGGAGAAAGATTTGAATCTCCGACTTTCCCTCACGAAGGAGTCAGTGCACAGAGGAAACTGCAGAAGCACCAGTTCATTATTGTTCATTGCCATAGAAGACTGAACTCCAAGAGAGGCAAAAGCATGGAGATCAAGGAAACATCTAAGCCTTTTCCATTCCAAACTAGTGGAAAGAGAAGAACAACGATAGGCGGTGAAGGAGCGGTGCGTAATTTCCGATAAAATTCGTCGACAATTTGTAGTCCTCGAATAGAGCTTTCTAATGATGTATCATGTGCATCAAATGGAGATAGTATACCAAAGTTACGTCCCTGGGAAGTTGAAACACCAATTTACCCAAACGGGGCCCATAGTTTTGGCGCTTCATCTCCTAGGGTTAGGTTTTTAGGATGTTTAGGGTTCTCCATTGTTTCTCAATAATAAATAGGCCCTCGCGCCTCATTGTAAAGCAGTTCAGAGGTCTGTAGCCACCACATCTCTTCTCAGAGATAGCTACCGGTACCCTAGCTAGTTTTATTTCCATTGTCTGTAAGCAAATTTCAGTTCTTTGATATTAATGAAATGAAGTGTTATTTCCGCTGCATCTCTGTATTTATGGTTATGTGTGTATTCTGTTGCGTTCCTGCATAAATCCGGATCACGCGTTCTCTCTAAGGATCTCCCCAATGAAGTCGGCCTACGGAGCCAGAAGGAAGCTATTCGAGAGATCATGTCATTAGACATTGGACAGCAGGGAGAGTTCCACCCTCCACCATCGCGCCCGACGATTAATTCGGAGGCGATAAAGCGAAATCCGTCTTTTGACTAGCTTGAGATAGTTCCCTCCTCTTATACGACTTTCCACACTATCGCTTGAGAAGGGAATATGGGTAATCTTTCAGAGACACTACTCATTGATATCTCGGTCAAAGCGGGTATCGTGGAGAAAATATTGATTGGAGCCGGCCCAAGTTTGAGAATTGCGTCCTTCACAGATTTCACATCTCTTTTTAAAAAATTCCGTGTCAAAGAATTCCGTGATGTGTTTGCTTGGTCTCACAAGAAAATTCCCGACATAGATCCTTCTATTGATGAGAAAGAGATAAAGAAATTTCGAGCATTCTTTTTATGGTATTTTTCTTGCTCGTTAATCCGAAAAACCTCGAGTCTTCTTCTTCGGGCTTGTTAAACTTACACGAAGAAGCTTCGAGCGTTCTTTTTATGGTATTTTTCTTGCTCGTTAATCCGAAAAACCTCAAGTTCTCTTCTTCGAACTCGTTAAACTTACACGAAGTTGGCATCGAGCGTTCTTTTTGGTCTTTCTTGCTCGTTAATCCAAAAAACCTAGAGTTTTCTTCTTCAGGCTCGTAAAAACTATGGAGAAGTACTGAGCATTCTTTTTAGGAATCTTTTTCTCGCTCATAAAACCGAAAAAATCCCGAGCCACCTTTTTCAGGCTCGTTAAACTATTGAGACAAAGAACAAGGAGTCATTCTTTTCCTCTTTTTCAAAGCTCTTTAAACAAAAAAAGTATATCGAGTTTTCTCCGCGTGACTTGTTAAAATTTCACGGAGGTATCGAGTTTTCTTTGTTGGACTCGTTAAAATTTCACAAAGAAGATTGAGTTTACTTCGTCTCCTCGTACTCATAACAAAATGAGGTAGACATCCATTGAACATAGATTTCTTACTTTTCCGGATTCGATGGACTAACTTACGGAAAATGAACTGTTTCGGGCTTACTATTACCCCTTTGCCGTGCCCGGTTATCAAGACATGACAAAGGTACCCCAATGGAGCCGTCTTTTATGACATTTTTCAGACTCCCTAAACATGAAAAATTCACCGAGTTTTCTCGTCTGGACTCATTAAACCTAATCAGACAGGACATGGAGTTGTCTTTTATGACATTTTTCAGACTCTCTAAACATGAAAAATTCACCGAGTTTGCTCATCTGGACTCGTTAAATCTAATCAAATGGGGCACAGAGTTGTCTTTCCTGACATTTTTCAGACTCTCTAAACATGAAAAATTCACCGAGTTTACTCGTCTGGACTCGTTAAACTTAATCAGACGGGGAAAAATTTGGACAAGATGGATATTACCTCTGTTACATTTTCAAAAAGGTCGATTTGGCAGAAAAATTCTTGAACATGGCACTTCCCAGAAAACTCTTTCGCAGTGAGCCGAACCCTACCATATATGAGTATTAGCCTTCATTTCCTAGTGTCCCTGCACCGGTAAAATCCTAACACACTCTTTGGTGTTCAACACGCTTCAGCTGCCTAGTACCCTGCTAGAGTGCCTTCTATTGTTCAAGCAGATCTCGCTATCTACTGCTCCTGTTATCAACCAAACCGTTCATTATGCCAGAAATTATTTGTCGTCTAACGTTCCCATTTACTCTTCCTTATCTCAAATCATAAACAAAATCAGTTGGTTTCCGTTTCGTGTTGACTGATGTAGGACGCCTCAGTGCCTACCTCTCAACAGATCACTTCCTATCGACTTCAACACCTTATCTAGGAAGTTGATCCACAAACACATCAGTACCCAGATACTTGCAGACATCAGTGGCAGGTAGTCTTGTGTTTGATCAAGGGTCTTCATCATTGGCTCTTGGTCGAATGATTCTACGAGTGTTCGACTTCAACTCCTTTTATTCACACTCGCTAGATTGTACTGGGAATCTTAGGGACCATCATCATTATCGATGGCCACCTTCGCGTCTGTTAACAGTTTTCATTATTGACTGGTAATCAGACGATTTCTCACATGTTCGACGACAACTCCCTCATTCACATGTTGAGAAATATGCAGTTTAAGTGAATCGGTGGCCAAGACCTTGGGGCAAAAGGCTACACCATTAAAGTTGTGTTCCCTTCCCCAAGCTGCGATATTGTTTATGGAGACAGCTTCTTCAGCCTGATCCTGTTATGACAGACACTTCCACATTGTGCCTATTGGTGGATAGATTCTTCATATCTCTATTCTAGAGAAATCATGTTGTTTAAAGCTACTGAGCATGGGACATTCCCGACTCTTGGCAAATACTATATTTTCTGACATATGTTGTTGTTTCAGGTTTTCCTCAGTCTTTCAATCTCTCTCTCTCTACAAATTATAAAGTATTTCGGCCATCGTCTTCATCTCTGACCTCACACTTTAGGGGGCATCTGTTACAGGTCAAAATACCTCCTCATCATCTCAGAGGGGAAGACAAATATGGAAGAAGTACAAAGACCTAAATTAAACCTATTTCTGCCAGGGTAACGCATATATAGAACAGAACAAGAGCGTTATAACGCAGGCAAGAAATACATTGGCCACGTTAGTGGCTAGGGCAACGCTCTGTTTACACTGGAGGGACGCGTTACCCGTGTTTTAAGTTTGAATTGGGAAAAGAGCGCGGAGAAAGATTTGAATCTCCGACTTTCCCTCACAAAGGAGTCAGTGCACAAAGGAAACTGCAGAAGCACCAGTTCATTATTGGTCATTGCCATAGAAGACTGAACTCCAAGAGAGGCAAAAGCATGGATATCAAGGAAACATCTAAGCCTTTTCCATTCCAAACTAGTGGAAAGAGAAGGGCAACAATGGCCTTCTCCCTCTCCTATAAGAAGGAGTTGAAGGCTCTTAATTGAAGGTCGAAGGATTGCTCAAAAGTTCTTGTATACTTGTGGAATAGAGAATAGTGTGACATTGTGAAGGCCAAGAGTCAAAGAGGCTCCTAGAGAGCTTGTTGGCTTGGACTTCTTCACTTGGTAGAGAAGAGAGATTGGGAGACTAAGGAGGGCTTGGTACAACCGATGGTTGTAATCCTCCTTCTTTCAAAATCAATAGAACTATGTTCATTTTTTCCATTCGATGCTTAATGTTATATTGTTGTTTCAATATTTGTTTAGTATGATATGAATGGCTCAGATGTGTATAATCTAGATGTTTATTGTTGATTTAATTGATAGAATACTTGTTATATTAGAAGTTACGCGGGTGCTTTGACTGATTGCAGGTCTCAGATTTGGAGCTGGCGAAGAAGGACTCTTACTTTGCTGCTCAGCGTTCTCCAAGAGATTCCAAGACCGTCAAAGAGGTAATTCTCTATTGTATTCCTTCAAGTTATTTCAAGTTAATATGAACATGCTCATGCCATCTTTGTGAACAACATAGCTAATCTGACTGTCTGCCTCGGGCACCGAAAAGCCCTGAGAGGGATATACGAAAACCAACCACCCAAGCAGTTTACCCTAAAGCAGAATTGGCGACTCCACTGGGGAGTGTCCCCATAGTTTCCGGACTATTTTTCCCTTCATTTCTTCTCTCCTCTGTTCAGTATCCTTCCGACCATTTTTTGATGCCCAGTAGACATACCAAACGCTTGCAGAGTTCAATCTTGTTCCTGTCTGGCCAACTGAAGAGCTTTTCCCTGGTTAACGCGACCTATGCAGTTCATCCAGTGCGTTATAACGCGGTCTAGGCTTAAATACAGTGCGTTATAACGCTATATTTTCTCACAGACAGAGCGTTACTCAGCCAAAAACCTTGTTGTTCACTACTGTGACTGTGTTTTAGCTGTAGAGTTTTTTGGCCACCAGTACCTTTCACAGACCGAATCCCTGTGCTTGTCTGCTAAACTGGCATTGATTATTTGTTTCTCTTATTTAGTTAGTGTGCAAAGCATTTACTTTTTTAAAGAGAAATTTTTTTTTTTCTGCATTTTGCTGAGTTTATTCTGAAAGTTTAGTTCACAGACTGTTCAAAGAGGTAGATAGAAGTCTGAATCTTAAAAGTTGAGCTGTGTTATTTACATGTTGGTGCATGGATGATTGAAAAAGAAACCTCTCCTTGTAGAAACATTGTTCATTGAAGTTAATATTTAGAGCATGTTTTGCATGGTTTATTGAGTCAAGAGTCTCACTATACTTCATACGTCCATTCCCCCTCCGCAAGACTAATAACAAAGTACACTAAAAACAAAGCGATAATAAAATCAATCTAATAACTCTTTTTGAGCTCACACAAATAGTAGTTCAGGCTAGGATCTTGGGTTAGGAAAGTGAGAAAACTACCCAAGATCTCAAAACTTGAAAACTAGAGTCATTAATGAGTGAAATCCTGCTGCACTCACATTATCGGGACCGTTCCTTTACCGGAGCTCAGCGCGAGACAACACTTGGGTGCACTAGAAGGTAGCCCGCCTTCGACTGCATCCTATGGGTGTGTTATATATTGGGGTTCCCTTCGGGGATGTCGAAACTAGATCGGGGATCTAGGTATTCTGCCCATATAGCACACTGTCCTTGACCGTGGACCCCCCTGATAGTGTATGTGATTTGAGGTATCCTTAGTGGCTATACTTTTAGGGACTTACACAAGGTGACTGGGACGGGCTATCCTGGTACCTGAAACAGACGGACCTACTCTGTCTTCAGTCTTTAGGAGGGTACTCGTCTTCACGAGAGTGCTTACACCTATCGTCTAGGGTTCGGGCGAAGCTCTAGAGTAACCGTAACTGTACTTTCGACCAACCCTCTCTGTATGCTATTGTGAGACTGGATTTCATCACCAGTGAACGGTAGTACTCAGACGGGGCACCCTATACTGGCTGCTTGTTGATTGATTTTAGAGAGTCTTTTTTCTTTTTAGTAAGTGTGTGGTTACTGTCACTTGAGACTTCATAATATATCACATTTTAAATAAAAATTTTTAAAATTAAACCGGTCACCGTGGCGTCCCCTGACCCACGCCGTCAGTCTAGACGACAGCAAGGTCTACCTCCTCTCACCTTAGAGGAAAGATTGAACCTTGGTGAACCCGGGCCTTCTACGGAAGAGCAGTCTCCTTTGACTAATCTGGATTATCACATAGACCCTTATCAGCCGGAACTCCCGGAGGACCCTTTCACTGAAGGCGTTGTACCTAATTACAATCCTTCGCTCACTGATCCGTTAGGACCGGTGATAATCCAGATTCCACCGCGCCAAGATATGTCTGCGGCAACACCAACATCTATTTCTCCACCGGTATCCACAGGGTCGATACCAATGGCAACCATTCCTGGTTCGCCATCATCCTCCCCGCCGGTGGTCAGTTCTATGTCATTACTGGGTAACCCCGGTAGTCAACATATGCCTACCCCCAACCCTATGGTCAACACAACTGTCAGTAGTTTACCGAACCCTTCGGCATCTACTCCTACCGTGACCATGTTGGGGACCACGGTAGCTCCTCCCACGAGCACGACTACTTCGGTGCCCTTTAACAACCCTTTCGGTTGGAACCCTCTGTTGAGTTCAAACCCCCTGGCCCCTATACCAGGGGGCAGTGTTATCAGTACACAGGTAGCAGGGAATATTTCTCTTCCTATGCAATCCTTAGGACAAATGGGACAACCCATTGTAAATACTATCCCCTTGAGTGGTTCAAACATAGGTGTAGGATCTATACATTTGCCAAATTATGCAAATACTAGTATGCCTCCAGGAAACTCTATTGCATCCATTTGGACTAACCAACCCCAACCTCCGTCTGGAGTGGGAGGGCACTTTTATGCTGGGGGCAACCAACCATTTGCCCCTCAATACACTATGCCCTATGGACAGCAACCGTATGTTCCTACTCCTCCACCTATGGGAGGTTTTTATCAAAGTCCCACTTACCCTTCTGGTAACACGTGGATGGGGGGACCCTATGGTCCAAGTAGTCAGCCCATACTGCCTTGGTTAGACTTGGGGGAAAATCCACAATTGCCTTTCTTGGCAGCTTTGGACATACCCGACATCCATAAGCTGACAAACGACCCCATCAATCACAACTCGCTTTGGCCTCCTATACCGCATAAGATTCCTTCAGATATCCCGAAGTTCGACGGGAAGCATGGAGATGACCCGGCTGCACACATCACTACCTTCCATTTGTGGTCCATATCCAATTCCATGGTAGATGATAGTGTCCGCCTTCGACTGTTCTCCCGCACCCTTACAGGCAATGCCGCCAAGTGGTACATTGAATTACCACGCGCCACCATCAATACGTTTGGTGCTTTAGCGACGGAGTTCTTAAATAACTTTCAACTACCAATTAGAGTGGAAACCGGCACAGAATTGTTAACATCACTATGCCAAGACACCGCCACCCACATCTCCGACCATATTCATGAATGGAGACGTAGGAGGAGGCTTGTCAAAGCGCCAATACCGGACCATCTCTTAGCCAATTGGTTTTGCAAGTCTCTTTTACCCCATATCTCTAAATACATTGGCCTTTCTGGTGCGGTGACAGAAGATCAATGTATTCGTCATGCCCAGCACCTGGATTTGATCTATTCACAATCTGGCACGCTTTACGATCTGCTCCCCCATGCCCCTGGTAACCCGAACCCTCCGGCTACTAAGAAAACCGGAGCTCATGCCGATGGTCTCGTTGGCGCGATCTCTGGTGTAGCCACCAATCAGTCTCGGGGGCAAACCTCCCAGCCATCCTCGACTGCCACCGCCCCCCATCAAACGACTCCTCTCCCTTCCGCTGAGGTAAATTCGGTGCAAACCTCACAAAAACCCAACGGGAAAAATAGGAAGAATAAGAAGAAAACATCTTCTTCGGAAGAGCAGTCGAATAATCGGAATAACTCTAATCAGAAAAATGCTGCTAATGAAAAAGGAAAGGATAAACCCATGAGATTTCCTTGTAAAATCTGTGCGGAGGACCACTTGACATACAAATTTCCTCGGTTGCAGGAATGCACTGATTTTATTGCTAACAAGGATTCTGGGAGAACACCTGCCGTTCTTCACAATCCTTTCCCCAATCAACAGCAACAACATCAACATATGGTTGACAACCCGCCACAACCCCATCAACGGGGCAATGGTGGTTCGAATCCTTCCGGCGAAGGACCATCTGCCATTTATGGCATCGAGAGTATTGACCTTCAAACTCGCGCCAAGCTTTATGGAACCCCTACCATAGATGCTCAGGAACCTGGAACTAGTTCCAATCCGCCGCCGCCCAACGATTTGCATATCGAAAGGCCTACTGTTGAACCTGTAATTCGTCCCCCTAAAGGGACACTTCGACGCACGACTCATAATACCTCTGCACGTGCAGCCCAAAACTACAATATTGTAGAAGATTTGGCGCAGGCACCGTCAACTATGTCTACACTTGAAGTATTACAAACCTGTCCAGCACAAAGGAAAGCCTTGCTTTCGGCCATTGGTGGAATAGATCCCCAGGATTCCATGCTAGCAGTCTTTGATATGGAAAAGGCTAAACCTCGCCTCTCGCATCAACTCGCATTCCAGGTGCAAGTTGTGTCGAAAGGGAGACCCATCCATCGCACTGTCATAGACGAAGGTGCTTCGACCTGCGTTATGTCACAAGCTTGCTGGCTGAATTTAGGTTCTCCTACTCTAACCCCGCCATCAAATTCCCTGAAAGCTTTCGATGGCCACATGTTCCTACCCAAAGGATACCTTGCTAGCTTTCCCGTCACTCTGGGTGGGAAAACGGTAAACGTGGACGTTGAAGTCGTAGAGCGTCATCTCGACTATAATCTATTGCTCGGTCGCAGTTGGTCTTATGCTATGACCGCCATCGTGTCTTCGGTCTTCCAACTCATCCTATTTCCATTGGATGGGAGAATAGTCACGGTCGATCAACTATCCTTCTGCACCCCTGATTATTCCACTTTACCAAGTAGCTCGGTACCCCTAATAGGAGGTGTCCCTGACTCTTACGTCAGTATCGGTACCGGTCTTCTGAAGGCATCTTCCCTACTGGGTTGTTTTCCTCTACCGCCGCCTCAGATCCCAAACATGGTTGCAATGATATCCACCTCTTCGGATGGCTCTATCGACCCATGGATCATCCCGGCACCTTCAGATATTGATTCCTATGGAGATCAGATGCCGCTTTTGCCGGTTGAGTTGGCTTACCAAGCCATCCAAACCGCATCTGAACCCTCCACTGATATGGTTTCGACCACAGGTACAACCCCCTCTCCCATAACAGTTCTCTCTAAGGATATCCTCAATGAAGTCTGGCCTACAGACGAAGCTATTCGAGAGATCATGTCATTAGAAGAACGACCTTGGGGAGAGTTCCACCATCGCACTTCGACGATTGATTCGGAGGCGATAAAAACTGAAATCCCGTCTTTTGACCAACCTGAGATCGTTCCCTCCTCTTATACGACCGTCCACACTATCGATTCAGAAGGGAACATGGGTAATCTTCCTAAGACAATGCTCATTGATATCTCGGTCAAAACGGGTATCGTGGAAAATATTCAGATTGGAGCCGACTGCAATCCTAAGGAAATTGCGTCCTTCACATCTCTTTTTAAAGAATTCTGCGATGTCTTTTCTTGGTCTTTCACGAGGAAATGCGGCATAGATCCTTCTATTATCGAGCATGAAATTAAGACTTATGACAATGCTAAACCTGATACCGGCAATGACTCAGACTGTCCACCGCGCAATATAATTCCCGAAGTAGAAAAACTTTAAGCGGCTTCATTTTTCGTTCCCTTAACGAATGGGTTTTGTCCGGTTCCCGTTGACAAAAAATACACTATTAATTTGCGGCCGATTGTAGCGATCAAGCATGTCGGAGCAACTATCGCCCGTTCATTGATCAAATTCTCGGCCGTTGTGCGGTCTGAATATTTTTCCTTCACGGATGCAGTTCGGGATACAACGGTTGCCATAAAAAAGGCGACGACGCCGCTTGCTTTCATACGTCCTTGAGGCATATTTGGGAATAAAAACTCCCATTGGCTTTGAAGAATGTTTGAACGCTTTCGTGAGCTATGGACTATGGCACTGCTGACATTGACATATTCTACAACATACTTGGATGACCTTCTCCGGCTCATTCAGAGGCGACGAGACCACCTGGCTCATTTAAGAGAAATTTTTGCTAAGTCTGGTTCTGATATCATGAATCTCTCATAAATCGTATTTATTAGTCAATCAGGACGATTGTTAGGGTTCATTGTTTCCAAGCACCGAGTTAGGGATGAAGATCACGACTGGTAAAAGTGACAATTCAGCCTCTGATCATCCTTCAACTCCAAAGCTTGAAGGCAAAAGGTACAAACGTTTCATCGTTAACTGTCTTTGAAATGACGAAGAGCTATCAAAATTTATTGAAAGAACACTATCTTGGTGGGATGACCAAGCTCGCGGTCCATTTGATGCTGAAACATGCATTTGTTATATAGTGCCGGTATTCACGCGACTTTCTCCTTTATCTGTGACATCTACTTGTCCTCACTTGGAATGGTTTTGGTTCTTGATACACGATGACAGGCATTCTTGGTTACTAATTTAACCAGGTCTCATTAGTTTTAGTTACGTTATTCACATGTGGAGAAACTCTCTTCCTAAAACTGATGAATTTTAAGTGCCGTATAAGAACATTATATGTTAACACGACGGACTACGGTGATTGCTTTGGAGAAATCCCCGTATGACATATCTTGTCTGAACAAATTATTAGAGAAATATTCCAATGGATCGTCATCACTCCAACAATTGGTTTGGTGTTCTGTTTGCCAAAGCTTGTCTGGTCTTCGCCGAATTTCTATGGACCTTCCCGGAAATCGACTGGCGAGGTAGCTCATGATCATTCCCAGATAACGATTGTCTGCAGGCTAAGGCTCTTCGGACTCTGGTATGGAGACATCTTAGTCTACCTACAAACTCAGCGCTTCGCCCAACTCTCACGTCGATGGCCATGTGGTATCCGCCACCAAGCAAAGCTACCTGGGCTGCTACTGTGATACCTCATAATCGTGGTGTGGATACTATTCTCCGATATTCTCCCTTTATCGATGAGCGAAACACGTTTGAATGAGCGCAATAGAGAGGCATGTAGTGGTCATCTTCAGTATAACTACGCCAAAAAATCTTCTTCTTGTAGCACAGTTCTTATTTTATTACTTTGTTTAAAAATTGCATTCGTGATCCAAAAATTCATCATAAAATTTTCACAAAGAAAATGTTTTATCACCCCCTTCACCTTGGAATTATCTCGTGGTCCTTTGCTAAATGAGGAATTGGCTTGCTGTGCAATCACTTTGAAGAAAACGATTACAACTACATCGTGGTTGGTGGAAATTATTTTACGAAATGGCCTAAAGCCCTCCCACTTTAAGGCCGATGGTGAAACCGCTCTTTTCTGGCAATCGGTGTCAGGTTCGGCGTACCCTGTCGGTGTCACGATCATGGAACTCACTTTCAAATCATATGATGACCGAATTAACATCATGCCAGGTTCCGACAAGATCAATCTTCGTCTTAACCTCACTCAACTATTGGTCAAGTAAGCGTAAATACTGACGTCCTCAAAACCGCTGATTCGTCGATTGGTGGAAACCATAACTGTGGCATCGGAAGTTGTATTCGCGTTGTGGTATCTAGAACATCGATTCACAAGCGCCACGAGCTTACACTTTCCAACTTGCTTTCGGCACCGGAGGCAATACTTAGATTGGTCATGATCCCATCGCTTCAAAGCTGGCCGTTGAACTCCTGCCCCAGCACCACCCAGCACGACGCGTGTCTCCGCTCGATCACATGGAGCCCGAAACTCGTCGAGATGCTACCCAGCACTCTAAACTCCTCGGCCAGCAGGAGTTAGCTAAATCGTGGCTCCAATAAAGCCTCGTTCTTTTCAAGAGGGCGATCTTGGTACCTTTATGATAAAAAACACGACTTCTTGAGGGCGAAGACACTCCAACCTTTGTGGCCTGGGTCCTTACATCGTTGCAAAGCCCTCTCCAAGGAGCTTCTGAGCCTAGGATTGTATTAGGTCCCACTCGAAGAGCCTAGCAACCGGGCTCTATGAAAAAGTATTTTGCCTGGTTTTATGAGCATAATAACTATAATTTATGTGAAATTTTTTTTATCTTTTTATTTTGATGCTTCGAATTATTTGTTTTGGTTTCAGGTGTTTTTCTCCTTTCGTCTTTTATTTCCTTGCAAGATGTCATCACCTCGTTCTCATCGTTGGTGTCCTGATGGACTGGCATAATCGCGGTACACCAGGCACATTGCTTGGTGCTTGGGGTTCTCTATACTCACGAGTCGGACCTCCTTGGTTGGGGGATATCCACACCGAATAGCATACCAACGATGTCGCCAAGTACATGTCGATGGTCACGCTCCTCACGAACGGCATCTCGTGACATCTGCGATCTGGTGGTCGGTTAGATTTAACTCATGTTGTGCGGTTAAACAATCGTGCCGTGTCATACTTTGTGTTGTTACGTTATTTTCTCTGATGCGAATTTTAGAACGTCAATTTCAAACAATCTACATTTGAGAACGTTCCTAGGGAAATTTAATACATTAGGCGATTCTTTAACCATTAACTGTTAGATTGGCATTTGTCACATTTATTATAAAAAGATTTACTCATGAGTACATAGATTTTATCCCACATCACAAAAAGCATAAAAATTTAAAAACACAAAATCTTAAAAATATGAATGTAGATATATGTACCATGTTCGATACATAGAAAACATCAAAAAGAAAATCTCCCAAAACTTGGGGTGGTACACAAAATTTGGCTTGCTAAGCCATACTCGACACTAATACATCTACTCCAAACAACTAAACTGATGTATCATGTGTCTGTTGCTCTCGCTATCCTCCAGAAGGAACCGAGGTATCTCTGCGCACACCACGATGTCTGTTGCGGAACGAACTAGAACCTCCACATAGGGAGCGGTGGTGCCACCCATACTCGGACCTCCAAAGTTCTGCAAATTTTCATGTAAAATGCGGGTGTCATCGTCGTCATGACAACTCCCTCTACGGTCACTTATTGTGGTGCTTCTCGTCACCACCTCGCTTGGGCGGATAGCGAGGGGCCCCGATTGGACGGACGGTGCCACATACGCTGTCCAAAAAAGAAAAGTTTCATGTGAAAACTTAATGCTACACCCCTTTTCAACAAAAAAAATTACAAACATTCAAAAAACAAAAACAAAAACTTCTTTGAAAACAATGATCATTTTCTTCCGCCGGGCCCCAGGTGCCAGGGGGGGCGAGGCAGCTCGGGGGTCGCCTGGTAAGTTCATCCTGAGATAATCCTCGATCATGATGATCGAGAGTCCGGCCAATCAAAAATCCCTCGTAAAAACGGTGACGGACGGGACCTCTCGGTCCGGGCGGAAACAAGTGACACGGGCACCGCCTCGGCTCGCGTGGACGGTGCTGACGCGGGGATCTCGGGCCTCATCGGTCGTGCAACGCTCGGTGTGAAAACAATCGATTGTTCGTATCGAAACTCTCTTTGAATGCAGGTCTTGCCACATGCGATGGCTACTGCTCGGACCCGGCAGGCTACACCATCACATTCGCTTGAGGCTACATACAATCAAGGCTAAGAGCATTGAGCCTTGAGTAGCCACATCTTTGACTCTTGGCTGGGCGACCAGCGGGGCCCGATCCATCCATAGAATGAGCCTTGAAAGGTTTTCAAAGTCTGTGCAATAGGTATCCGATTGCCTCACGGCACAGGTGCCCGCCATCGTGCGCATGGATCAATCGGTAGTGGAACAAGGGTCGCTCTGCAGACCACAGCCAGTGGGCCTCGCCCCACGACATGACAAGCGATTCAAAAAGTAAACATCATCTTTTGATGGCGAGCTCGTTGCCACCAATCGAAAAGACACCCATGCCTCTCATCTAACTATTTGGATGTTACCTCGGGGAGGGTCCTCATGACCCCTCATCAGTTCTACTTGAACTCTTAATCAATCCATACTCAGGAAGCCATTAAACATGGTATGCTTCTCGTTCTTCACGCTCATACTCTCTCTCTCGCCAGATACTCATGATTAATTTGTTCCTGCAAATGAAGCATTTCCAACCGATTAAAATTGCGAACCACTTCAAAAATGAAAAAAATTGAATTCTTAGAAAACAACACCTAATGCGGACATTAGTGCAAACGGAGGCGATTAACGTGCTATTCCCTCACGGATTGTCGTTTAACGAAAATTTGTTAATATCTGCCCGCGTTGGGCGCAATATTTTTCAGACTATAATTTTCCTAATTTGAACCGACCAAAAAACTAAAAAATTGAAATTACGAACAGTAACGGAGGGTTCTAATACCTGGATCTCGCGGAATGACATTGTCCGGATGACATCGTCACCGAGTTGAAGTTTCACCCCCTTTTGCCTCCCGAGCTTCTTCTGACACTCGAAGCCCGGTGAAAATGAATGTCTTCGACACTTCTTATAGCAGTGGGGCATGACTCTCACAAGTCAGTGGGCAAAGTCGTGATTCCTCGACACACACATGCTTCGCAACTCTTGATTTGAGTAGTGATTCTAATAGTAAGTCAAGGTTATGAACATGCATACTCATGTCTTATCGAGCATTCTTTTCACAGGTATTTTCTTGCTGAATTAATCGAAAAACCTCGAGTTTTCTTCTTCGGAGCTTTCATTTAAAATTATCTAAAGACAGCATCGAACATTCTTTTGGTATTTTCTTGCTCGTTAATCCGAAAAACCTAGAGTTTTTTCTTCTTGAGACTGCGGTTAAAACCGTGAAGAAGCTTTGAGCATTCTTTTTTAAGAATCTTTTTTCTCGCTCATAAAATCGAAAAATCTGGTCACCTTTGTCGGACTGGACAAACTCTGTGACAAAGAACAAGAGCCATTTTTCCTCATGGCAACTCTTTAAGCAAAAAAATAAAGTAAGGTTTTCTCCCACGTGACTCGTTAAATTTCACGGAGGTACAAGGGTTTTCTTTCCGCGTGACTCGTTAAAATTTCACGGAGTGCGGGGTTTTCTTCATTGGACTCGTTAAAATTTCACAAAGAATATTGAGTTTACTTTGTCTCCTCGTACTCATAACAAAATGAGGTAGACGTCAGTAAGAACATATATTTCCTCACTTTTAAGATTGATGGACTATTACGTAAGAAAATAAATGACCCAGACTTCTTATTACCCCTTTGCCGTGCCGATTTGTCAAGACGTGACAAAAAGGTACCCCAATGCGGAGAGCGGTCTTTACGAAGTTTCGAGACTCCCTAAACTTGAAAAATTCCGGGGTTGCTATTACGGACTCGTTAAACCTAATAGACGGAATGAGTTGTCTTTATGAAATTGCCGGACTCTCTAAAAAGTAGAGAAAAATTCAAGGTTCTGCTCACTCCGGACCTGAATTAGCCTAATCGAGATGGGGCAAGAGTTGTCTTTCGACATTTTCAAGGACTCTCTAAACATGAAAAATTCAAGGATTTTACTACGTCTGGACTGGTAAACTTAATCGGTGGAAAAATTTGGGCAAATGGATACTACCTCTGTTACATTTTCAAAAAATTGATTTAGCGTAGTAAAATTCTTGAACATGGCACTTCCCAACTCTTCGCGGATTATTGAACCACCAACAAGGTATTAGCCATTTCCCAGTTTCCACACTGGTAAATCTATACGCTCTTTGGTGTTCAGCAACTTTAGGCGCCTAGTACCACTGCTAGAGTGCCTTCTATTGATGACGATCTCACTATCTGCTCCACCTTTATCAACCAAACCGTTCATTATACTGAGAAATTATTTGTCATCCGGCGTTCCCACACCTCTTCCTTATCTCCGATCATAAACAAAATCAGTTGGTTTCGTTTAGGTGATACGATGTAGGGCCTTCTGGTACTACCTCTCCATGAGATCAACTACTTCGACTTCAACACATATCTGGAAGTTGATCGAGAAACACATCGATGCAGGATATGGAACATCGATCATGAAGTCTTTTGTTTGATCAAGGGTCTTCATCATGGCTCTTGATTGGCGAATGATTCCTCGTCTTCGTGGCTTCAACTCCTTTTATTCACACTTTCGCTAGATTGTCACGGGCATCTTAGGGACCATCACCAATATAATTGGCTACCGGCGATACCGATGAGTTTTCATTATGGCCCGTGTCGGACAATTTCTCCGCGATGACGACAACTCCCTCATTCCCGTAATGAAAATGTCTGGGTTTTAAGTGATCGGCCGGTCAAGACAACTTATTGAGGCAAAGGATACATGGGGCCTGTTCCCTTCCCCAGGCTGCGATGTGTTTATGAGTGACTTTTCGGCCCCGATCTGTGGAACAGCACATTGTGCCTATTGGTGGATGGAGTTATATCTCTGTTAGAGAAATCATGTCGTTTAAAGCTGCGGGCATGGGACATGCGGGACTCTGGGAAAATACTGTATTTTCGACATATGTTGTTGTTTCGAGGGTTTTCCTCGGTTTTCAATCTCTCCCTCTCTACAAATTATAAAGTATTTCGTACATGATACCGTCTCGACCTCACACTTTAGGGGGCATACGGCTTACGGTCAGAAATACCTCCTCTGTGTTCAGGAGGAAGACAAATATGGAAGAGTACACAAAGACCTAAATCAAACCTGTTGCAGGGGTATGAACATAACAAGGCGGTATAACGACGAGAAATACATTGAGCGCGTTGATACAGCTGAGACGCCTTCTGTTTGCAGACAGTCGCATTACCCGTGTTTTAATTTTGAATTGGGAAAGAGCGCGGAGAAAGATTTGAATCTCCGACTTTCCCTCACGGAAAGGAGTCGATTGCCTGAGAGGAAAGTGCGAAGCATGATTCATTATTGGTCATTGCTGCATAGAAGACTGAACTCCAAGAAGCAAAAGCATGGAGATCGAGAACATCAAACACTGCATTTTCCCAAACTAGTGGAAAGAAAGGAGCAACAATGACCTCCTCCCTCTCCCTTAAAAAAAGGGCTGGCTCTTAATTGAAGGTGGAAGGATTGCTCAAAAGTTCTTGCATACTTGTGGAATGAGAATAGTGTGACATTGTGAAAACCAAGAGTCAAAGGCTCTAGAGAGCTTGTTTGGCTTGAACTTCTTCACTTGGTAGAGAAGAGATTGGGGCGAGGGCTTGGTACAAATGGTTGTAATCTCCTTCTTTCAAAATCAATAGAACTATGTTCGTTTTGTCCCATTCGATGCTTAATGTTATATTGTTGTTTCAATATTTTTAGTATGATATGAATGGCTCGGATGTATATAATCCGATGTTTATTGTTGATTTAATTGATAGAATACTTGTTATGTTAGAAGTTACGCGAGTGCTTTGGTAGGTCTTGAGATCTCGATTTGGGCAATGAAGGATAACACTGTGCTCGGCGTTCTCGAGGGTCCAAGGCAGGTCAAAAGTGTTCTCCTTCATCGCGGTGCTAGCTAAGCGGGCAACCAACCATGCCATCTTTGTGAGCAGCCGCCCAATACGATTGTGCCTCGGGCACGAAAACACGAAGGATCTCTGACCAACCACCAGTTTACTAAAGCACTCCCAAAAGCGCGATGACCTTCCCAAAGTAATCATCCACTACATTCAATATCACATTTGTTTTGAAATATCGCCACAAAGAAGTGATGGGTCAAGGTGTATGTTCCCATCGGTGGCATGTCAGAGCCTGCGCCCCCATCTCTTCACACATGGTTCTGACTCCTCCAAATCAAAACTAAAAACCACTCAAATCATCGGTGGGTATGGCTCTCCCTCTACACTGCTCTAGGCATTGATAAATTTATGGGTAACCCCACTATAAATCAACATTAGTACTCTCTGATCATGGTTACCTAAAACTCTCAAAGTCGGTACTTGGGTACTCCCCATAAAAATCCTGAGGCCCCTCCCAAGCCCGGAACAAATGCCCATTCACCTTACGGTGGTAGTGAATCCTCTTGCTATCCCAATGTTGTTGCCTCCTTATAGTTCCTCTTCTTCCTCCTCCTCACTATCCTTAAACACCTCTATATGGTGGGCACCTTCCCCATTTGCACATCAATGCTAAGGTGCCCATGGTTTGGCAGCATGTGTGAAAGCTAAAGCTTCCTTATTCTCAAGTCTCTTAAAAAACATCTCATCACTAAAGGAAAAAGGGTCATTTTTGGTTCTCCTTTGAAGGGGAATCTTACATCTTTCCCCTTCTACTAGAGAAGGAGTATTGTAGGCAGAATGGAGGATTTTCCTTTGGAAAAGAATCTTGTAAATGTCTTGCCCTTTAAATAGCATCTTTAAAGATGATTGGTTTAGTAGATTTAACCAACCCATGTAGAAGCTCTACTGACATCAATGGGCTCTAGACCCTCCAAGTCGTGAATAAATTAGGAACCATGAAAAAATTTTTAAAATCTCAAAAATATAGGTCTCGATTACTGATTGCTTTGAGCTTAGCTAGCTCAATAAAGGGTGTCTCTGGGTCTCTTGATCAAACCTATCCTTGGCCTCCATGAATATGCAGTTACATTAGCATGCTAATGTAGAAATGCCATGAAACCATAATCACTGTTACTCACCTTCAAGGTGCGATCTTTGTGTTTGAGTGACTCCATCTCCCAGAACACTTGATTCATTAGAAGTAGATGTCTAGCTTCTCCACCCAAAACTTAGTTATTCACATGGATGATCCATCAAAGTGGGAAAAAATGGCTGCCTGTGGTCCATTGCTGATCATTTGTAGAATCCTCACTTCTATTGTTATATCGGGGTCTCCTTTGTCCTTGATGAAAAAAACTCCTATAAACATATTATGTTTAATCTACGGGAATTGAGACTCATATTCTATGAGATAATCTCAATTTTGTTCTTGGGATCCTCCATTTCCCACTTCTAAAAATGTAGGCATAGTGGAGCATTGGGCAACTTACGCCTCAATCATTGACCATACCAATGATGTGAAATTTGGGAAACCATATCCATGTAGAAACCCTCTCGGGGGACTCTTTTTTTGTCTCTCCATCCTCATCTCCTTCATTTCTTGAGCAATATCTTATGGTTTGAAGAAAAACTTGGGAAACTCCTTCTCATAATCTTGTCTGATATTAGGAGTTTTTGCCTTTTTCTTTTGTTGTAAATGTAATCATATGTATCCTGTTTCCATTAAATTCTTATCTTCTCCCTTTCTATGAAATATCCTTATTTTGATGACATGAAAAGGGACCTGAGAAATACAAGCTGAGCCAAGATTATGCTACGTACCATATAATATTTAAAAATGAAGAAGTAATGTGATTTAAAATGAAATAACAATAGTATAATACACCAAGATATGGAACAAATATAGATCCATTTTATTATGAATATCAACAGAAAAATAAACATAATATCTTGAGGATAAGGTCACTCAAGCAAGACAACACAAACTCAATAATAGTAAATATGCTAAAACTTATGAAGTGTTACTACACAACCAAAATGTCGAGAGAATCAATATGAAATTGCAATCCCTATAGGTTTAAATGCATACGGAAAAAATACAATGATGTAGAAAAAGCCAATGCTATGTCTCAAAAAGTGTTGGGAATAGAAATCTAGCTCCCAGCATTCCCAAGACCACCCGAAAGGGTTTCCATAAATACACAAAATACAAAATGATGATCTATAGCCCTAGGGCCGAATAATCACTACAAGTTTGGATGGCTGATGAGTCACGCTGGTTATAAATAGATGGAAAATCCTCAAATAAATTTCCTAGATGGAAGTCTTCTCCTTACTATAAATTTATTTCTGGAAATGGGAGCATTAGGCATCACACACCTTTCCTAGTAGAATAATGCAATTTATAGAAAGAAAATTATGTTGTGAGGAATAGTAGCTTGGCCTAATGAAAAATATTGAAATAATTCTAAATACTCCATTCTATCCTCTCAATGGAAAGGCTTACTCCCTCTCTGGAAAAACAGCTGTTGAGAGAATGACCACCGCCCAATCCTCCACTACCTACTGCCACACCACCAAAAACAACACAATACGGAGGAGACTATCAGGATGATGGATGACTTGGCCTAATGTTCGATAGTGGAAATGCATCTCAATAAACCTCTCTGAGTGGGCACTCAAATTCCCCCAAGGATGAGGGTGGGATTCCACTCTGGAACACCCTTGTGCTAAACAACATGGCAGGACTGTAACTAAATAGTTGAAACATGCAAGTGTAAAAGACCAAAACAATAATAA